>CM076976.1:36662072-36764746 GCA_039105355.1 Benthosema pterotum
AGCCAATCACAGCGCAGCAGTCTCCAGCAGATTCATAATGAGCCAATAGAGTAGATTCTGTTTTTAAACACATCTGTTTACAAACACAGTGTTTGTACACACAAAAGTTGCCTCTATTACCTAGATTATTTATGTTATGTTATGTTCTTAGCTACTACTTTGTATGTGCTGTATATGATGTATTTCCATGCTTTTTTTTTTCCGTTTGTCGATTGCCTAATGTAAATCCCTCTGGATTAAGAAGAGTGTCTGACAAATGCTTAAATTATAAGTTGTAAATTGCAAATGTGTCTGTGTCGACAGTGGTGGGAAAAAAAGTAAACAACCACAAATTCAAAATAGAATTAGTAGAGCACAAAGTTTTCAAAAGTATAACAAACTTTTTTTTTTGTTTGAAATAGCACAGTTGTCACATTGCCTTTTAAGCGTGAATGAAGTTCTGATTGCATTATTCACAACTTCTCAACAAGACTCAGCCTGTTGTCTGAGCTCCTGGATGTGCTATATTTAAGAACAGTACAGCTTTGTACCAGGGCTACAGACAGTGATTGTTATGTCCTTTTGCTTCGGTAGCTTAGCAGCTCACAGCAGAAGAAACACTTTAGAAAAATATTGTAAGAAAGACTTTGTTCTTTGTCGTGTCTTTGAAGCCACGCTTTAACCCCAGTTCCTTTTCAACCCTTTTTATACTGCAGTACCACTACCGACCTTGGAAAATATTTGGCTTTCCAAGTACCGCCATAATAACTGAAGTTAAAATATAGGAGCATACAATAGGTGTGAACTTGTCTAATTAAAACGCGCGATTCCAATTGAAAATGGATTGGAGCATGCAATCAGACATCGGACATGCGGGCCAATGCTTTGGAAAGTGTGAATCAGGCATGGCAAGACTCTGTAATCGCTAATCAGCGCCAACTGATGATATTTCTGATATTTCTGTGATTAATCCGTTCACTGATCCTCTAATACCGGCTAGATCAGCTCATTCTCATTTCAGCATGGCAGGATAGCCTATTTCAACCAATAGACCTTTAGGTAAGTCCAGGGTCGGATTGACCATTGGGCGTAGGCTACAGGGAGGTCTCCCGGTGGGCCACGACCAGTAAGTTATCATGGTATGAATAAAAGCACTGGTTTTCAACCTTTTTGATCCCAGTGCCTACTATTCATTCAGAACGGACCACCATTTGATGAAATTCTAACCCCAACAGACCCCAAAACTAAATATTTATTTTGCTTTTTGGTCCACAATTCCAGGCTGGAATTGAGAAACAAATTTATTTTATGTTCTATTTTCTAATTAGACTTGGGCCAATTTAGATGAATATTTTAACTCTTGAGAGCGTAGACATGAAACCAAATGGACCCTTGCGGGTCCATTTGGTTTCATGTTTACGCTCTCAAAGAGTTACATCTGGTTAAGCAACTATACCAGGTAGAACAGGTCCATCACGCACTGGTTGTGGTGGGCTGTTCTATGCCAAATCACGCTAAAAATGTCTGGGACAATTTTTTTTTCGCCCAGGTCCGGGCTCACAGTTGAAGAATGCATAATGGGACAGCAGAGGGGATGCAATTAGGGGTGGGACGATTCACTTAACCTCAGATTAATGAATAGGCCTACATAAGTATCAAAAAATCGATTTTGAACCTGGCGATTCGATATTGATATCATGGCATGAAGCATTGCAATATATTGGCATATCGATTTTTTTTTGCCCGCCCCTAGATGCGATTAGGAGAATGTCGGGGTGTTAGGAGACTGAAAGAGGCAAGTGGATGAATGGGTGGAAGTTAATCACACTTTTGACTTTTGGTATTGTCACCATGACGTTTTATGGGTTCATTCAGATTGGAAGGTGTGTGGCGCTGTGGACACAGAGCGTACCCAGTGCAGTCTCACAGAAAGTACTACACTATACACGGAATGGCACCTAGAAATTGCGTGGATACACTACGAGTTAAAGCAAAAATCTGTGACTATGCGCGGGAGCGTGTTTTTTCCACAAACCGGAAGTGGCTGGTTGGGGGTGGGGCCATTTGGGTTTTTTAACAGTTTTCGTGCCGTGGAAATGAATCTACGTCACCCGTTATCATTATGATTTACAGTAACAACTGATGCCGCTGACGTTAACGCTACTTGACGTGACGTTACTTACCGGCGCCGGTTTAATACGATCCCCATGCTAACAGCAGCTAGCAGCGACCGCAGCGACCATTGCTAGACCATAACAAGGGACGGTCCAACCCGGAACCAAAAGTGTGTGTCCGTCAACTAACTTGTCCATCGGGAAACATGGACCGAAATATGAAATATGACTTTTAGATGAAAATCGCTGGCACTGGCGACCTCCAAAAATATGAAAAAGGGCTGGCACTGAGAGAGTTAATATTTGCTATTCTGTCCCTAACATGTCGCAACTCGGACGCGACAATGCTCAGCGTGGCAATTCGCTCGGCTAGCGCCTCGCTCAGTGGCGCTTCACAATGCTCATGGTCGGCAGAGACGGCGCCGCTCTGTCATTTTCAGTGGGAAGACGAATATGCACGGATTTACTGTATTGTAAGCGAATATCCACGGATTTTTGCCTATTCTTGGCGAGTATTCACGTAATGGGCCCTGTGCCATTGCGTGCATATTCGCCAAAACCTCATGAGACTGGGTTGGCGTACCAGGACTTCACCCTGTGGGCCGCGACTGGAGTGTAGGGGGCCGCTATAGGTGGCGCTAAAATCTATTTGGGACAGGCCTGTCTGATACAGGCCGCTCCCAAATAAACCCTCTTCTATTTAAACCTTCTATCTTGGATCCTTTTGACAGCATGATTCTTGTGGGAGCAACCGAATGTTGCGTCTGTCGGTTTGAATCATTTATGTTGTTCTGTAACAGTGGTGGTATTAGGGCTTGTTTGTGTGTGTGTGTGGGGTGTGCGGTGAGGGAGGCAGGCGGGTAGAGTTTCTAGCTACCTGCACGCTGGTTGTAACGGGCCGGTCAGGGACAAATCTGTGCAAAAAAAAAAAAAATGGGCCAGTCTTGGACAAATTTAAACAGAAATGACAGGGTCTTGTCATTTCTGTTCTCAGGAGAAAATGTTCCATGAAGTCACACCCATACCATTTTCTGGTACAGGACTTTTATTAGGCAGGTTATAGTGTGCAAATTCACCAACCACTGATGTTATTATCAGTTTTTGTTGCAACAGACACACAGCATGCATAAAGCTAAATTCTGACTCGGAGGGTTTTCTGTTTTCAGTGATGAAATGCTGTTGGTTTAGTGGTGACACAACTGTAGTTAGTTAGTTAGTAGCAGTAGTAGTGTTTCAAATAATTTTGAATATAAGCACTTAAATTTAAAATATCTTGGTCTGTATGCATGCCATCATGTTTGGTGGGCCAGACTGGGCATTTAGGGGGGCATTGCCCCCCCCCTTGCTCATGCCTAGTTCCGCCCCTGTGTACGTACAGTATGCATTTTTGTTTTTTTTCCTAAATATGGAGGCTCCAGCATGACAGGTGAATTTAGCTCTCTCTCTCTCTCTCTCTCTCTCTCTCTCTCTCTCTCTCTCTCTCTCTCTCTCTCTCTCTCTCTCTCATAATGTCCATTCGTTATTAAAAGTTTGTTTTTCACAGCAGTGGATTTGTAGAATCTGGTGTTTTCTTCCATTGATGTCGGCCAGTGGGTCTGTCCGTCTGTCTGTCGGTCCTCCGTGGCATTATGCAGATGCATCCACCCAGACGTTAATGAGGCGCGTGTGCGTGTCAGTGTGTGCGTGCGTGCGTGCGTGCGTGCGTGTGTGTGTGTGTGTGTGTGTGTGTGTGTGTGAGAGTGGGTGACCTCTGTGGGCTGCTCTCTGATTGAGACAGAGGGGAAATTAAAATAGTGCCGTGCAGTGAGGGAGAGCGAGAGAGAGAGGGATCCTGGGCTCCATCTCTCTTGGTGAGGGAGGGATAGCCTGGCTAATAATTAGCCACACTAATATCACACTGTCATGGCCGGCAGGATTTTTTTTTATATTTAGTTTTTGTCCGTCCGTCCATCCGTCCGTGTGTCCATCCGTCCGTGTGTCCATCCGTCTGTGTGCAGATAGTCTCTGCCACTGTTGGCTCAGCCGATGCCAAACCAGGGCCGGATTTAGCCAGCCCTACTAGGGTGAGCTGGAAGAATGTCAGGGTGGGAAACTCCCAAGTTTTTCATATGAAGCAGTGTTTTTTCAACCTTTTTGACACCAGGGCCACTATTTATTCAGCATTTGAGCCACGTACAGACCACCATTTAATGACATTTTGGCCCTACAGACCCTATAACTATAGATTTATTTTTGCTTTTGTCCACAATTCCAGGCTGGATTTGGTAAGAAAAACAGATCAAAATGACCATTAATCTTCTACATTCTCTAGTTGTGTATACTTGGAGCTAATTCAGATGATGAATATTTTAATTCTTGAGAGTGTAAAATGAAACCAAATGGACCCACAAGGGCCTGGAACTCTCTTTAGGACCACTGGTTGAAAACCACTGATATTTACTTTCATTGGTGGACAGGATGCACGTTTGGTGCCCCGCCCTCCCCTCTAGATCCGGCCCTGTGCCAAACAATTCCAACATTTCCACCATGGCATGATGCGAACTTTAGAAAAAACTAGAAACTCCACCTGGATAATAGCAAATTTGTGATGTTGAACACGTAACCATAGAGATACAGATTTGCATACAATTCACAAATTAGGCATTTCATAATCTGGAGCGACTTACAATAGCAAGTTGCAATTTAACCAGAATTTACAATACATCTTACATCCTATATAAGTCACTGCATGGAAATTTGTGTGGGTAATATTTAAAAAAAAATGTGTTTTTGCAAACATGCTCCTTATGGTGGCGCTATAACAGGCAGATGCCAAACATTTGGGGCAATGGTATTTCCTTGCTCTCTAGGAAATCCACTTACAAAGTTATACAAGGATTGGTACAGCTATAAAAAAAAGAAAAAAGAAGAATGGAAATGTTTAAATTACATGTATTCCACTGCTTATTGGGAATGTACCGACATTTTTGTACAGAAATTCCTGCCATGTTAAAATTTGATGCATTTTGTGGAAACTTTAGAAGGCAGGCTTGGCCTTCACCAAGGTATGGGAACCAGTTCTAGATGCAATGGACTCCTCTGGGATACGCTTCAATGTGCCTTACTAAACTCTAGCAAAAGCAAGACTCTGGTAACCTGAAAAGTACATGTTATACTAAATCTGTGGTGTGTTTGTTGTTGCTTTTCTTTCTCTCTTTTTTTCCTTTTTCTTTCTCGTCTATAATGTAATGTCATGTTTTTTTCTTGTTGTTTTTTCTGTGTGGAAAAAAAAGAAAGGCAATTTGATATTTGTTTTATGAATGTTCTGAGTTTTCAGAGCCTCAATAAAAATATTTGCAAAAAAAAAAAAAAGGCACGCTTGGCCAATGAGGATGGAGTACTGGAAAGCAGATGGATCCATCTTGATCACATTGCTATGTAGATATTTTATACCGATTTGCATGGATAAAAAGTGTACAAGTAATCACTAAAATGTTTTCACAAAAGTCGGCCTCATGGCGGATATACAACAGGTGGAAAAGTAGGAGCAGAGTTTCATTGTTGGCATCCAGGGAGGCTGTGTGTAGAGTTTGGCATCGGGTTGTGCCAACAGTGCCAGAGGTTAGCGCTACACAGACAGATGGACACGCAGACAGATGGACGGGGCGCAAAACAGGCTCTCTCTCCTGGCCTTTTGCCTGATGGGGAAAAGACAAAAAAAGCATTTATTTATATTGTTTTTTGTAGAGATTTTATCCATGCATCACGCAAATCGCTATACACTATGGGCTCCATTTTGTTACATGCCAAACCCCTTATCCCAAACCACTCATCCTTCTTTTACTATTTTGTTCAACTTTTTGGAATAGTTCAACATGACAATCTACTGACATGTAGACGGGCCATATTAACTATTGAAAAACTGTTTTTTTTTTTAATTAGTTTAAAAAGGCAAAGAAGTGAAGGGATAAGGGGTTTAGAGGTGACGAAAATCTAGGCCGATCTCTACATTAATGTGATGGATACGTCCACTCCCCCAGATTCCATCCCCTATTGCTAAGATTTCTCCATTTCCATTTCTTCAAATCGTTAACACATAATTTGTCACACATATTGACATTAGACCTGTTATAGCACCACCATAAGGCCAATTTTGGCAACACACAAAACTTGCAATTTCTCTAGTTCAGTGGTTTTGTCCACAATTCCAGGGTGGATTTGGGAAACGAAACACTCAAACATACAGATCAAAATGACCATTAATCTTCTAGTTGTGTGTGGGGCTGATTCAGATGGTGAGAATTTGAACTCTTGAGAGCGTAAACATGAAGTCAAATGGAGCCGCAAGGGTCCATTTGGCTTCATGTTTACGCTCTCAAAGAGTTATATCTGCTTAACCAACCAATCATCATTTAGCTGGGGATCACCTGGGGCCCTCTCAAGGACCACTGGTGGTCCCCGGACCACCGGTTGAAAACCTCTGCTCTAGTTTATTATTTTCTTTACCAGCGGCTGATTCACATCTGGCCTGGCCTTCATCTCTCTAGATATCATGGGCTTTTAGATAACTACACCAGTAGGTCAGCTATAACTGGGGTAAACATTATTCTGGCTGGATCATGTGCAGGCCTGATAACTTGGAGAAATCGACAGACAGCCAGACAGACAGACCAGCGCCATGTATGGTTTGTGACAGTAGAATGTTTGCAGTTGTTTGCACTGGTGAAGTCCACATATTGCTTCTGACAGCATGATAAAAAGACAGTTTTGAGATATTGTGAAATGGCTGCCATAATTTCACCACGATCCCATCTAGGTATTAGACAGTATTAAGACTTTTAAATATTCATGTTGTATTCATCCCTAGAGCCTCAAAAGACATTAGAAGGTAGGCCTATGTGTGCCTATTAGAAACATTTTTTGTTTGTTTGTTTCCCTAGTCAAAAAAATCCTATAGGATTTTCTTATGATTCCCATAGGATCCCTATAGGATTCCTATACGCTCCTATAGGATTCTTATAGCAATCCTATTGGATTCTTATTGGAATAGTATTTGTTCCACAATCCGATACGATCTTTCTATTGGAATCCTATAGGATTTTTGACTAGGGTTGTTTCTTGCCTGGTGAGTCATATCTGTTACCATTTTGGAAAAATTACCACGTTGACTGGCTATATGAATCTCTAACTCCTGTTCCCTGGCTGTGTATTCACTAATCTTTGAATAATCGCGTGGTTGCAATTGTACCTTTTATTTCACCTGAATCCACCTGATAATAGTCTCATCGTTTGTGTTGGAGTTGATAAATCCACCACAGCGGCGATCCAAAACAACAACAGCAACACAGAACAGAGTGAGATGGATGCGGCCATTAAGCACCATATAATGCCTTGAGCCTCAATTTCCCAGAAGGCCTAGGGCAGGGGTGGCCAACCGGTCAGAGACTAAAGGCCTATTCAGAGATGGATTTTCGGTGCCCACCGCGACCACCGTTTCCTACAATATGACGTCATACCACCGCAACCACCGCACCTCCCAGCCCTCCGCTCGGATTTTACTAACCACCGCACCGCACCGCACCGCGGTGGTTGCTTGTTTTTAACGGCTGGTTAAAAAAAAGAAAACACACAACAAACCACAGCGCGGTGCGGTGCTGACAGTGGACTATATAATAGCGCGCGGTGCGGTGCTCTGAGCGGTGGTCGCGGTGGCCACCGAAATTTCAGACTCTGAAAGAGCCTTAAGAGCCACTGTTTTTTACTGTGTTACTGCAAAGAGCCACAGCAAACGGTCGCGACAACCGTTGCGGTCGCAACTGGGGCAGATGTAACATTTACCAATTGGGGGGCAGGTATGGAAAATGGTATGGGGGCGGCTTCATCGCCCGTGGTGCTTCGCGCCACGGGCGATGAAGTCGCACCCATTCCATTTTCAGTTACAGGACTATTATTAGGTAATTAAAGCATCAATAATGACATCAGTTGTTGTTGAAGTTGCAAAAGACACACAGCAGCGAAATATGAACTGACTTTTATATGAAAATCGCTGACAGTAGTTACCTACAAAAATATTTTTTAAAAATATTGACAGAATAAAGTAAGTAAGTATTAATAGTAGTAGTCAGGGGCGGATTGGCCATCTGGAGTACAGGGAGTTTTCCCGGTGGCCTGCGCCACCTAGTGGCCTGGACAAGATCCAAAATGCACTAGTGGCACTTCCAAAATGCATTGGAATGTGCTAGATGCTCGCCTGGAACATACAGATCAAAATGACCATTAATCTTCTACATTCTCTAGTTGTGTGGACTAAGTTGGGCTAATTCACATGATGAATATTTTAACTCTTGAGGGTGTAAAAATGAAACCAAATGGACCCGCAAGGGTCCATTTGGTTTCATTTTTACGCTCTCAAAGAGTTACATCTGGTTAACCAGCTGCCACCACCCCCAGGGTGGCCTGGCAAAAGGCAAAATTGTCCCGGTGGGAAAACATGTGCCAATCCGCCCATGGTAGTAGTAATTTTACCTGTTCTGTTGCAGGCAGGACGCTGTCCTCTGACGGCCAGCAGCGACAGCGCGGCCTGCTCATCCTGGGCAGTCTGCTGGACGACCAGCAGTGGCACCATGTGGAGCTGGAGAGGCTGGGAGCTCTGCTCAACCTCACCGTGGATAAGAGCAACGCACAGATCCTCCTCCCTGAGACCTTCACCCACTGGGACCTTACACAGGTAAGATCCTCCTCCCTGAGACCTTCACCCACTGGGACCTTACACAGACAAAGAACAACATCTCTAAGGTATATTAATGACATAGTAAACTGAGTAAACCTTTGAAAATGGGTGGTTCAGATTGAAAGCTCCACCTCTGATAACTGCTGGGCTTTTTTGGCATGGCCAACAAGTGCTACTTTAACTGGCAACTGTCAGACAGCGCAACGCGTTTTGGGTGCTGTCAGTGACTGAAATGTTTATATAATGTTGGCGGATCATCCCAGTGTGTATGTAATAATGCTACAGCCAGGGAGCCACTAGGGCTGTGTTCTAGAGCCGCATGCGACTCCTGAGCTGCAGGTTGCTGACCCCTGTACTAGTGCAATGGACTTACTAAAAGACAATTCCACACCAAAACACAATGGGCATCAATCTACCTTGATCACTATGACATGTATGATTTGATGTGATGTGTGAAAAACACAAGTTTAGTTTAGAGTTACTAAAATACACACAAAGACCCCTCCCCCATAAAAACACACAAAGACAACCTGTGGCCATGCAAACGGCAAAGGAGGGAGGAGGACCTCAGGGTGAATTGTAGAAAAGGGGGCATCTGTGACAAAAATCAAGGGCATTATGTATCATGTCACAGGAATCAAGGTAGATGGATGACCAATGTGTTCTGGTGTGGAATTCTCCTTTAAATATTCTACGCTACGATTGTGCTGTGTTCTCACGATTTCTCCCCCAAAATAGCAGGTGTTCACGCCTCATAGCATGCCAGATCAGAGGTTTTCAACTTTTTTTATACCAGGGCCCACTGTTTTTGCATTTTAAACACGGACCCTTTGATGTTGAGTTCAGTCTCTCTGACCCAACTAACTAAGGATTTTCAAGTTTTGGTCCACAATTTAGGAGAGATAAACAGGCAAAACGTTGTTCAAAATAACAATTCTTCTACCTTTTCTAAATGTGTACATTCAGATGTTTAAATACCGTATAGTTTAACTCTTTGAGAGCGTGTAGTGTAAAATTAAACCAATGTGTTCATTTTACGATCACAAGAGTTACAGACAGTGCTTAATTTGTAACTCGGGAGGTGCCGGAACGCACCTCACACACATGCACGCGCGCTGCGCACGCGTGCGTGTGCGCGTGCGTGCACGCACGCCCGCCCGCCCGCCGAAAAGCCGTTTTTTTGGGCAGAATATTGTGTGGCGTGTCACGCGCGCACGCACGCGCGCGCGCGTGTGTGTGTTGCACTACTATGCCACACACAGCCGATCCACAAGCTCAAAATCCGTAGCGAAATGTGCTTGTGTTTTCAGAGAATCGGGACCACAAAATGTAAGGAGTAAGGACCCATAAGGGGTCCGTCTGCTTCCTAGGTACCTTTATAGCGATCATAATCCGTAGCGAGGGGGAGACTAGCCAGCAGCAGCCCAGCTAACAACGTGGGAGAACTGTGAACTGTGAACTGTGTGAGCCGTAGCAAATCCCCCCCGACTCTCGATATAAATCTCATAGCTGGGAATAAGCCCCATAGCTGGGAAGGACTACTACCAGATCTATGCCTAGTACTGTGTCTGTACGGGTATCCTAGCAACGACAGTAATGAACGAGGCTGGATCGGTCTCTGCAGGTGGGGGAGCGCAGTGACAGCTCACGGACGCAGCCGGAACGCTGCGTCCGTGATGTGGACCAAGCCGGAACACATTTGGCCCAAGCCGGAACGCATTTGGCCCAAGCCGGAATGGCGTTCCGGCTTATTCCGGCAGAAATTAAGCCTTGGTTACAGATCTATAAGGGTCCATTCGGTTACCAAACTGTCAACTATCATTTAGCTGGAGACTACCTGGAATCCTCTCAGGGACCACTGGTGGTCCCCGGACCACTGGTTGAAAATAACTGGTTTAGATGATTGGGCTGTAATAGTAAGTTGCACCCAGTTAGCACTTTGGCATTGACTTACATAGTTAAGATGGCTGCTGTGTGAACAGAGATGCAGAGGTGTAACATTAAGTAATATTGCCCAACATGGCATGTGAATAAGCTCCATGGTTGTGTGCCTGCATGCAGCTGAGCGTGGGAGCCGTCCATCACAGCCACGTCACCTCCGTGAGGACCTGGACCTCCTTCCACGGCTGCATGGAGAACCTGCTCTACGACGGCCTCAACCTGGTAGACATGGCCCGACAGCGCCACCGCATGGTCACTGTGATGGTCAGTAGACTTTACACTTAAATCAGGGGTGGGCAATTATTTTTCCCAAGGGGCCAAATGAGATGCATAAAATATTGTGCAGGGCCAAGACTAAAGGCTGAACTAAAGTCTGCGTAGTATTAATTTAATTTGAACATAAAAGTAGGAGTAAGACCAACCATTTTGACACCACAGCCCTCTATTTATTCAGTATTTGAGCCATGAACCATATTTTGTTGACATTTTAGCCTCACAGACCACAAAACTAAAGATTTCTTTTGTGTTTGGTCACAATACCAGGATGGATTTTACAAACAAAACAGGTTAACATAGATAAAAAATGACCATTTTTTTACATTCTCTGATTGTATAGACATTGGGCTAATTCAGATGATGAATAATTTAACTCTTGAGAGTGTAAACATGAAACCAAATGGACCCGCAAGGGTCCATTTGGTTTCATTTTTACGCTCTCAAAGAGTTACATCTGGTTAACCAACTTTCCATATTTAACTGGAACTCTCTCAAGGACCACTGGTGGTCCCCGGGCCGGTCAGAGTCAGCCAAAGGGCCGCATTTGGCCCCCGGGCCGCATAATGCCCAGGTATGACTTAAATGATCGCTTCAAACAGCTTTATTGAGAAAACGTACATGCCTGATCACTGTGATAGTCATTAAAGGTCGAATTCCACACCCAAACACATTGATACCTACCTTGATTCCTGTGTGACATGATTCATAATGTCCTTGATTTTTTTGTCACAGATGCCCCATTTTCTACATTTCACCCTGAGGTCCCCCTCCCTCCAATGCAGTTTGCATGGCCGCAGGTTGTCTTTATTCTAATGCGGGTATTTGTGTAAGTCCAAACTTATTTTTTTTCACACATCATATTTTAATAGTATATAATACTGATACTCATGCTTGAATTTTACATCACTCTGGGGCAGTCTTTACATGTAATCCCAGAGGTAATATACTGTATTCCTCCTCCTCTCCTCTCCTCCCCTTTGCCACCTGAGACCATGCAAACTGCATTGGAGCTAGGGGGACTGTGAAATGTAGAAAATATCTGTGACAAAAATCAAGTGCATTATGTATCATTCATGTCACAGGAATCAAGGTAGATTGATGCCCAATGTGTTTTGGTGTGGAATTCTCCTTTCATGGTCATTAAACTTCACAGCGGTTCTCATCGCATCAGGGGATGTCAGTTGCCACCCGTGTGTTGACCTTTAAGCTTATTGCAGATTAATTGATTAATTAATCGAGGAGGCAGAGCAAGCCGTGGAAGTATGAATAATAATAATAAAAATAAAAAACTAAAAAGACTTTGTGTTGTCGTGGAGACAGACAGCCAGGGCTGGCGGCTTGCACTTAGGGAAGGATTTCAGCAAATTTTAAGGGGATTGTGATATTTAAGAAAGAAATAGTTTTTGTATGCTCATCTGTTATAATTGTTTTGTTGATGCAAACGTCCATTTTATTAAAAAAACAAACAAAGAACTTTTGGTCATTTTATGGTCTACTCAATCTCGTGAACACACCAGACAGTTTATAAGTTACTCCATTCAGTATTTAGATATTTGATGTTCATTTTAGTGTATCCGCCTCCTTCCTATACAATCAGGACATTTAGGGGGGGCATTGCCCCCCCATGCCCATGCCTAGATCTGTTGGCATCAACACAAGGTGATTAAAATGATCATAAAAATCATCATAATAATTAAGGCAAAAGTTGATATTAGTGGCATTCTGTAGGCATCAAGAATAAGAAAATAGAGTTCAGGAATACAGTTTTGGGAATATCATTAGTGGCAAACATTTTTCTCTTTTCACTCCCTTCATCACGTTATTAATTATAGTGAGCAGATCAATCGGTTGTCTTCCAAACTTGGATCAATGGAATTGATTTACCGTGGAACACTTAAAATTCTTCATTTATTGGTATCAGTGTTTTCATATTAATGCTGCCATATGCTGTCCTTAGTAGTACGAGTATTAGCATTTTTTCCCAATTATCCGGCGATCGAAACGAAAGCCAAGAACGTACATACCCCTGAGCGACCCCAGGCAATTAAGTATGAAAATGTATTTTTTAATATGTGTGTGTGCGTGCATGTGTTTTTTTTTTGCGTGTTAAAGGTCGCTTGAGGCTGCCGTCATAAAATTGTGCTGAGTTTCACAGGAGTTCTGTCATCCATATACGTTTGTGCTTTAGTGGGAGTGGGAGCTGTGGGACGCGGTTTCTCTCGACAAGGAGAGCTTTTAGATGCGATCTAGAGGGTGTGTGTGCGCGTGTGTGCGTGCGTGCGTGTGTGTGCGCACGTTCGTTCCTGACCATTACTGTATAATCCAGTTTGTACTGCCATTGTAGATTCTACAAAACATTCGCCTTGAAAGAACACACTGAAAGATTTATTCTGCAGTCTCACAATCTCCCCTCAAAAATAGCAGGTGTTCGCGGCTCATAGCGCGAGTGGCGAACGCCTGCTATTTTTTAATGAAGAGTTAAAACCAAGGCTGTTGAAAATAACAAGTTAATTAGTTAAATTAATTTTGTTGATTAATCTGATAACATTTTTTATGCAATTAACTCTTGTGCACACTTACTCAACCCACTGAGCATTTTCTCATTGAAAAAAAAAATGGGTCGAGCACAGACATACTGTATAGCTGTGTGTCTCCTGTAACTAGAGCCATAGAGTATAGCTCGAGAGATCTACAAGCATTATAGACTTGTAGCTAACCTATTTTGATAAATATTTAAGAAATAATAGATAATAATGTTATCCCCAAAGTCTTTCTTTTTTAAAATGTTCAAATCCTGTATAGGCAAACAGGCATATTTTGGACATAATTCAAATGGTGATTAATCATGATTAAAGTAATTTTGAAGCTGTGATTAATTTGATTAAAATTTTGAATCATTCAAGAGCCTTAGTTAAAACACCACAAGCACAGTGCAAAATGGTATAAAGATAGCACTGCTGATGTCCTCTGCATGCATTAGAATAGCTGCACGCGGCAATCTATCAACAACTGCAGCCTCAGCAGCAGACCTGTATGGGGTCATTACCGCCGGGCACACACATAAAACACCGTCCCCGCCACAACACACCACATAGCGGAATGGATATTGTCTCGCTGTCGGCCGGAAAGCTTGCGTATATACGTAGAAAAATTGTTTACTTTTTCATGAGGGAAAAAAAATGAGGGGAATGTGTTCCATGAGTACCAAATGAGTATACCAAGTCCCCTGTGTCGCGGAGGTTTTTCCTGTACGGAGAAAAACATAACGGAGCCCTCTTAAAACCGTCTCATGTAAGCGCATACACCAGTGGTTTTCAACCTTTTTTCATACCAGGGAACACGATTTATTCAGCATTTGAGCCATGGACCACCATTTGAGGACATTTTAGCACCACAGACCCCAAGACTAAAGATTTATTTTGCTTTTGTCCACGATTCCAGGCTGGATATGGATAACAAACCAGTCAAACATACACATCAAAATGACCATTAATCTTCTACATTCTCTAGTTGTGTAGACTTGGACTAATTCACATAATGAAACTAAATGGACCCTTGCGGGTCCATTTCGTTTCATGTTTACACCCTCAAGAGTTTCGCTGTATGTACTTTATTCAAAAGTAAAGGGCCTTTAACGCGAGTTAAAGGCTGTGTTAAACCGTGTTAAACGGAGTGTTAAACCATGCCTCAGGTTAATTTTCAACAGGACTATTCGTTTTGTATTGAGAACACTGACAGGATCTCCGAGGCTGCAGCTGGGTTTTATTGGACTCAGCAGGCGATCCGCCAGATTGCTGGCGTTAATATCGTTTATAGTTCTCATCGGCCCTATGAGGATGTTGTACAGCAGTGGTTTCCAAACCTTTTCATGTCATGGTCATGGAAAATGATACTAATCAGCCCGCGGACCCCCCCCCCCCCATTATGTCAGCAGCTCCTGCAGTGTTTAACCAATCTATCGATAGACCAATCTATCTCGCTTTCTGAACAAGAACTGGTGAAGTATGGACACAATCTGTGTTTTTTTTTTTTTTTTTTTTTTTCGGAAGATAAAAAAAATACAAGTGTGATCTTTCCGACGAAAAGTCGGAAGAGAGTATGAACAGGGCTTTAGTTTGATTCATGTCCCTCTTGAACACACCACACAAAAAAGTACCTAAATGAAAAATTATTAACATGGTAAAAGATTCATCATGTTAATGATTTTTTTTTTTTTTTTTTTTTTCATTTCTAGGAAACAGAATGGGGGAACCACACAACACAAGGTGTATATTAATGGCATAGTAACATGTATATTAATGGCATAGTAACATGTTGGAAATGGGTGGAATTTCCTTTTTTGGTGAAATTCCACCAGCTCTCTCTCTCTCTCTCTCTCTATACACTCACACGCACACGCACACGCACACGCACACGCACACGCACACGCGCACGTGCACACGCACACGCACGCGCACACACACACACACACACACACACACACACACACACACACACACACACACACACACACACACACAGACATATCCATATTCGTGTGTGTGTGTGTGTGTGTGTGTGTGTGCGTGTGTGTGTGTGTGCGTGTGTGTGTGTGTGTGTGTTGGTTTTTGTCCTGATCCCGATGTCACACAGATCTCATCAGCAAGTCTCCTTAGAGAGGACACAGAGTGTACATTAGCATAATGATGATAACACACAGCCATGCAGCCTTGCAGGCAGAAAGAAAAAACCCTAAAAGTAGCAATGTCACCCACAGCAGCCTCAGATATACTGTATACCTGCAGATACACAGATATACAGAGATATACAGAGATTCTTAGCAGCTTATAAACCCAGACAGGAGATATAGATAAGAGACACAGGGATAAGAGATAACGGCAAAGACAGAGGGATAAGGAGATAGCTGGAAAGAGTGAAAAAATAAAAAATAAAAAATACATCCTGAAGAATTTAAAGAAAGAGAAGTGTTAGTGACAGAGGTAAAGGCTGTGGATCTGCATGCTGTCGCATTCGTGCAGAAAACCTCAGATCTCCATATTGCAAACTTTCCAGTTTTTTTCTGTTTGTTAAATTCAGTGACAGTCCACTGAGACACGACGGAAGTCAGAAAGGTTTGTTTTATAACTCCCTCCAGAAACTCCCCTTCAATTCATTTTCTTCATCCTTTTAAATCTGTCAGCAGTATTACTCTCTCCACGTCAACTCTCATTCACTCAGTCTATGCCAACAATTCAATCAGGTGGTCCATCCAGACCCCCAGGTCTGGTCCGGTGAGCTGCCCCGCATCCCAAGGGGGTCCCCCTGAGGGGGTCCTGGAACATCCAGACTCAGCAGTATTGATCCACGTTCGATGTGGTTAAGAAATTACTTCTGTAAAGCCGCTGGACTGATTTGCTGTGTGAACATGCATTTTACATTTGTAGGATATGGTTCTGTTATGTGCATCTGTGAATATAAACGATATAAACGCCAGCAATCTGGCGTATCGCCTGCCGAGCTGCCAGCTGCAGCCTCGGAGATCCCGTCAGTGTTCTCAATACAAAACGAATAGTCCTGTTGAAAATTAACTTGAGGCACGGTTTAACACTCCTTTTAACACAGCCTTTAACTCGCGTTAAAGGTCCTTTACTTTTGAATGAAGTACATATGCATAGAGTGAGTGGCAAAGTACGTTAATAATTGCATGACACTGTTTAATGCAAGCAGACTTTTCTGTTTGGATGTATGGGTTGTATACAGTAGGTCCAGAAAATCAGGCAGGACTCAGTCGTGTCGTAATGGCATATTTTACACTTAGTCGCATGCTGAAAATAGACAGTCTACAAAGAGTTGCAGCACAATACCCTTTGAGCTCATACCGGTAGACAGCAAATTTAAAAGCAGAGTTAAAACTTGGAAGAATTCAGTTCAAGGCACACGTACAGTATGTTTTGATTGTTCTATTGCGAACGCAGTGAGTGAGTGAGATTTCTCCCATCCGCAAAGGAATAGATATCTGTTAGGGATCTGTATAGTGACAACTCGTAACAACTGCGATAACTTGTAGTGTATAGCGTGGTGAATTAGGATCTACAAACTACAGTGCATCTCTGTTGTTATCTGTTCTTTGCTTGTACTGTAAATCTGTTCTATTTTCAGATGCAACAACATGCTCAAAAGTAAAAAGTAATGAGGTGTGTTTTGGCAGAGGAACATATTACATATTACCCATTTCGGCAGAGTAATAGACTACTTTTGCTGGAAAAATAATGGTAATAATATAATACAGTAATATAGTAATATAGCAATGTAATTGAAGGGTTTTCTCCTACCCACTAGGGGGCAGTGTCTATTAAATGTATGTTGTGTTTTGGGGTTAAGAGTCACGTCAGCCATTTCTGTTGTGAAAAGTGCTATGTTGACATGCTGAGTTGCACATTCTAACGTTTGGGGAGTTTTCCACTTATTACCAGTAAGTTTGCACTTTAAAAGTTTGCACTGTATTACTGTTATAGTTAGTATGTTAATTGTTTAGTATGTTGTGATTTTTTTTACTTTGCTTTGTTTATTATGAGAATCAGCCTGCTTACTTTAGGTTATGCCTTTTTGTTTGCACTGCAGGGCTTCTTCATCATTGTCATTAAAGGGGAACTCCACCCCTTTTCAATATTTTACTATGTCATTGATGTACCTTCAAGGTGTTGTGTGGACTTGATGAAACAGTTCCCCCATTCTGTGTTCCCAAGAAATGGAGGTCTGAAGAAAACCACTAACATGGTGAAACATCTTGATGACATCATCAAGATGTATTTTCACCATGTTAATGGATTTCTTTAGACGCTTCTTTTTTCTGAGAGCGTACAAGTGGTTGCATTTGTAAACTCTCAAAAAAAAAAAAAAAAAAAAAAATGGTTGGAATTCCCCTTTAAAGCAACATACAATTGACATTGAGGAGTGTATTTCTAATTGGTTACTGCACAACAGTGCTGGTGAATGGGCTGTGAAATTCTCTTCTCTCTCTCTCTCTCTCTCTCTCTCTCTCTCTCTCTCTCTCTCTCTCTCTCTCTCTCTCTCTCTCTCTCTCTCAGGGTCATGTGACCTTCTCGTGCGCTGAGCCGGTCTCCGTCGCCGTGACGTTCGAGGGCTCCTCCCAAAGCTTCCTACGGTTGCCATGGGCGACGACAGGGGGAGGAGGAGGAGGAGGAGGAGGAGTGGCGTCCTCCCTGAGCGTGGGACTGCAGTTCCGCACGTGGAACAGGGCGGGGCTTCTGCTGACCTTCGACCTGCCCCCCCAGCAGGGGGGCGTGGCCTGGCTGTACCTGAGCGAGGCCAGGCTGCGGCTGCAGGTCCACCGGGCTGGCAGGGCCCTGCTGGAGCTCACGGCAGGTGAGGCAGCAGCGCCACTCAACGTCACTTAACACTCCAAGGCCCAGATTTATTTCTACTTGAAAATAATAATAATAATAATAATAATAATAATAATTCAACCTTACTACTAGGTTGTACTACCATGATCTATTAAAAAAATATTTTATTCATGCTAATTAATTGATTTTTTTTCTAATAATCACAAAAATTAAAGGTTAAAAATCATCAAAAAAATGCACGGCATGTCCAAAGATTAATTGAAGAGGCTAATTGCAGCCTCTGTGGGGGGTATTGTTATGCAAATATCATTACAATCAACCTCAACCATGATATTTATGTGAAAAAATAACAAAAACAAAACAATAACAAACAATAACAAAAATAATGATAACATTGTTTTTAAATAATTAAAGGGTTAATGTTGCTAAAAAGCAACACTGGGCCTTCTAGGGTTAAAGGTGCACTGAAATGGAAATGGAGGGCATTTTACTTTGACGTTTTAGCCCGAAACGCTGGTCTGAAGTCTTTCAACCAATTAGAGCTTGCGTCCCTTCAGGCTATGGGGCGTGATTAGGGTTACTTGGGACCCTTGTCCAAGGTAGAATTTCTGGTCGAAACAAGGTTTATTCCACAGCCCAGAGCCACCACCTACACAGTCATTGCCGCCAATAGTCCTTTGTCTGCGATGACAGGGAGACCATGAAGTTATATGTGACATAACAAGCCATTAAAGTGGAACTCCACCAATTTTCAACATTTTAATGTCATTAATCTACCTTAGAGATGTTGTGTGGACATGATAAAAAAAAGTTCAGTTCAATTCTGTATTTCCTAAAAATGGAGCTCTGAAAAAATCATTAACATGTGAAATACATGTATTTCACCATGTCATGATTTTTCTTTCAGACCCCCTTTTTTGAAAATGGGTGGAATTCTCCTTTAAGTCATCCTAACATCGTGTGCGGCTTGTGTGCATGTGCGTGTCTGTGTGCACATGCGCATGCCTGTGTGTGTCTGTCTGCGTGCACGTCAGGGTCAGACCTGAACGACGGCCAGTGGCATTCCGTGGAGCTGACGTCCAGACCGGGTCATGTGACGTCCAAGCCTGGTCAGGTGACCATCACCGTGGACGGAGGAGAGGAAGGAGGCGGAGCCACCGCTCACACCAGCCCTTCATTTCCTGTTGCCGCAGGAAGTGACCTTTTCTTTGGTGGTGAGTGAGAATCGCAGTTGAAAACAGCCACGATTAGTTCATGTCCACTATGTCCAAGTTTCTAATTTCCTGAAAAGATCCGAGAAGCATTGCTGACGCGTAGTGTTTGGTCTCTTGCTTGTCCATCCAGGTTGTCCCGGGGGCCAGGGGCCTGGGGGCGCCGGCGCCCCGGAGTGCCGGAACCCCTTCAACGGCTTCCAGGGCTGCATGCGTCTGCTGGCCGTGGATGGCCGGCCTGTGGACCTGACCATGGTGCAGCAGAGGCTGCTGGGTAACTACAGCGGCCTGCAGGTGGACATGTGCGGCATCATCGACAGGTCAGTCCATCTATAAGTTTACACCACGCCTTCAAGCCTCCAGGCTTGAAGGTCAGTGAATTTCCGTTCCTGACAAAATAGCCATTCCTAATCCCTGAATCTTATACTGTAGAGACCCATAACAGGGTCCATTTGGATCCTTTATTTGGGGACCCCCCAGAAGTCCCTCAAGGACCACCTAGGGGGGGTCCCCCAGACCCTCGCTTTGGGAACAAAATAAGAGGAGAGAACGTGATGAAGAGCACTGCAGAGTCTGTGCCGTTTGTTGTGTTATTTGCCATCATATTCACGAGTGACAACGAGCTCCAGTAATTGTCAGTGAAGAGCCTTAGAACTCCCTGCAATTTCCCTGCTGAATACCTCGCCGCCCGGCTTCAAACAAAATGCAAATTGCAGGCTGCGTGCCGAGTGACTGCTATAGAAGGCCATCTCCGTTCGCGCATGGCTTCACGCGGAGCGCATGAGAGAGAATACAAAACAATATTGGGGCTCAGACTCCTCTGCCGTCTCAGCACTTGTTTTTGGCTCCCGATTCTTTGGGATACGATGCCGCTGAAAAAATTATTTCGCATGGAATAAATAGGGCTGTTGAATGATTAAAAAAATGTAATCAAATTAATCACAGCTTCAAAATTAATTTAATCATGATTAATCACCAATCAAACTATGTCCAAAATATATCTGTTTTCCGTTACAGGATTCAAAATTTAAAAAAGCAAAATAATCTGGGAAAAAAAGATCTACAAGACAATGTTTGTAGATCCTCCAGCTATACCCTATGGCTGTGGTTACAGGGAGACACACAGCTATATGTCTCCGTATAAAACCATGCTCTACACATTTGTTGCAATGAGAAAATGCTCAGTGGTTGAGTCAGTGAGCACATGAGTTAATTGCGTTATTTTTTTAATCAGATTAATCAACAACATTAATTTAACTAATTAACTTGCTATTTTCAACAGCCTTAGAAATAAATAAATGAATGAACATACTGAAAGATTTGGTGCTGCATTCTCACGTTCTCCCCAAAACTAGCAGGCGTTCACGGCTCATAGCACGCCACTCTGAAAGTTAAAACACCACGTGTACAGTACCTACAGAATGGTTTAATCTAATTGATTTTAGTCGCATTGTTTTCATATGGACAAAAGGCAAAGTTCAAGGTTGTGTTTTCACTGTTGCACCTTGCGTACATTTACATAAACATGTACAGAATATGCAGCAGCATATAGACATAAGCAGGAGCATAACATTTAAACGCTAAAGCACGGCAAACACAGAAAACAAAGGGATATCACAATAATAATTAAGCAAAATGTCTGTCTGTCTGTCTGTCTGTCTGTCTGAAACAGGCATAAGTCGTCACTGACTACAGCAATCATTCTGAGTTTTCACATGCTCATTGAACATAACATTAGGAAGAGATTAACGAAGCCCTCTGGCCAAATTAACACATCGTTGATTTATAATGAATTTATTTGTGCACGAAAATTTCCCCATTAAGTTTATATGGGAAAGTCCGACGGGCCCCCTAACGTTACACAATTCACGGCCACCGTTATCGTGTTACCCCACTGCCATATTTCCACTGCTACACCAGCACCGGAACAAATGGTGACCCATACAATTTCGCTGGCTATACTGTGGCATGCGCAGTGCACACGGGCCAGCCTCATTTCCTCAATGTTATCCCAAGCTGCAACAGTCGCTAAACTTTGGGACGTATCGTTGCATCTCTGTATGTATTTATAGTTTCGATCTAACACAGCCTACTGTCCATATTATGTCGGCTCAGGCTGCTGGAACGTTAATTCACCCGTTTTATCGACACAGAATATACTTCTGATCCACTTTACTCGACGCGATGTTGGAGCAGCAGGACGGAGCCACAGTTCCGACCACTGGATTTTACGCTATGTGAAAGGAGCGACAGACACCCACTTTATATAGTGATCCAGGCTATAGTCTTCTTGGGAACTGTTGAACTGAACATATGTTCGAACTGGAAGATAGTACTTTGCTTTCGCGGTCACTTTTTACCCGCACGTGTGACAAGGAAACAAAAACAATGTCCCATCGCCGCTCCTATAAGCTACAGCCTGCTACTCACTACGGCTCACAGAGTTTTCTGCCCTCGCTACGCGCGGACCGCGGTGGGAAATAATTGATATAAAAGTAGGCTACTGTAGCCTGGCCTCAGTCTGAATAATGAAGTGAAACGAAGTGAGACGGAATGGCATTCCTTTTCACTTGAATCACAAAGAAAAAATAAGGTAGTATTCTTAAGATGCTGATTCAAGGCTACTGTACACAGGAAACACCAGGACCCCTTATGGACTGTTCCGTTTGGTGGTCCCTGGAAACACAAGCATCAAACAGCGTGCGACACTGTGTGTGTGTGTGTGTGTGTGTGTGTGTGTGTGTGTGTGTGTGTGTGTGTGTGTGTGTGTGTGTGTGTGTGTGTGTGTGTGTGTGTGTGTGTGTGTTACTAAGACTCACCACCCTCCACTTTCTAAAGTGGTTTCATGATGTTCACACAAACACCTACTTTAATGCTACAAAAATATGTTGCATTAAAGTGTACCTTGCTTTGCTATGACTGCTTCCCCTTTTTTTCCCATGATCAAGTATCCACAGCAGTACTTCATCAAAATACTTACATTATTGGTATTGATATTAGGCTAAATCACATTAACCACACTGTAGATCATTTGGTGTTCATATATTCACAACGGGTAAGGTCCTAGTAATAAGAATGCAAGAATGAGCGTTAACTCTTAATCTGCCATCGGCCGCCTGGTGACTTGGTTGCCATAGCAGTTTTTTTTTTTTTTTTTTTTTTGCCGATTCGTAACTGAATTGTGACTTGTTGTCGCCAAAAACTTCCCATTAGCACTAGCATGCCTGAGAGGTTATTCTATCCATTTTTGGGATAGCTGTTTATCTTTGCCCATGAAGCTTTCAGAGGGTTCTTCATTCATGACCGTCATCCATCATCATTTTATCACCTCAGAGATTTTGGTCATCTGAAAAAAAAAATCTAAATATGGATTTAAGCAAATGCTAATTCTGGCCACTTTTTTTGCTAATGTTAGATCGGATGAAAGAAAAATCTCACTGTTCATCTTCAGCTTTTTGTTTACGTCCAACTACAACTACCACGACCATGCTGCATACTGTAGTGCACGCGCATGCGTGTACTGGGTCAATATAGTCAGAAAAGCTCCGCTCAGTCTGCTATCCTGGGCTCTATACAGCATCGCTACCTTGCTTTGGAGTTTTAGAGCTTCAAAATAAGGGTACATCGGTGGCAAAGAGTGTGTTAAGTAGTCAAAATAGTTCCTTAGTTCTCCTGACGATGAGCTCTTTCCAGCCATGCTAAGCCCCTTATCCATAAGGAAAAAACCCTCAGTTTTTAGAATTTACTATTTTGAAAAGCCCTTTTTTGAACAGCTCAAGTTCACGGATGAAGCCGCTTTCTAAAATCAACACTGGTATTGTGGTAATAATACCCTATTATTTGGCAGTAGCACACAACAGATGCGCTGGTTGTTGTTGTTTTATTTTTTTTCCTGTCAAGGAGGAGGAGGATTCAGCCGGTGTCCCTGAGCACCCGTTGATTGTATTCTTGTCACGAGGGTTCAATATTAGGACAGACTCTCTTTCACGATCCGACGGGGTGGAGAAATTGGATTCTTGACAACATAATATACTTTTGAGGAGTCGCCATGCTGTACTGTAACTGTGAAACGTCGGAGATTATATCACCAGACAGACAGGTCAGGGCCGGATCTAGAGGGGGGCCAGGGTGGGCAGGGCCCACCCAAATGTGCATCCTTCCCGCCCAATGAAAGGTAATATCAGTGGTTTTCATCAGTGGTCCAGGGACCACCAGTGGTCCTTGAGAGAGTTGTGGAAAGTTGGTTAACCAGATGTAACCCTTTGAGAGCGTAAAAATGAAACCAAATGGACCCTTGCAGGTCCATTTGGTTTCATTTTTACACCCTCAAGAGTTAAAATATTCATCAACAGAATTAGCCCCAAGTCTACACAACTAGAGAATGTAGAAGATTAATGATCATTTTGATCTGTATGTTTGGCTGTTATGTTTCTCAAATCCAGTCTGGATAAAATAAATCTTTAGACCTTTAGGGGTCTGTGGGGCTAAAATGTCATCAAATGGTGGTCCGTGGCTCAAATGGCGAATAAAGAGTGGGCCCCGGTGTCAAAAAGATCCTGCCATTCTTCGTGCCCACCCTAGTAGGGCTGGCTAAATCCGGCCCTGAGACAGGTCGTGACACACACACACACACACACACACACACACACACACACACACACACACACACACACACACACACACACACACACACACACACACACACACACACACACACACTCTCTCTCTGCCGGTATTTACCATATCCATTTCAGAGTTATTGCTCATCTGAGAGCAGAGCGGTGAAATAACCGCCGTGAGAAAAATGCTGTCATGTCCTCCTGCTATATGTTTCTTGTCCAGTGCCGTCCAGTCAAACCTCCTGGACTCAGTTCAGGGTGTTTTGGTTCAATTCGTCTGGCCTTAGTTCTAATAGGGGTGGGACGATTCACTTACCTTACCATACAATACTGATATTTCTGATATTTCTCTACAATACTGATATTTTCTGTATCGATTTATATTGCTATTCTTAGTTATGCTGCGATTCGATTTGATATATCACATTTTTTAGACCCCAATTGACTGTGCTTTTATTATACTAGAACAAGGGGGATTCCATCCATTTGATATCCATATGATTCACAAACACAACACAAAGACAACTTCATGATGTCATCAAGTTGTGTTTCACCAAGTTAATGATTTATTTCAGACCTCCATTTTAGGAAACACAGAATGGGGGGAACTTGATAAAATCAGCCAGTCTTTCTGACATTAACAAATTATTGAATAGCGGAGCGGGCGACTAGAGAGCAGTGCCCCGACACCCACAGGAGATAATACTCTACTCGGTGGCACAAGCTTGTTATAATGCTTAGAAAAGCAGGGCGCGTACAGTACAGTACAGTACAGTACAGTACAGTACAGTACAGTACAGTACAGTACAGTACAGAAAGGTTCAATCAGCAGCTGCAGGAAGACGTGAGTGTTAATGACGCCGTGCCCTTCAACTTTCAACCATCTTCAAATAATCAGTCCTCCTCTCTAACCATCATTATAATAACTATAATTACTATTTCCATCTCTGCTTGCTGTCTGTGTGTGTCTCAGCCGAGCTGGGCCAAGGTGGACATCATTAGTGAGGCCCATGTATGGGTATAGATATGTTTAAAATGTACCATTTTTAGGCATTTAGCAGAGCTGCTTACATTAACCCTATCGCTTCTAATTGATTTATTGTTTTATTGGCGTGCCTACAGGTGACGTGGCCATTGATACTTATGACGTGTAAATTGATTTGTCTACAATAAAACATATATATATGTTTTAGCCGATCACCATTTTTTTTGCACGATCGCCTAACGGCAGGCTGTACTCACTCAAAAATGATCAAAATCACCTGGTGCACGCTCCTACGTGCGTGTGTCCATGTCCATCGCTGAGGGGGGGCAGGTGAAAATGGTATGTCGCAGGACTTTTATTAGGCAAGTAAAGCATCAATAATAACATCAGTTGTTGAAGTTGCAACAGACACGCAGCATGCATAAAGCTAAAGGTCTGACTCAGAGTTTTCTGTTTTCAATGATGAAATGCTGTTGGTTTAGTGGTGCCACAACTGTAATGTAGTTAGTTAGTAGCTGTAGTAGTGTTTCAAGTCATTTTAAATATAAGCACTTTAATTTGAAATATCTTGGGTTGTTTTGCATGGCATCATGTTTGTTGGGGCAGTCTGGGCACCCCCCCATGCCTGGATCCGCCCTTGGATTGAATAATAAAGTGAAACAAAATTATAATTCAGACTGAGTGTCAGGGAACTGAACCGAGTCAACTCTGTTGAAAATTAAAGGCGCCAGAGACACACAGAGAGAGAGAGAGAGAGATTAGTGTTTCACAATCAGACAATTTATCGGACAGTAGCCATGCACACACACACATACACACACACACACACACACACACACACACACACACACACACACACACACACACACACACACACACACACACACACACACACACACACGCACGCAGGCCAGGTGCACACCTGCATGCTTGCACACACATCACAGACTCCATATTGTAACACAGAGTGAGCGATGAAGCAGTGTATTACCTGCTTCAGTGGTTTCAATCATTTTGCCTCGCGCATGTATGCGTTGATCAAAACACTGACGCGCGCACGCACGCACGCACGCACGCACGCACGCACGCACGCACACAACTCCAATCCTTTCCTCCACATCAGATAACACTATGATCTACTGTAGGGCCGGATTCAGCCAGCCCTACTAGGGTGGGCTGGAAGAATGGCAGGGTGGGCGCCTCCAAAGTTTTTCATATGAAGCAGTGATTTTCAACTTTTTTGACACCAGGGCCCACTATTTATTTGGCATTTGAGCCACGGGAAAAGCAGTCAAATCAAAATGACCATTAATCTACTATATTCTCTAGTTGCGTAGACTTGGGCTAATTCAAATGATGAATATTTTAACTCTTGAGAGCGTAAAAATGAAAGAGTTACATCCACTTAACCAACTTTCCAAAATTTAGCTGGGGACCACCTCTCAACCACTGGTGGTCCCTGGACCGCTGATGAAAACCACTGATATAACCTTTCATTGGGTGGGCAAGATGCACATTTGGGTGGGCACTGCCCACCCCTGCCCCCCTCTAGATCCGGCCATGCTATGATCTATCTACATGTTATATGAAGTGTGAAAACATCATACGTAGGCTATAGCCAGGGGAGGTCTTTTAACAGGGTTGTCCAAGACCAGGGCAAAAAATGAAAAAATGGAGCAGTAATGGCCTAAGGCAGTGGTTTTCAACCTTTTTGATACCAGGGCCCACTATTTATTCAGCATCTGAGCCACGGACCACCATTTGATGACAGTTTCACCCCTCTGCCCCAAAACTAAATACACTATATAACTAAATATAAAAAAAAAACATTCTCCTATATTCTATAGTTGTGTAGACTTGGACTATTACATGGACATGATGAAAGATGGTGAATATTACTCTTGTAAGAGTGTAAACATTAAACATAAACATGTTTCATTGTCTCTACCCACTCACAGAGTTACAACTGTACATATGGTTAACCATCATTTAGCTGGGGACCACCTGGTACCCTCTCAAGAACCCCTGGCTTATGCTATGCTACGTTACGATACGATACGATACGATACGATACGATACGATCCGATACGTTACGATACGTTACGATACGATACGATACGATACGTTACGTTACGTTACGTTACGTTACGTTACGTTACGTTACGTTACGTTACGTTACGTTACGATACGATACGATACGATACGATACGATACGATACGTTACGATACGATACGATACGATACGATACGATACGATACGATACGATACGATACGATACGATACGATACGATACGATACGATACGATACGATACGATACGATACGATACGATACGTACAACTTTATTGTCAGTTTTCACTGAAATTTGTCTTGCATCCATGGTGACACCGTTCTCATATGACAACATGCAAGGGCAAGCATCCCTTTATATTTGTTATAAGGCAAAGGAATGGAGAGTCATTAGATGCTGAGTAATAGTCTGGGGAGTTTTTTAATTGGGTTTGGTTTAGTCATCTATCATCGGGCGTGTGTGTGTGTGTGTGTGTGTGTGTGTGTGTGTGTGTGTGTGTGTGTGTGTGTGTGTGTGTGTGTGTGTGTGTGTGTGTGTGTGTGTGTGTGTGTGAACGGATCACTGCATGCATGGCCGACATCTCACAGTGGATGACGTTCAACCACCTGAAGCTGAATCCGGACAAGACTGAACTGCTATTTTTCCCCCGCTAAGTCCTCCCCCATACGGGAGCTAACCATTTCTGTCGACAACGCCATGGTAACCTCAGCCCCTTCGGCGAAAAACCTTGGCATTGTCCTGGACAGCCAGCTCTCATTTCAAACACACATCGCAGCTGTCACCCGATCCTGTAGGTTCACACTCCACAACATCAGATGGATTAGACCCTTTTCGCCCTAGATTCAGCCCAGCTTCTCATCCAGACAACAGTCATATCTAAACTGGACTACTGTAACTCCCTCCTTACTGGTCTACCGGCATGTGCACTTAAGCCCCTCCAAATGATCCAAAATTCCGCAGCCCACTTGGTTTTCAACCAGCCAAAATTCTCACATGTCACTCCGCTCCCTCCATTGGCTCCCAGTCGCTGCATGCACAGTGTTCAAAACTCTCACACTTGCATTCAAAGCAATTTGACTCCAGCATACCTTACTGGCCTCATAAAACCCTACAAGCCCTCCCGTGCACTCCGATCAGCCGACACTGGGAAGCTGGCAGTAGCCCGCTAAAAACTCCTGGACAACGCCCCACACGCCCCAAGCTCTTCTCCCTCCTGGCTCCAAACTATGGAATGAACTTCCCACTACAATCAGAACCACAGACCCACTACCTATATCTTCTGCCGCAGTCTGAAAACACACCTTTTCAGACTCCACCTCAGCCCTTAGCACTTACCAACCCACAGTACTTGCTGCAATTATATATAGGTTGCCCAATGTATTACAATGTTCTTAGCGCTTCATTGTATATTGTAAAATGTATTGTAAATCCTGAGGAGGACCGCTCAGCTCTATATAATGGCTTCATGCCATTTTACATTTAAACACCATACCATTTTCATTTCAATTCTTTAGTTCTGTGACCCACCAGAATTATATCTTGTACAGGAGACAATTACGCATCAATAATAACATCAGTTGTTGTTGAAGTTGCAACAGGCATAAAGCTAAAGGTCTGACTCAGAGAGTTGATTTAGTGGTGCCACAATTAGTTAGTTAGTTAGTAGCAGTAGAGTATTCCAAATAATTTTAAATATAAGCACTTTAATGTTTGAAATGTTGGTTGTTTGCATGCCATCATGTTTGGTGGGGCAGTCAGGGCATTCAGGGCATTTAGGCCCATGCCTAGATCCGGCCCTGCTCTCTTGACGTCCACGTCGTTTTCTGCGTTGTTCCAGGTGCTCCCCGAGTCGCTGTGAACACGGAGGACGCTGCTCTCAGTCCTGGAGAACCTTCCACTGTAACTGTTCCAACACCGGCTACACCGGCGCCACCTGCCACCGCTGTAAGTATGTATGTAATCACAGCACTGCATACAGTGTCCCTTTAAATGTTACAGCCAGGTAATTTACACCCGCTAAATGTAAATCAAAATGAATTCGAGGAGGAGTTGTTGTGACTTGAAATGTCAACGCTCTTAAGTCCACCATGTACTCATAACATCTGCCATCGCTGTAAGCTTCAGCACTCACAGCCCACGCTGTCTGTTCTTGGTCTGAGAAGCAAGGCATTGAGACATGGAGGTGGGCGGGCGAACACCGCAGCAATGGCACAACTACTTCACTAAAACAGTAGTGCTTTTCAACCTTTTTGATTCCAGGGCCCACTATTTATTCAGCATTTTCACCCCCAGACCCAAAACAAAAAGGGTTCTTTTGTTTTTTTTTGTCCACAATTCCAGGCTGGATTTCGCGAAACAATAAAGGCAAAACATACAGTAGATCAAAAACGACCATGAATTCCTTACATTCTATAATTGTGTTGACTTATTAATGAAGTGGTAGTGATTCAGATTATGAATATTTTAACGCTTGAGAGTGTAAACATGAAACCAAATGGACCGGCAAGGATCCATTTGGTTTCATACTTACGCGCTCAGGAGTTACATCTGGTTAACCAAATTTCCATTATTTTGCTGGGGACCACCTGGAACCCTCTCAAGGACCACTGGTGGTCCCCGGACCACTGGGTTGAAAACCTCTGCTCTGAAACGCACATTAAATAGTCGTGTGACAGGCGTACGTCATCATGAATGTGTCAACACAAACAAAAAGCCTTCGGTTTGGTCGCTCCTAAAAATAAATCCAACGCAAGTAGGGCCACGGAGGGCTGACGGATGGAATGGCATGCGTATAAAAATAAACATTCAGACTGACAACCGTTCCAAACAAAGGCTTGAAATAAAAACAATACACAGAAAAAAAGAACTGACACCGATTGCAGGAGACAACAACAGGAGTGATCAACCGCCATCAATCAATCATCCTGGTTATGGAGATGTTAGTGGAGCTATAATAGATTTATGGTGGCAGCAGTCTTGTTGATTTGAATAATAAACAAATAATGTGAAATTGCACATCGCCGGGGCTGTGGCATATAATGGAATCTGCTTGCTGTGCAGCTTGTTGTGTTTTTATTTTGTTGTTTGGGGAAAGCACAAAATGGGACTGTGATTTGGACGACGTTGAGGGAGCGATTGCCAGCCGTGTGTGTGTGTGTGCCTTGACAAAAGGAGTTAGTCAAGTCAGACAGACAATGAGAGGCTAAAATCTCATCAAGTGGTTTGTCTGACAAAATGATGAAAAACGCACTGCTCTATAGAGAGCGCTGCGGTTCTGCCCCCTATCGCCTGTTCCAGAAGTGAAATCTATTCCTTCATTTTCCTCGTAGGCAGAAGGTATTATTATTATTACTTGCGTGAACAGAGCAGCGCGAGTTAAGCGATCAGTTCACGGTTGTCGGTCGTCCCCCGAAGTGCGCCGATTGGCCAGTTAGGTGGTGGCGTAATTGGGATTTAATTAAAGCATATCTTTAAGAGATCTCTGAGTGACGACTAACCCGATCGCTTAGCCTGCGATCGGGTTATCGGTCATCTCACGCAAAAGGAGCCCATGGCCTACTTGTGCGCAATACGCAAGCTGGCACTCTACTGAGTGCAGATCTAGTTTAAATACTTTTTAAAGGGGAAGTGAAACGCAGCTTGATGACATCATCAAGCTGCGTTTCACCATGTTAATGATTTTCATCAGAGCTCCATTTCTAGGAAAGACACAGAATGGGGGGGGACTTTTTTTATCACGTCCACACAACATCTCTAAGGTATACACAGTATACCTATACATAGTAGAATGTTGAAAATGGGTGGAACCCCCCTTTAAGCATCATACAAAGCCAACTCTTTCTAATTATGTGTTGGTCTAAAAATTCTACTCCTGTTTCTGTAGCGTGAGGCAGCTTGATGTACAAGCTGCCTCACGCAGCAGGAGATAGGCTCCTGACCTATATGGGCCTCAATGGCTCAGCCGGGCCTCCTCCTAAAAAAAGTGTCATTATTTTTCACAGCCCGGGTTGGCTTTGTCTGCCACTTAGACATCTTTATATAAATACTCCCATCACTTCTGGTACAGGCGAATTCCCTTCTGGTACATGTGTTTGGGCTTGGGACTGCAGCGCTCTATGGAGTTGGTCAAGGACAAGATGTACCATAACAAAATAGGCTGTAGCAACGGGCCAACAGCAAAAGAGACCTCTTGGCTCCAACAAGCTAAGCAAATTTGATTTAATCTCATGAAGGCAGGGGCGGATTGGCCATCTGGAGTACAGGGAGTTTTCCCGGTGGCCTGCGCCACCTAGTGGCCTGGACAAGATCCAAAATGCACTAGTGGCACTTCCAAAATGCACTAGAATGCGCTAGATGCTTGCCTGGAACATACAGATCATAAATGGCCATTAATCTTCTACATTCTCTAGTTGTGTAGACTAAGTTGGGCTAATTCACATGATGAATATTTTAACTCTTGAGGGTGTAAAAATGAAACCAAATGGACCCGCAAGGGTCCATTTGGTTTCATTTTTACGCTCTCAAAGAGTTACATCTGGTTAACCAGCTGCCACCCCCAGGGTGGCCTGGCAAAGGCAAAATTGTCCCGGTGGGAAAATATGTGCCAATCCGCCCCTGCATGAAGGCACTCAGGACTCCTCCTCCTCTCTCCTCCTCCTCTCTCCCAGCTAAGGGATCCTTGACGCTGAAGTCCCACATGCATGTCATAAGCAATAAAATGCCACCTGAGCGTTCCGTGGTGATGACGTTAGCAGTATAGATATAAAAGTCATGTGGGTGTAGAATGACGTTTCTCTCCCTGACCTCAGCGACATATGAACAGTCCTGCGAGGCCTACAAGCACCGCGGCAACGCGTCAGGACTTTATTACATCGACGTGGACGGCAGCGGGGAGATCACGCCTCAGCTGGTCTACTGCAACATGACAGGTAACACACACACATACACACCTGCACACGCACACACGCATGCGTGCGCACACACACGCACACACACACGTGCACGGACACACACACACGTGCACGGACACACACACACGTGCACGGACACACACACACACACACACACACACACACACACACACACACACACACACACACACACACACACACACACACACACACACATACACACGCGGACACACAACAATCCGTTTGATATCAAACCGGATTGCTATAGTCTGCCGTGAATGCATTGCACATGCATACTGCCGTTCACCTCCATTATAACGGTAGACTAAAACGCTGAATAACTCGAGATCGAGAGAAGAAGATCGGGGTCGCTGCTGATTATCCAAAGGGGGAGGGGGGGGGGGGGGGGGGGGGGGGGGGGGGGTGTTGACGTTTTTCTGGAGCGTTGGCGTTTTCTCCTGAACAACATCCTAGATCAGTGGTTTTCAACCTTTTTTGATCCCAGGGCCCACTAATTTAATCAGCATTTGAGCCACAGACCACCATTTGAGGACATTGTAGCCCCAGAGATTTCTTTTGGTTTTGTCCACAATACCAGGCTGGATTTGGGAAACAAAACAGTCAAACATACAGCTCATTAATCTTCTACTGTACATTCTGTAGTTGTGTAGACTTGGGCTAATTCACATGATATTATATGTTATGTTTAGCTTTTGAGAGTGAATACATGAAACCAAATTTGGGTTCATGTTTACGCTCTCAAAGAGTTACATCTGGTTAACCAACTTTTCATCTGGTTAACCAGCTTAGATGGGGACCACCTGGAACCCTCTCAAGGAACACTGGTGGTCCCCGGACCACTGTTGATAACCTCTGCTCTAGATGCTAGCGAATGGAACACACAAGTCTGAACACACCTTTAGTTCTGCTGTATCTATTCTGCCTCGCTAACATTTTGGTCATATTTTACTATTTGTTGACAAATTACTTAGCCAGTTATTGTCATCATAGTTGGCTTAGTTTTTGTTCCATTTCTGCCAGCGAAACAAAGAAGGCAGTCGGCGGATATCATACTTTCAATCCACACGGATAAACACATCACTCTATGGGTATCCTGTAAGTGTCACTACTATTATGTAGTAATGTTCTTTTTTGCTGTCAAATATAAACACAAATAATCTCTGAAATGATATGTAAGAGTGGTTGGTTATTAAAGACCTTGGCCAAACAAGCTTCCTCAATGGAGGCCACAGGTCAGGGTCAAAGGTTCAGGCTGTCTAATACCAACACGACTACCTCTAACTGTGTTATTAGCTGTCTGATGTCTGCAGGAGTATAACAGAGATGAATAGGATGCCCCAGGAATGTTTAGTATATTCTCACTGCATGCTGTTTAGTGATTGTGTCCTTTGCCCACAAGTTCCAAAGGACATAATTATGAAACGCACACAACCACCCCCCCCCCCCCACACACACACACACACACACAGTAAAATATTTCCTTTCAAACCGTGAAAAGAAAATGGCTGTATAGTTCATGACCCTCCTCCTTTCTTTGTCTGATGGATGTCATATGTTGTTCTTTTGTACTTTGAGTTCCAGACTTTTACTTTTTTGTTTGCTTGTTTGCTTGTTTGTTGGTTATTTTTTCATCTGTAATCCATTTCTCAAATTAACTAATGTGATCCTTGCCTGGTGCCCATGGGAGGGTCATGGGAAGAGCAACAGACTTGAACCCGTGCTTCCTTCATGCATGAGGAGTCCAACGTGCTCCTTACATGCTACTTACCTGACAAGTCGTTATTCCACGTTATTCCAACCAGTTCCTGTCCCCTCCATCAGTCGCCAGGGTGCGCGGCTTAGAGACCAGGATCACTGCATGTTTTTGTGATGGTACCTACCTCTTCTGCTGCTTCTGCGGTAGTAGAGGCAACCTTTTAGCCAAAATAAGTTGTAGATCAAATAGATCAATCTGTCCCTGCAGACAGACTCTTGCTTCGTCCTGCAGATGGTCCAGAACTTTGTTTGTTGTTGTCAACAAATCATGAAGACAAAAACATTCGTCTGGCTCAGAGGCCGTGCTAATTTGTGAGGGTGGTGGCGTTGTGTGGGGTGAGACAGCGTTTTAGCCAACACGGCACAAAATAGGCTCCAGCAGATTCATAATGACTTCATAACTCATAATAACAACTCTGTTTACAAGCACACTAAAGTTGCCTCTATTACCTTTAACCATAAACCACTTAAGCGTTGTAGTTTTGTAACTTTGATGATGTTGCTGCTGTCTGAGGTGGGTGGACCTTTAGTTTCTGAACTGCTCACAACAGCCCTGCTATGAGACACCGACAGATCAAACCATAGCGTTTAATCATTCACACTAACGTCTCTGAGGCACTTGCCCAATGCCCATCGGGCAAGTGCAAGTCAGGTTCTACTTGCCCTCAGGTTATGGTCACTTGCCCCCCAAAAATATATTGTAAATTTTGCATTTAAGTTTACTTCCTACTTGGGTGCTTTAAACCAGGGGTTTTCAACAGGTGGTCCCTGAGAGGGTTCCAGGTGGTCCCCAGTTAAATTGGTTAACTAGATGTAACTCTTGAGAACGTAAAAATGAAACCAAATGGACACTTGCGGGTCCATTTGGTTTCATTTTTACACTCTCAAGAGTTAAAATTCATCATCTTAATTAGCCCAGGTCTACACTGTAGAAGATTAATGGTCATTTTGATATGTATGTTAATTTGCCTGTTTTGTGTCCCAAATCCAGCCTGGAATTGTGGACAAAAGCGCAATAAGTTCCATACTTGCCCGATCGGGCAACCAGGTAGCAGTCTTCACTTGCTCCACCATTTTTTTTTACTTGCCGCGGGCAAGCGGGCAAGTGTTAGTGTCAAGCCCTGCTTTGTCTCCCCCAGAGGAGCAGACATGGACGGTGCTTCAGCACAACAACACAGAGCTGAGCAGAGTGCCAGCCTCCCCCCGCGGAGCACACCACGCCCACTTTGACTACTCAGCCAGTGAGGAGCAGCTGGCCGCCGTCATCCACCAATCGGAGCACTGCCAACAGGAACTGACCTATCACTGCAAGCAGTCTCGTCTCCTCAATACGCCAGGTAAATAAACCTTATCATTTACTGTGTTCATTTTTAGATTATTACTACCCCCCACCCCTCTACGTCAGACATTAACTGCACTGTGTTTTTCATGGTGGGGTGGGGGTGGGGGTCCTGACATTAACTGCACTGTGTTTTTCATGGTGCGGTGGGGTGGGGGTCCTGGCATTAACTGCACTGTGTTTTTCATGGTGCGGTGGGGTGGGGGTCCTGGCATTAACTGCACTGTGTTTTTCATGGTGCGGTGGGGTGGGGGTCCTGACATTAACTGCACTGTGTTTTTCAGAGGGCTCTCCATTCAGCTGGTGGCTCGGGGGTCCAGGTGAAGGGAAGCTCCAGACCTACTGGGCCGGGGGGTCCCCAGGCAGCCGACGGTGTGCCTGTGGCCTGCAGGGCAGCTGTCTGGACCCCAGACACTACTGCAACTGTGACGCCGACCGCAACCAATGGTACCTGTATGCACTCAGTGGTGTGGGGAAAATAATATGCCTTAAAGGGGAACTCCACTCATTTAACATTTCACTATGTCATTAAACCTTAGAGATGTTGTGTGGAGATGAAAAAACTCCCCTGATTCTGTTCCCTAGAAATGGAGGTCTGAAAAAATGTGTTGAAACACAACATAATGTGTTGAAACACAACATAATATGATGAAGGCCTCGATCGGAGCGTTGGTGTTTTTTTTTTTTTAATCATAAATACGTCAAATCAACTTGAGAAAAAAGTACAAAAGTGTTGGCTTTAAAGCCCTAACCACGCAGGGACGGATCTAGGCATGGGCCTAAATGCCCAGAATGCCCCACCAAACATCATGGCATGCAAAACAACCAGTGCTCAGTACTTAGTGCTATTTAAAAGTAATTTAAACACTACTACTGCTACTAACAAACTACAATCATCTCACCACTAAACCAACAGCATTTCATCATTGAAAACAGAAAACTCTCTGAGTCAGACCTTTAGCTTTATGCATGCTGCATGTCAGATGCAACTTCAACAACAACTGACGCTATTATTGATGCTTTACTTGACTAATAATAGTGAAAATGTAACTGAAAATGGTATGGATGCGAGTTCATTGCCCGTGGCACGAAGCGTCACGGGTGATGAAGCTGCCCCCATACCATTTTCCTGCCCCCCTAATTGGGAAATATTATATCCGCCCCTGTAACCGCACCAAAGGTTTTACCACACGTACATGTGGTGTGATACTGTATGTCTTCTTGCACGTTGATGCATTTTGTCCCAAGCCATTCAACACCAAAAAGATGATAGATGAAAGAGATGGTACTTATATTGAACTGTCAGTTCTTCTCACGCCACTCCACGGAAATGTGCAAGAAGTGCACACACATTTCACTTCCAAGGACTTTAATGGCAAGAGAAAGCATTTATTGGCATGAGAAATCATTTACATTGAAAAGCAAAAAGCACAACACAGTACAACAATACAATCAATGAAAAAGTGTGCGCACACATGCACAGTCACAGAAGATGGAAATTTGCACACACACACACACACACACACACACACACACACACACACACACACACACACACACACACACACACACACACACACACACACACACACACACACACACACACACACACACACACACACACCTATAGAAGAACCCACTGTATAGTTCGATCCATTGTTATACAAGTTTACACAATGAAAACGTCACGACTCATTTTACTTTTCGCAGCACTTTCACACTTCACAGCACGCTCAGATTACAGCAGGAGTTATAGTACACTTTGCCAGAAACTAAACCGTTTGGAAAGACATTGCTGCAGGGTGAGGTGTAAGTCCCCCATCAAAGCAGTGGAACAATTTCAGATTCTATTTAGAAAAAAAAATGGCATGAGCACCGTGCATGAATTTTTGGCAGGCTGCTGCTGTCCTTGAATCCTTCAGTGGTACTAGAGCATGGTGGCCTACTTTCACCTATGTTTTACATAGAGAGATTATGCAGTATAAATTGGCATTTTTGTCAGGAAACCATAGAGCAGGTGCAGGGCTCAAATCTTGAATAAATGGTGGTCCCTGAGATGAAAAAGGTTGAAAACTCCTGCCATAGAGTAATAACTGTTCAAAAGTAATAACGATATAGACGGGACTCAAGGGATACGGGAGCTAACCTGAAAGCATTTTGGCCTAGGGAGGCGGGGATCAACTCTGACAGTCGGTCGCCCTGATTGGATCTTACCGATCTGTCAGTCAAGTCACATCCTCTTCCAGGCCACCGTGGCCAATGATTTAGTTCAGGCTTTCACTTTTGGGTGTGAAAGTTTTGATTTGTGGTGATCATGTTACTTGCAGTGGATGTTATTCAATATAGTCTTACAGAAACTGCTACTTCCTCTAGCGGTTACAGTTGTCATGACTTTCAAAATTTGATTCTTTGTGCGAGTCATACGGTACAGGTTTGTTGTGCTTAATCATTACTAATTATGTATAAATGAACATTTGATTTTGTAAAAAAGACATTTTTTTCATTAACATGCCAGCATCACACAATCAGTAATTAAGAAGACCATTGTGCTTGTTTGTGTGCTATTCAGCTTTCATTTAAAACAGATGCAAGGCCAACTTTAAAAACTAGAATACAGCTTTCATCATCATCATCATTATCAGGGCCCAGTCTAAAATCTAGAAATTGTCTGACACGTTCAGTGTCTTGTCTACATTTTTGGGTGATGGGCTGTTGAGTTTATTTGAACCAAAAGCCCAATCTGGGCAACTGATAACATGGTAGATCCATTTGTATCCGTTGCTTGGCAACAGTGTTGTAGTGGGACTTTTAGAAGTGGGGAGACGCCTCTTAAAGGGGAATTCTACCCATTTTCATTTTTTTTCCTGAGAGTGTACAAATGTGTACAAATTTGTACACTCTCAGAAAAAAGGAAACTCATTAACATGTACCGTACTTCACCATGCTAATGTTTTTTTCTTTTTTTCAGACCTCCATTTCTAGGAAACACAGAATGGGGGAACTTTTTTTTTTTATCATGTCCACACAATATCTCTAAGGTATATTAATGACATAGTAAAATGTTGAAAATGAGTAGAATTCCCCTTTAAACCCATTTAGGCCTAACCTAAGGTTTCTGAAAAACTTGAAATATATATGTATCAGCTTCAAAACAAGTTATGTCTGGAATACTGTACATACTGTACAGAATCCAAATATGGATTCCCGTCTGGAAAGGGTTAAGACACGTGCATGCACACTTGCATTTGCATGCACATTTGCGTGCACCTGCGCAACACACACAGACACGCTATTGAAACAAGTACTGTATATATTGTATCCATAAAAGTAAATGACAAGACAAAACATAGGCCTACTTTTGCCCCCAAAATATTCTAGATCTGAGAAGTGGGGGGATGCCGTCCCCCGTGTTCCCCCTCCACTACACCCCCTGCTTGGCAACCTTGAGAGCAATCTATGGTAAAAACACAAACCAGATCAGGTGACAGAGTTGACCCGTCGTTGTTGGTGAAGCTTTCAATTAGACTTGATGGAACATCTATGCTTGTAAACTTGTACAGCAGGGGTTTTCAACAGGTGGTCCACGAACCACCAGTTGTCCCTGAGAGGATTCCGGTGGTCCCCAACTACAGTTTATGATGGACAATTGGTAACCATATGGACTGTTATAGCTCTGTAACTCTTGAGAGTGTTAAAATGAAACCAAATGGACCCTCACAGGTCCATTTGTTTTCATTTTACTCTCTCAAGAGTTAAATTATATTTAAACGTTTGAATTGCTTAATTTTCAAGAATCTACACAATTAGAAAATGTAGAAGAATTGTTATTTTGACCAACATTTTGGCAGTTTATCTCTCCAAAATTGTGAACAAAAACTTGAAAATCCTCGCTTTTGGGTTCGAGAGATTAAACTCAACATCTAAGGTGGTCCATGCCTAAATTGCTATTCAATAAATGGTCATCCCTGTTATGAAAAAGTTTGAAAACCTCTGTTGGAACCAAATGGACCCTAGCGGGTCCATTTGGTTCCATTTGTACCCTCTCAGGAAAAAGGGGTCTGAAAGAAATACATCTTGATGATGTCATCAGATGTATTTCACCATGTTAATGATTTTTTTCAGGCCTCCATTTTTAGGAAATACAGAATTGGGGGGACTTTTTCATCATGTCCACAAAACATCTCTAAGGTATATTAATGACATATTAAAATGTTGGAAATGGGTGGAGTTCCCCTTTAACTCCTCGACTCTTCCTCCTCCTCCTCCTCCAGGGCTAATGACTCGGGCCTGGTGACCCAGAAGGGAGACCTCCCGGTCAGGGCAGTGGTCCTTGGAGACGTGCAGAGACCTGGTTCAGAAGCTGCCTACAGGGTGGGGCCCCTCAGTTGCCGTGGAGACAGTAAGTCCCTGTCTCCTACGGAAACCTGGACTCCATAGTTACACCGTGGAGCCAGGGGCGGATCTAAGGGCTTGGGGGGGCAATACCCCCCCCCCCCCCCCCCCCCCCCCCCCCCCCCCCCCCTAAATGCTCAGTCTGCCCCACCAAACACGATGCCATGCAAAACAACCCAAGATATTTCAAATTAAAGTGCTTCTATTTAAAATGATTTGAAACACTACTACTAACTAACTACAGTTGTGGCACCACTAAACCAACAGCATTTCATCATTGAAAACAGAAAACTCTCTGAGTCAGATGCATGCTGCGTGTCTGTTGCAACAAATCTACACAACTAGAGATCTAGGTTTGCCTGTTAATGTTTCCAAAATCCATCCTGGAATTGTAGATAAAAATGTCATCAAATGGTGGTCCGTGGCTCAAATACTGAATAAATAGTGGGCCCTGGCATCAAAATGGCTGAAAACCACTGCTACAGTATATGTGGCATGCGCTCGCAGGGGCGGATGTAACATTTCCTAATTGGAGGGGCAGGAAAAATGGTATGGCTGAAGCCGCACCCTTACCATTTTCAGTTACAGACTTTTATTAGGGAAGTATAGCATCAATAATAACAGTTGTTGTTGAAGTTGCAACAGACACGCAGCATGCATAAAGCTAAAGGTCTGACTCAGAGAGTTTTCTGTTTTCAATGATGAAATGCTGTTGGTTTTGTGGTGCCACTAAATTGTAGTTAGTAGCAGTAGTAGTGTTTCGAATCATTTTAAATATAAGCACTTTCATTTGAAATATCTTGGGTTGTTTTGCATGCCATCATGGTTGGTGGGGCAGTCTGGGCATTTAGGGGGGCATTGTCCCCCCATGCCCATGCCTAGATCCGCCCCTGTGCACTCTGACCACATGGCCAGCGAGGTGCCCCCATATTTGTTTTTTTTTTTTCCATGCCTGCAATTAAGTAAATTGATTCGTATTGTGTGTACTCTAACATCGGGCGACAGCATCAACCAATCATTTGATCACACAAACTGCCACTTCCTTTAGCTGTGACAGTTTGGAATGACTTTCACAGTCTGACTCTCTGTGTGAGTCATAGTCTTCGTTTGTTGTGTTTAATCATAGCTACTTGTTATGTCCAAAGAAAAACAGAATAAATTGACTATGTTCAACGACTAATCACCAACAAGTGAACACATTTAGGCTGAAATTGGCATAATCATGCAACCGGCAATCAACAAGACCATTGTGCTTGTTTGCTTTCTACTCGGCTTTCATTTAAAAAATATTTCTTGCTTCAGATTCAAAGCCAACTCTGTGAGGCCAAAACCGTCTGAAACGCGGATATGATCGGTGGCCCATCCATCAGAACTCTAACATGCTAAAGGGTTTGTGACATCAAAAACACATGAAACCGAATGGACCCGTAAGGGTCATGTTACATCCGGTAAGGATCATGTTACATTCGGTTTCATGTGTTTTGGTTTCATGAGTTATATCTGGTTAACTAACTTTCCATCATGTAGACCTGGGGGACACCTGGAATCCTCCCAGGGACCTCTGGTGGTCCCCGGACCACTGGTTGATATTGTTGGTGCTGACAGTCGTCCTGTCACTCTTCCAGAGAACTTGTGGAACGCGGCGTTCTTCGACAAGGACACGTCGTACCTCCACTTCCCGACGTTCCACGGAGAGCTGAGCGCAGACATCTCCTTCCTGTTCAAGACCAGTGCCTCCTCCGGCGTCTTCCTGGAAAACCTGGGCATCAAGGACTTCATACGGATCGAACTCAGCTGTGAGTATGAAAACCCGGGAGCGGAGTTTGAGCTTTCTCTTGGGTGGAACTTGGATATAACAACGCTGTAAAGGCCCTGATACACCTAGCAATGTTTTGATCAATATCAACAAGCAGTGTCAATTATCAACGTTGGCTTTTCACTATACAAATGATCGCTAGGTGGCGCGTGTGCGACCGCACTGCCAGACTGGCCACACATGCGTAGAACAAGTTCTGTTCTACTTCCTCCTAGCCAGAGCCATCTAGTTGTAGAGTTGCAACATTGAGGGGTCAGAAACTAAGCACTCGAGCTGCTGTTCATGCAGCATGAATAGGGACTGGAGTTGGAAATGCATTGTTTTCAACGAGAGCGGCACAAATAAGAGCTGTTTTATGCATGTTTTCAACATGTCAGCTGTAATATTGTATTGTACAGTAACATTGTTACTGTACAATAATGTTTATGTTGTACTATTACTAAAAACGAACTAAAATAAAGCGATTTATGATCATTAACGCTGGGCTGTTGACTGGGTCCAATGCATTTCTGGCTACTTTGGGTCCAGGACTTGTTCCTATTTCTCAGGGCCTAAAGTTGCCTTTATTACCTTTAAGAGTGTCTGCTAAATGCCTAGTGATTTGTAAACAGCCTGCAGCGTTTGCTTGTCGAGGTACGACACGTGCACACGTAATATCTCCTATCCGCGTGTATCAGTCCTGCAATACATGGCGGCTAATTTCAATTACTTTGTACAAATTCAAACTGTCACAGCAGTGAAATAACATTTTCCCTTCAAAGGCAATTATATATTTGTCTTCTTTTCACAGCAGTGTCACACATGCACAAACAACAGCAGCAGCAGAACACCAGCTGACATTGATGATCGCCCTTGTAAACGAGACTGTAGTAACAGTATTAAACAAATCAGTCACGGCAGCGTCCAAACACAGCAGGCCAGATGCTGTTTGACTTGACATCTGGCTGACATGCTGTCTTCTTTGTTGTTGAAGCAGGGTGGGGGGGGGGGCAACGATGACCCTGGCGAGGAATTAATTCCGTGTAAACACAAAATGCAAATGAGGCGAAGCCTCTTCATCGTATCAAAGGGACGCGTGACTTGCTAAAGCTCTCATCTCGTCGTCGTCCATTTGGAACGGTCTGCCTGTCGAAACGAGGACGACAAATTAGCCCCCAAATTGGGGGGATCGGGGGAACGGGAGGAGGGAGCGTGTCGGTCCGACATCCCGTTTATTTTATTTTATTTTTCGACTATGGCCTAGATTTTCGTCACCGCTAAACCCATTATCCCTTAACTTCTTTGCCTTTTTAAACTATTTTATCTACAAGCTCACAACATGTCAATAGATTGGCATGTTGATCTATTGCAAAAGGTTTATCAAAATAGAGAAAAAAGGGGTTTTGAGATAGGGGGTATAGCGTGTGACGAAAATGGAGCCCTATGTCTCATCCGTGGCTCCTGCTTGTGGTTTGGGCAGTGCTAAGTTTTTAATGTTTTATAATATGGATTAAGGTTGGTCACAGTGTTGTTTTTATTTGTTGACCAAAATGTAAACATTCGGTATCGAATCGCTTTCTTTGCAGATAAAGAAAGCCGTAGCATTAATAGCATTAATACTACCTCAAATTTAGGATTTTAAATAAAAAAGTAAAGAGGTTTAATTACTTAGTTTAATTACTTAATTAGATGTGTTATTGCCTTAATACTACATCAAATGCATTGATTCAAACAAACAAACAAAAAGAAAATAAAGGAAGTGTGTATGTGAATGTGTGCATGTCAGGGGCGGATCTAGGCATGGGCATGTCCATGCCCAGTCTGCCCCACCTGACCAAACATGCAAGACAACCAAAGATATTTCAAATTTCAAATTAAAGTGCTTATATTTAAAATGATGAAACACTACTACTGCTACTAACTAACTACAGCTGTGTCACCACTAAACCAACAGCATTTCATCATTGAAAACAGAAAACTCTCTGAGTCAGACCTTTAGCTAAGTCCGTGGGACGCCAGGAAAAATACCGCCATCAAAAGGGACAAGACATATGTGGTATCATTACGTTCGTCTGACATCCAGGAATGCAAAAATGTGTGATAGCAGTTTCAGAAGAGTAGCTGAATACAGTTTTTTGGCATTTATATCTGATAAAATGTTGTAATAACTTCATAACTTGAAATGCATTGATTTTACGCCCCATAAATGTATTGAACGTTAATATAAAGTTGAGCATTACGAACGATTTGGTACCAACTACATGTCTGTATCTCCTACGGTTCTCGAGATACAGCATATAGGTACGTTCACAGATTGCGGAGAGCAAGACATTTGTAACATTGATTTTTAAGTCAATCAAATGGTGATACAGGCATGAAAATTGGTACACACACTCTTCAAACCCCACTATTTCTAAAAGTTCTGCGTGCCCTGCAAAATTCCAAGATGGCAGCCCCCAAATCCAAGATGTCCGTCCAAAAACGTGTTTTTTCATTCATAACTCGAAATACAAAGATCTTAAGCCCCATAAATGTATTGAACGTTAATATAAAGTTGGGCATTGCGGACATTTTGATACCAAGTACATGTCTCTATGTGCTACGGTTCTTGAGTTACAACATATACGTAGTGATGAGGCACCATAAGTGTAACATTTTGGCACATTTCACTCTTTAACTCAAAGATCCCTTTATCACCATATCTTCTATTTTCAGGAAATGGACCTACATGTATCTGCTATCATAAACCACTTCAAGTTTTTCAATTGATGAAACGGGTCGGGAGTTATTAAGCCAATTGTGAAGGGCTGTTTCAGTGCTAAAATTGCTGCGTACATTCTGCGAATATAAGCCACCAGAAATGTCTGTCTGTGCATCTGTCCTTCACAATAAGTGTACAGGTGCTGGTCAACGAATTAGAATAATTTGAACAGTGCAATCGTTAAATTCTTTGAATGCATTTCTTGTGCAGAAAACAAATCAGGTGTTCACCGCGCCTGTCCTACTGGTTAGAGTAATCACAGAACTCGTAACCTGTAAAAAAAAATTGCTCAGCTGAGCTTTCCAAAAGGCCCATTTAGGCCATTTAACTGTGACACTGTTGTTTCATTGAATTAGAATAATGGAGAAACCGTTTCATTGAATTAGAATATTTTTTATTATAATTAGAATCATCACTTTCTCAGTATTTTGTGGCTGCCCCCTTGGCTTGTATGACTGCCTGAAGTCTCCGTGCAGGGGTTGACACTAAGGTCTACGAGGTACTTGCCCATCGGGCAAGTGCAATCAGGTTCTACTTGCCCTCAGGTCATGGTCACTTGCCCCCCCAAAAATATATTGTAAATTTTGCTTTTAAGTTTACTTCCTACTTGGGTGCTTTCAACAGGTGGTCCAGGGACCACCAGTGGTCCCGGAGAGGGTTCCAGGTGGTCCCTAGCTAAGTTGGTTAACCAGATGTAACTCTTGAGAGCGTAAAAATGAAACCAAATGGACCCTTGCGGGTCCATTTGGTTTCATTTTTACGCTCTCAAGAGTTAAAAATTCATCATCTTAATTAGCCCATAGTGGTCACAGACCGAGTGGTCCCTGACCTCAGCAAAATGATAGTTTGGAACCAAATGAACCTGGGAGAGAGATAGGTAGAGATAGCTAGAAAGCAGGGAAAGACACAGAGGCAGAGTGCAATGACTGCCTTCAAGACAAATTTATCTTGTGTAGTGTTATAGTGCACGAAGTTGCACACTTGCCTGATCGGGCAACCAGGTAGCAGTCTTCACTTGCCCCACCATTTTTTTACTTACCCGGGCAAGCGGGCAAATGTTAACTGTCAAGCCCTGTCCGTGGCATCGATTTGAAGAACTAGCTATCTCTACCTATCTCTCTCCCAGGTCCATTTGGTTCCAAACTATCATTTTGCTGCAGTCAGGGACCACTGGGTCTGTGACCACTATGGGCGGATTAAGATGATGAATTCTAACTCTTGAGAGTGTAAAAATGATACCAAATTGATCCGCAAGGGTCCATTTGGCTGAGGGCAAGTAGAACCTGATTTGCACTTGCCCGATGGGCAAGTACCTTGGAGACCTTAGTGTCAACCCCTGCACGGAGACTTCAGGCAGTCATACAAGCCAAGGGGGCAGCCACAAAATACTGAGAAAGTGATGATTCTAATTATAATAAAAAATATTCTAATTCAATGAAACGGTTTCTCCATTATTCTAATTCAATGAAACAACAGTGTCACAGTTAAATGACCTAAATGGGCCTTTTGGAAAGCTCAGCTGAGCAAATTTTTTACCGGTAACGAGTTCTGTGATTACTCTAACCAGTAGGACAGGTGCGGTGAACACCTGATTTGTTTTCTGCACAAGAAATGCATTCAAAGAATTTAACGATTGCACTGTTCAAATTATTCTAATTCGTTGACCAGCACCTGTATATGTGAAGCGGACGCACCAAGTGTAGCATGTGTCATAGTATAATGGTATAATGTGTATAATGTGGGTAATATATGCAATAGTGTCGTAGTGTAACGTGTAATACTGTAATAGGGTAATATGTGTAATAGGGTAATATGTGTAATAGTGTCATAGTGTAACATGTGTAATAGGGTAATTGGGTAATATGTGTAATAGTGTCGTAGTGTAACGTGTAATACTGTAATAGGTTAATATGTGTAATAGTGCAATAGGGTAATATGTGTAATAGTGTCATAGTGTAACATGTGTAATAGGGTAATAGGGTAATAGGGTAATATGTGTAATAGTGTCATAGTGTAACATGTGTAATAGGGTAATAAGTGTAATAGTGTGATATTTGTGCATTAGGCTAATAGTGTAATAGGAAATATGTGTAATAGTGTCATAGTGTAATAGGCTAATATGTACATTAGGGTAATAGTGCTATATACGCAATCATGTAATAGTGTAATATATGCAATTGTGTAACAGCGTAATAGGGTAATATATGTAATGGTGTAATAGTGAAATATATGTGCATTAGGGTAATAGTGTAATATATTGAATAGTGGTCTAGTGTAATTGTCCTATTACACCATTACACATGATACACATACTTGCCTATTACACATGTCACAATATGACACTAGTACACATATTACACTATTATGCTATACCAATATTACAGTAATATATTACACTATTACCATAATGCACAGACATTACCACATGTTACACTATTACACACATTACCCTATTATGCTATTACAACATGTTACACTATGCCACTATTACACATGTTACACTATGCCACTATTACACATATCAACCTATTACACTATTACACATGTTACACTATGCCACTATTACACATATCAACCTATTACACTATTACACATGTTACACTATGACACTATTACATATATTACCCTATTACCCTATTACACATGTTACACTATGACACTATTACACATATTACCCTATTACACTATTACACATATTAACCTATTACAGTATTACACGTTACACTACGACACTATTACACATATTACCAATTACCCTATTACACATGTTACACTATGACACTATTACACATATTACCCTATTACACATATTACCCTATTACAGTATTACACGTTACACTACGACACTATTGCATATATTACCCACATTATACACATTATACCATTATACTATGACACATGCTACACTTGGTGCGTCCGCTTCACATATACACTTATTGTGAAGGACAGATGCACAGACAGACATTTCTGGGTGGCTTATATTCGCAGAATGTACGCAGCAATTTTAGCACTTTAACAGCCCTTCACAATTGGCTTAATAACTCCCGGCCCGTTTCATCAATTGAAAAACTTGAAGTGGTTTATGATAGCAGATACATGTAGGTCCATTTCCTGAAAATAGAAGATATGGTGATAAAGGGATCTTTGAGTTAAAGAGTGAAACGTGCCAAAATGTTACACTTATGGTGCCTCATCACTACTTATATGTTGTAACTCAAGAACCGTAGCACATAGAGACATGTACTTGGTATCAAAATGTCCGCAATGCCCAACTTTATATTAACGTTCAATACATTTATGGGGCTTAAGATCTTTGTATTTCGAGTTATGAATGAAAAACCACATTTTTGGACGGACATCTTGGATTTTGGGGGCTGCCATCTTGGAATTTTGCAGGGCACGCAGAACTTTTAGAAATAGTGGGGTTTGAAGAGTGTGTGTACCAATTTTCATGCCTGTATCACCATTTGATTGACTTAAAAATCAATGTTACAAATGTCTTGCTCTCCGCAATCTGTGAACGTACCTATATGCTGTATCTCGAGAACCGTAGGAGATACAGACATGTAGTTGGTACCAAATCGTTCGTAATGCTCAACTTTATATTAACGTTCAATACATTTATGGGGCGTAAAATCAATGCATTTCAAGTTATGAAGTTATTACAACATTTTATCAGATATAAATGCCAAAAAACTGTATTCAGCTACTCTTCTGAAACTGCTATCACACATTTTTGCATTCCTGGATGTCAGACGAACGTAATGATACCTGTGGCGCCCAATTTGGGCATTGGGCGTATGAGTTCATCTTATGTCATATTGATAAAGCATATCCTAGTACAGACCTGAATGAGTGGTATTAACATGGAAAGGAATGTGTGAATTAACTGTGACTGAAACCCACTGCCATAAACTGACCCCTGACAGATAAGGCTTGCTTGTATAAACAATGGAGTTCAACCCTCTCCTCCAAAGAAACAGGACCCCTGCATGGAGACCCCGTGTCCACATGCTAGTGAGTTACATCCTGGTCCTCAAAACACTTCCTGATAAGCAACCAATGGTGTCAATTGGTTGGAGTCATACACCAAGGGGGATGGCTTACGGAAGTGGCAATACTGCTTGAATGAGTGGATTCCCTCAGATTCACCTAAGCAAGCAACAGCAGAAGCATCGTACCTTGTGCCAGCCCGGCTGGGAGGCACAAAGGAATCCAATATAACCAGAGACCACATAGACCAAACGGTAAATATATTGGAAATGTTTTAATGATTGTATTCTGCTAATATCTTTAATTGTGAGACTATTATCTGTGTGATTTACATGAATTCTATGTTTTCTATCTTTTTCTGTATACAGATTTATTACCTACTACTACAGTACTACTACTGCTACTACTGACTATTGTTCAATGAGTACTAACCTGAATATTATGAACTATGTTATGCATGCTAAATAAATAAATATATGCCAAAATACATATTGAATCAGTTATTTAGAGTTAGATAAGACCATTGAGCAAGAGTAATAAATAGACCCTATGTGATCGCTGGACCCTTCCAATGGGGTTAACTGGCGTGAAAGGCTATGAATAGCGAATAACTTCGTGACCGGTTAAAAAGTTGGACAGTAATAAATCGTTGCGTACAGTTTCATACAAACTGTGGTCAACGATCTACACCAGCTCTAGTGTTGTGCACAGAGCTGAACAGTAATAAATCGTTACCGATTTAAGTAATAAATCGTTGGAGTAGTTTTACGTAAGCTGTGGTCACGTCTGACTCCATGTCCAGTGTTGTGCACGGGCATGGGCAGTAAATAAATAAACTCTAGTGTTGTGCACAGAGTTGACAAATCTGATCCATAGAGTCTAGTGTTGTGCACAGGCCATGGACAGTAATAACTTCTGTCTGAGCAGGGAATCTCCGCTTTCTGACTCAAGTGTCGGAAAGCGTAAAATACCGGTCCTAGTGTTGTGCACAGGTCCTGAAAATAGCGATAAACCCTAACAAACAACAGTAAAACGCAATAATGTTAATCAGGCAGCAAAATCGGCACCTAGATTACACAAATGAAGCGTAGTATGTTTGATAAAAAGGACTGAGCATTAAATAGGCCTGGGGGTCAGCCAGTCTGAGGGGAGCTATGAAAACCAGCTAAAAATGTGACCTGAGGTCACACAGTTAAACAAAATAGCGAAAACCCGCAATTAACTGCAGTAAAGCGCAAAATAATATTAATCACGGCAGCAAAATCGGCACCGATAGATTAATTAAGAAAGCGTGGCAAGTTTGGGCATTGAATAGGCCTGGAGGTCAGCCAAAGGGGAGCTATTACCCACCAAAAATAGATGGGAGTCTAATACTTGGGGGACTGAACTGTTAAAAGCTGATGAAAGTCCACTAAATATAAAGCAAAAACACAGCTAAATCCAGAGAGCATATAGATGGGAGTCTATTGAGCCTTTGAAGTTGAGAGCTAAGTGTTAAAGCTATAGTGGCTGAAACTGGGAGAGTCATTGGTAAAATGGCCGCCAAACTAATGCTAACTTGCTAAGTAAGTTAGCGTAACATGTCCATTGTTTCTCTGTGGGGAGACAGAGCAGCAATCTGACATTGCGCAACCATCAACTTGAAGGGGGATGGTTGGTACTGTGGCTGGCCTGCTAGCTGATAAGGATCTCACCCCAAAAAGCGGGGGGGATGGTGCAACAGGAACATGCAGAGACTCATAAATTGAGATAACCTGAGCCACAACTATCTTTAACCAAAAGCACATACTTGAATACTGAAATAATTGAGCCTTGAGATAATCTTGTTTCGAAAAAATAGCATCGAAGTGTGAACTGTATTGTGAAAAAGGTTACTTCAGTGAAATAACAGTAATGTTTGCTAAGTTAAAGTTAACACTTGATGAAGTCATCGACTCATCAATTGACTATGCTGATGCTCTACATGAGGTAGACCAGCTTGAGCCTGCTAAACAGGCAAATGAACTTATGAAAGCCTGTATCGAAAGGTTTTCCCAGGATAAGTTCAAACAAATCGGAAAAATGATCCGTGTACAATTGATTAGGGCTACTAACACATTAGCCAGTGAGATGAGGCGTGACTGCGACTCCAGTGATGATCGAGGCGGGAGCCAGGCCGCTGAAGAAGTGACGGCAGAAGCCCATCCACCACCACCTCCTCCTTATCTTCAAGAGGAGGCCATAAAAATTGCCTGCGGCTGCAGTGATGATCGAGGCAGAAACCCGGCCACTGAGATGACAGCGACAGCAGAAGAAGACGGAGCCATAAACTCCACAGAGGAGGAAACGGCAACCATAAAGATGCCTGCAGACGTTGAAGCAGACCTGCAGGATGAAGGAGGCATCATCGATGACCCCCACCCGACAAGCCTTCTCTCTGGGAGGAGAGATGCATCAAATGAACCCCTCTTCACCGCGGACGCACTGGAAGAGACCGTGGACGGCACCCCAGGCGTACCTACAGCGAAAGATGAAGAGGAGGACCAAACGCCGGAGCTCATCCTCAGTTTGAGGGAGCTAGCAACGACTCCGTGCCTGGGAGAGCAGGTATGTGGAGACCAACTCGTCGCACCGGTCAACATAAAGACAGTGACCACCCCCCAAGAGGTAGGCGCTGCATCGAAAGAGCCACTGGTCACCCTACAGGCGAGCCCAGCTTCAACGGTGAGCACCAGTGCCAACCTGGTGAGAGGCAGAGATGGTAATAAACCACTCCCCACACCGCCAGCAGCAGAAGGAGCCATGCATGCTGGGAAACAAAAGCAGAGCTGGAGAAAGCTTTGCAAAGCAGCATTCTCCATTGCAAGCTATTCAGAGCAACGGGTCACAATAAAACCCAAAACTGAAGCTTGCCCCAAAGTCAAAATGAAGACTTGTGAGATCTGCAACAAGCGTCACTGATCGCACTCACACATACACACACACACACACACACCCCTTCTCCAGCAGGAAGAGAGGAGGGGGCTCAAAAAGTGAGCGCACAACAGGACACATACTGCCCTTCTTCACAGACTAAGAATGTCTAAAAGATGACAATGTATGTGAAATTATGCTATATCCATGAACCATTACCGAGTACGCACCAGAAAAAGGTATTAAGATAGGAAAGGAATGTTGAATCATGTAATTAATCCTTGTTGTTGCAGCACGGTGAAATGAGCCTACGTGTGAATGTGGTACGAAGTGCAAGGCGCACAAACTCATGCTCCTGATGAAAGTAATATCAAGAATGCATTTTGAGTACAGACCTGAAATAGGTATTAACATGGAAAATAATGTTTGGTATTACCTAAACTTTACATGTAAAATGATGCAGTGTTAGGTGTTGGGAGACACGCACACACGCACACATGTAACAAAATTAATGCAGTGTTAGGTGTTGGGAGACACGCACACACGCACACATGTAACAAAATGATGCAGTGTTAGGTGTTTGAAGACACGCACACACGCACACACACACATGTGGTAACAAAAATGAGTGCAGTATTAGGTGTTAATGACACGCACATACGCACAGACAAACACACACACATAGTCCTGCGAAAAATGTGTATAAGATGTGTAAACCATTTTCTTGAATTCTCCAACATCTGTGATGGGAGGTAATCAAGAAAATGGAAACCGTTACTATCAAGTGCTCTACTAAAAACTACTGTGAGAAAGTAAGTTAAAGAGTTCTGAGGGTTTGCTGTAAGTAGGTATTACTTTGAAGAGTTAAATACTGAAGTGAGTAAATTCCCAAAAAGTAACGACAAAGCCTTGTTATCTCAACAAACGGAGAAACAGGCCCAATAATCTACCAGTAAAGGGATCTTTCTGGTCAAAAAGTAGCAATTTATTTAACGGGTGAGACGTTTAAATAATTGTGAAAATCAATTGAATCCACTGAAGTGTTAGATTCAAAATACATCGAATAGAGAAGAGTAAGGATAAAATCACCAAATGTTGTAATCCGTCTTGATAGCCGTGAGACAAAAGGCATATTAAAGGTGTACATTTGTGTGTTAATCTGAAATCCTATTCGAGTACAAGCTACGCCAAGAGAATGACCAATCAAAAGGGTTTTTAATAGGTCATTGTCGGGGGGTGTGGCGCCCAATTTGGGCATTGGGCGTATGAGTTCATCTTATGTCATATTGATAAAGCATATCCCAGTACAGACCTGAATGAGTGGTATTAACATGGAAAGGAATGTTTGAATTAACTGTGACTGAAGCCCACTGCCATAAACTGGCCCCTGACAGATAAGGCTTGCTTGTGTAAACAATGGAGTTCAACCCTCTCCTCCAAAGAAATAGGACCCCTGCATGGGGACCCCGTGTCCACATGCTAGTGAGTTACATCCTGGTCCTCAAAACACTTCCTGATAAGCAACCAATGGTGTCAATTGGCTGGAGTCATACACCAAGGGGGATGGCTTACGGAAGTGGCAATACTGCTTGAATGAGTGGATCCCCTCAGATTCACCTAAGCAAGCAACAGCAGAAGCATCGTACCTTGTGCCAGCCCGGCTGGGAGGCACAAAGGAATCCAATATAACCAGAGACCACATAGACCAAACGGTAAATATATTGGAAATGCTTAAATGATTGTATTCTGCTAATATCTTTAATTGTGAGACTATTATCTGTGTGATTTACATGAATTCTATGTTTTCTATCTTTTTCTGTATACAGATTTATTACCTACTACTACAGTACTACTACTGCTACTACTGACTATTGTTCAATGAGTACTAACCTGAATATTATGAACTATGTTATGCATGCTAAATAAATAAATATATGCCAAAATACATATTGAATCAGTTATTTAGAGTTAGATAAGACCATTGAGCAAGAGTAATAAATAGACCCTATGTGATCGCTGGACCCTTCCAATGGGGTTAACTGGCGTGAAAGGCTATGAATAGCGAATAACTTCGTGACCGGTTAAAAAGTTGGACAGTAATAAATCGTTGCGTACAGTTTCATACAAACTGTGGTCAACGATCTACACCAGCTCTAGTGTTGTGCACAGAGCTGAACAGTAATAAATCGTTACCGATTTAAGTAATAAATCGTGGTGTACAGTTTAAATAAGCTGTGGTCACGTCTGACTCCATGTCCAGTGTTGTGCACGGGCATGGGCAGTAAATAAATAAACTCTAGTGTTGTGCACAGAGTTGACAAAATCTGATCCATAGAGTCTAGTGTTGTGCACAGGCCATGGACAGTAATAACTTCTGTCTGAGCAGGGAATCTCCGCTTTCTGACTCAAGTGTCGGAAAGCGTAAAATACCGGTCCTAGTGTTGTGCACAGGTCCTGAAAATAGCGATAAACCCTAACAAACAACAGTAAAACGCAAATAATGTTAATCAGGCAGCAAAATCGGCACCTAGATTACACAAATGAAGCGTAGTATGTTTGATAAAAAGGACTGAGCATTAAATAGGCCTGGGGGTCAGCCAGTCTGAGGGGAGCTATGAAAACCAGCTAAAAATGTGACCTGAGGTCACACAGTTAAACAAAATAGCGAAAACCCGCAATTAACTGCAGTAAAGCGCAAAATAATATTAATCACGGCAGCAAAATCGGCACCGATAGATTAATTAAGAAAGCGTGGCAAGTTTGGGCATTGAATAGGCCTGGAGGTCAGCCAAAGGGGAGCTATTACCCACCAAAAATAGATGGGAGTCTAATACTTGGGGGACTGAACTGTTAAAAGCTGATGAAAGTCCACTAAATATAAAGCAAAAACACAGCTAAATCCAGAGAGCATATAGATGGGAGTCTATTGAGCCTTTGAAGTTGAGAGCTAAGTGTTAAAGCTATAGTGGCTGAAACTGGGAGAGTCATTGGTAAAATGGCCGCCAAACTAATGCTAACTTGCTAAGTAAGTTAGCGTAACATGTCCATTGTTTCTCTGTGGGGAGACAGAGCAGCAATCTGACATTGCGCAACCATCAACTTGAAGGGGGATGGTTGGTACTGTGGCTGGCCTGCTAGCTGATAAGGATCTCACCCCAAAAAGCGGGGGGATGGTGCAACAGGAACATGCAGAGACTCATAAATTGAGATAACCTGAGCCACAACTATCTTTAACCAAAAGCACATACTTGAATACTGAAATAATTGAGCCTTGAGATAATCTTGTTTCGAAAAAATAGCATCGAAGTGTGAACTGTATTGTGAAAAAGGTTACTTCAGTGAAATAACAGTAATGTTTGCTAAGTTAAAGTTAACACTTGATGAAGTCATCGACTCATCAATTGACTATGCTGATGCTCTACATGAGGTAGACCAGCTTGAGCCTGCTAAACAGGCAAATGAACTTATGAAAGCCTGTATCGAAAGGTTTTCCCAGGATAAGTTCAAACAAATCGGAAAAATGATCCGTGTACAATTGATTAGGGCTACTAACACATTAGCCAGTGAGATGAGGCGTGACTGCGACTCCAGTGATGATCGAGGCGGGAGCCAGGCCGCTGAAGAAGTGACGGCAGAAGCCCATCCACCACCACCTCCTCCTTATCTTCAAGAGGAGGCCATAAAAATTGCCTGCGGCTGCAGTGATGATCGAGGCAGAAACCGGCCACTGAGATGACAGCGACAGCAGAAGAAGACGGAGCCATAAACTCTACAGAGGAGGAAACGGCAACCATAAAGATGCCTGCAGACGTTGAAGCAGACCTGCAGGATGAAGGAGGCATCATCGATGACCCCCACCCGACAAGCCTTCTCTCTGGGAGGAGAGATGCATCAAATGAACCCCTCTTCACCGCGGACGCACTGGAAGAGACCGTGGACGGCACCCCAGGCGTACCTACAGCGAAAGATGAAGAGGAGGACCAAACGCCGGAGCTCATCCTCAGTTTGAGGGAGCTAGCAACGACTCCGTGCCTGGGAGAGCAGGTATGTGGAGACCAACTCGTCGCACCGGTCAACATAAAGACAGTGACCACCCCCCAAGAGGTAGGCGCTGCATCGAAAGAGCCACTGGTCACCCTACAGGCGAGCCCAGCTTCAACGGTGAGCACCAGTGCCAACCTGGTGAGAGGCAGAGATGGTAATAAACCACTCCCCACACCGCCAGCAGCAGAAGGAGCCATGCATGCTGGGAAACAAAAGCAGAGCTGGAGAAAGCTTTGCAAAGCAGCATTCTCCATTGCAAGCTATTCAGAGCAACGGGTCACAATAAAACCCAAAACTGAAGCTTGCCCCAAAGTCAAAATGAAGACTTGTGAGATCTGCAACAAGCGTCACTGATCGCACTCACACATACACACACACACACACACACCCCTTCTCCAGCAGGAAGAGAGGAGGGGGCTCAAAAAGTGAGCGCACAACAGGACACATACTGCCCTTCTTCACAGACTAAGAATGTCTAAAAGATGACAATGTATGTGAAATTAATGCTATACCCATGAACCATTACCGAGTACGCACCAGAAAAAGGTATTAAGATAGGAAAGGAATGTTGAATCATGTAATTAATCCTTGTTGTTGCAGCACGGTGAAATGAGCCTACGTGTGAATGTGGTACGAAGTGCAAGGCGCACAAACTCATGCTCCTGATGAAAGTAATATCAAGAATGCATTTTGAGTACAGACCTGAAATAGGTATTAACATGGAAAATAATGTTTGGTATTACCTAAACTTTACATGTAAAATGATGCAGTGTTAGGTGTTGGGAGACACGCACACATGCAAACATGTAACAAAATTAATGCAGTGTTAGGTGTTTGAAGACACGCACACACGCACACATGTAACAAAATGATGCAGTGTTAGGTGTTTGAAGACACGCACACACACACATGTGGTAACAAAAATGAGTGCAGTATTAGGTGTTAATGACACGCACATACGCACAGACAAACACACACACATAGTCCTGCGAAAAATGTGTATAAGATGTGTAAACCATTTTCTTGAATTCTCCAACATCTGTGATGGGAGGTAATCAAGAAAATGGAAACCGTTACTATCAAGTGCTCTACTAAAAACTACTGTGAGAAAGTAAGTTAAAGAGTTCTGAGGGTTTGCTGTAAGTAGGTATTACTTTGAAGAGTTAAATACTGAAGTGAGTAAATTCCCAAAAAGTAACGACAAAGCCTTGTTATCTCAACAAACGGAGAAACAGGCCCAATAATCTACCAGTAAAGGGATCTTTCTGGTCAAAAAGTAGCAATTTATTTAACGGGTGAGACGTTTAAATAATTGTGAAAATCAATTGAATCCACTGAAGTGTTAGATTCAAAATACATCGAATAGAGAAGAGTAAGGATAAAATCACCAAATGTTGTAATCCGTCTTGATAGCCGTGAGACAAAAGGCATATTAAAGGTGTACATTTGTGTGTTAATCTGAAATCCTATTCGAGTACAAGCTACGCCAAGAGAATGACCAATCAAAAGGGTTTTTAATAGGTCATTGTCGGGGGTGTGGCGCCCAATTTGGGCATTGGGCGTATGAGTTCATCTTATGTCATATTGATAAAGCATATCCTAGTACAGACCTAAATGAATGGTATTAACATGGAAAGGAATGTCTGTGACTGAAGCCCACTGCCATAAACTGGCCCCTGATAGATAAGGCTTGCTTGTATAAACAATGGAGTTCAACCCTCTCCTCCAAAGAAACAGGACCCCTGCATGGGGACCCCGTGTCCACATGCTAGTGAGTTACATCCTGGTCCTCAAAACACTTCCTGATAAGCAACCAATGGTGTCAATTGGCTGGAGTCATACACCAAGGGGGATGGCTTACGGAAGTGGCAATACTGCTTGAATGAGTGGATCCCCTCAGATTCACCTAAGCAAGCAACAGCAGAAGCATCGTACCTTGTGCCAGCCCGGCTGGGAGGCACAAAGGAATCCAATATAACCAGAGACCACATAGACCAAACGGTAAATATATTGGAAATGTTTTAATGATTGTATTCTGCTAATATCTTTAATTGTGAGACTATTATCTGTGTGATTTACATGAATTCTATGTTTTCTATCTTTTTCTGTATACAGATTTATTACCTACTACTACAGTACTACTACTGCTACTACTGACTATTGTTCAATGAGTACTAACCTGAATATTATGAACTATGTTATGCATGCTAAATAAATAAATATATGCCAAAATACATATTGAATCAGTTATTTAGAGTTAGATAAGACCATTGAGCAAGAGTAATAAATAGACCCTATGTGATCGCTGGACCCTTCCAATGGGGTTAACTGGCGTGAAAGGCTATGAATAGCGAATAACTTCGTGACCGGTTAAAAAGTTGGACAGTAATAAATCGTTGCGTACAGTTTCATACAAACTGTGGTCAACGATCTACACCAGCTCTAGTGTTGTGCACAGAGCTGAACAGTAATAAATCGTTACCGATTTAAGTAATAAATCGTGGTGTACAGTTTTAAATAAGCTGTGGTCACGTCTGACTCCATGTCCAGTGTTGTGCACGGGCATGGGCAGTAAATAAATAAACTCTAGTGTTGTGCACAGAGTTGACAAATCTGATCCATAGAGTCTAGTGTTGTGCACAGGCCATGGACAGTAATAACTTCTGTCTGAGCAGGGAATCTCCGCTTTCTGACTCAAGTGTCGGAAAGCGTAAAATACCGGTCCTAGTGTTGTGCACAGGTCCTGAAAATAGCGATAAACCCTAACAAACAACAGTAAAACGCAATAATGTTAATCAGGCAGCAAAATCGGCACCTAGATTACACAAATGAAGCGTAGTATGTTTGATAAAAAGGACTGAGCATTAAATAGGCCTGGGGGTCAGCCAGTCTGAGGGGAGCTATGAAAACCAGCTAAAAATGTGACCTGAGGTCACACAGTTAAACAAAATAGCGAAAACCCGCAATTAACTGCAGTAAAGCGCAAAATAATATTAATCACGGCAGCAAAATCGGCACCGATAGATTAATTAAGAAAGCGTGGCAAGTTTGGGCATTGAATAGGCCTGGAGGTCAGCCAAAGGGGAGCTATTACCCACCAAAAATAGATGGGAGTCTAATACTTGGGGGACTGAACTGTTAAAAGCTGATGAAAGTCCACTAAATATAAAGCAAAAACACAGCTAAATCCAGAGAGCATATAGATGGGAGTCTATTGAGCCTTTGAAGTTGAGAGCTAAGTGTTAAAGCTATAGTGGCTGAAACTGGGAGAGTCATTGGTAAAATGGCCGCCAAACTAATGCTAACTTGCTAAGTAAGTTAGCGTAACATGTCCATTGTTTCTCTGTGGGGAGACAGAGCAGCAATCTGACATTGCGCAACCATCAACTTGAAGGGGGATGGTTGGTACTGTGGCTGGCCTGCTAGCTGATAAGGATCTCACCCCAAAAAGCGGGGGGGATGGTGCAACAGGAACATGCAGAGACTCATAAATTGAGATAACCTGAGCCACAACTATCTTTAACCAAAAGCACATACTTGAATACTGAAATAATTGAGCCTTGAGATAATCTTGTTTCGAAAAAATAGCATCGAAGTGTGAACTGTATTGTGAAAAAGGTTACTTCAGTGAAATAACAGTAATGTTTGCTAAGTTAAAGTTAACACTTGATGAAGTCATCGACTCATCAATTGACTATGCTGATGCTCTACATGAGGTAGACCAGCTTGAGCCTGCTAAACAGGCAAATGAACTTATGAAAGCCTGTATCGAAAGGTTTTCCCAGGATAAGTTCAAACAAATCGGAAAAATGATCCGTGTACAATTGATTAGGGCTACTAACACATTAGCCAGTGAGATGAGGCGTGACTGCGACTCCAGTGATGATCGAGGCGGGAGCCAGGCCGCTGAAGAAGTGACGGCAGAAGCCCATCCACCACCACCTCCTCCTTATCTTCAAGAGGAGGCCATAAAAATTGCCTGCGGCTGCAGTGATGATCGAGGCAGAAACCCGGCCACTGAGATGACAGCGACAGCAGAAGAAGACGGAGCCATAAACTCTACAGAGGAGGAAACGGCAACCATAAAGATGCCTGCAGACGTTGAAGCAGACCTGCAGGATGAAGGAGGCATCATCGATGACCCCCACCCGACAAGCCTTCTCTCTGGGAGGAGAGATGCATCAAATGAACCCCTCTTCACCGCGGACGCACTGGAAGAGACCGTGGACGGCACCCCAGGCGTACCTACAGCGAAAGATGAAGAGGAGGACCAAACGCCGGAGCTCATCCTCAGTTTGAGGGAGCTAGCAACGACTCCGTGCCTGGGAGAGCAGGTATGTGGAGACCAACTCGTCGCACCGGTCAACATAAAGACAGTGACCACCCCCCAAGAGGTAGGCGCTGCATCGAAAGAGCCACTGGTCACCCTACAGGCGAGCCCAGCTTCAACGGTGAGCACCAGTGCCAACCTGGTGAGAGGCAGAGATGGTAATAAACCACTCCCCACACCGCCAGCAGCAGAAGGAGCCATGCATGCTGGGAAACAAAAGCAGAGCTGGAGAAAGCTTTGCAAAGCAGCATTCTCCATTGCAAGCTATTCAGAGCAACGGGTCACAATAAAACCCAAAACTGAAGCTTGCCCCAAAGTCAAAATGAAGACTTGTGAGATCTGCAACAAGCGTCACTGATAACACTCACACACACACACACACACACACACCCCTTCTCCAGCAGGAAGAGAGGAGGGGGCTCAAAAAGTGAGCGCACAACAGGACACATACTGCCCTTCTTCACAGACTAAGAATGTCTAAAAGATGACAATGTATGTGAAATTAATGCTATATCCATGAACCATTACCGAGTACGCACCAGAAAAAGGTATTAAGATAGGAAAGGAATGTTGAATCATGTAATTAATCCTTGTTGTTGCAGCACGGTGAAATGAGCCTACGTGTGAATGTGGTACGAAGTGCAAGGCGCACAAACTCATGCTCCTGATGAAAGTAATATCAAGAATGCATTTTGAGTACAGACCTGAAATAGGTATTAACATGGAAAATAATGTTTGGTATTACCTAAACTTTACATGTAAAATGATGCAGTGTTAGGTGTTGGGAGACACGCACACATGCAAACATGTAACAAAATTAATGCAGTGTTAGGTGTTTGAAGACACGCACACACGCACACATGTAACAAAATGATGCAGTGTTAGGTGTTTGAAGACACGCACACACACACATGTGGTAACAAAAATAAGTGCAGTATTAGGTGTTAATGACACGCACATACGCACAGACAAACACACACACATTGTCCTGCGAAAAATGTGTATAAGATGTGTAAACCATTTTCTTGAATTCTCCAACATCTGTGATGGGAGGTAATCAAGAAAATGGAAACCGTTACTATCAAGTGCTCTACTAAAAACTACTGTGAGAAAGTAAGTTAAAGAGTTCTGAGGGTTTGCTGTAAGTAGGTATTACTTTGAAGAGTTAAATACTGAAGTGAGTAAATTCCCAAAAAGTAACGACAAAGCCTTGTTATCTCAACAAACGGAGAAACAGGCCCAATAATCTACCAGTAAAGGGATCTTTCTGGTCAAAAAGTAGCAATTTATTTAACGGGTGAGACGTTTAAATAATTGTGAAAATCAATTGAATCCACTGAAGTGTTAGATTCAAAATACATCGAATAGAGAAGAGTAAGGATAAAATCACCAAATGTTGTAATCCGTCTTGATAGCCGTGAGACAAAAGGCATATTAAAGGTGTACATTTGTGTGTTAATCTGAAATCCTATTCGAGTACAAGCTACGCCAAGAGAATGACCAATCAAAAGGGTTTTTAATAGGTCATTGTCGGGGGGTGTGGCGCCCAATTTGGGCATTGGGCGTATGAGTTCATCTTATGTCATATTGATAAAGCATATCCCAGTACAGACCTGAATGAGTGGTATTAACATGGAAAGGAATGTTTGAATTAACTGTGACTGAAGCCCACTGCCATAAACTGACCCCTGACAGATAAGGCTTGCTTGTGTAAACAATGGAGTTAAACCCTCTCCTCCAAAGAAATAGGACCCCTGCATGGGGACCCCGTGTCCACATGCTAGTGAGTTACATCCTGGTCCTCAAAACACTTCCTGATAAGCAACCAATGGTGTCAATTGGCTGGAGTCATACACCAAGGGGGATGGCTTACGGAAGTGGCAATACTGCTTGAATGAGTGGATCCCCTCAGATTCACCTAAGCAAGCAACAGCAGAAGCATCGTACCTTGTGCCAGCCCGGCTGGGAGGCACAAAGGAATCCAATATAACCAGAGACCACATAGACCAAACGGTAAATATATTGGAAATGCTTAAATGATTGTATTCTGCTAATATCTTTAATTGTGAGACTATTATCTGTGTGATTTACATGAATTCTATGTTTTCTATCTTTTTCTGTATACAGATTTATTACCTACTACTACAGTACTACTACTGCTACTACTGACTATTGTTCAATGAGTACTAACCTGAATATTATGAACTATGTTATGCATGCTAAATAAATAAATATATGCCAAAATACATATTGAATCAGTTATTTAGAGTTAGATAAGACCATTGAGCAAGAGTAATAAATAGACCCTATGTGATCGCTGGACCCTTCCAATGGGGTTAACTGGCGTGAAAGGCTATGAATAGCGAATAACTTCGTGACCGGTTAAAAAGTTGGACAATACCACATATGTCTTGTCCCTTTTGATGGCGGTATTTTTCCTGGCGTCCCACGGACTATTATGCATGCTGTGTGTCTGTTGCAACTTCAACAACAACTGATGTTGTTATTGATGCTTAATTGTCTAATATAAGTCCTGTAATCAAAAATGGTATGGGTGCGGCTTCAAGCGCCAGAGGCGATGAAGCGATGAAGTTTTGGGGTCTATGGAGCTAAAATGTTGTCAAATGTTGGTTCAAATGTCAAACCACTGCTTCATATAAAAAAAAAACCTTTGGAGTTGCCCACCCTGCCATTCTTCCAGCCCACTCTAGTAGGGCTGGCTAATTCCGTCCCTGACAAAGATATCCCTCTCCCTCTCTCCCTCTCTCCCTCTCTCTCCTCTCTCTCTCTCTCTCTCTCTCTCTCTCTCTCTCTCTCTGTCTCTCTCTCTCTCTCTCTCTCTCTCTCTCTCTCTCTCTCTCTCTCTGTCTCTCTCTCTCTCTCTCTCTCTCTCTCTCTCTCTCTCTCTCTCTCTCTCTCTCCAGCCCCCACAGAGGTGCTGTTTTCCTTCGACGTGGGCAACGGACCGTCGGCGGTGCGCGTGCGTGCCGCCGCGCCGCTCAACGACGAGCGCTGGCACGCCGTGAGGGCGGAGCGCAACGTGAAGGAGGCGTGGCTGCAGGTGGACCGCCTGCCCCCCGCCGCCCTGGAGGCCCCGCCCGACGGACACACCCACCTGACACTCAACAGTCAGCTGTTCATAGGTAGGAGAGAGAGAGAGAGAGAGAGCAATACGGGGCGTCTCGTGAGACTGTAGCTGGGAAGTAGGAGTAGCAGTACAAGTATGCAGAAATGCATTGGACTGGACTTTAAAGACTTTAAGTCCCTTCATTTTCGTCATTCTTCTAAAAATAGCACAACATAAATATCACTGACTCAACAACACTTTAAAAGAGTTTTGCACATGTGCCTAAAATAGCTCTTATTTGCGCCGTTCTCGTTGAAAACCATGTATTTCCAATACTGCAGTTAGGTCACATAGAGGCACGTAAACTGCTACACTTAAAAAAAATAATCTCCTGCAAGGACAGAGAGTAGCTCATAACATGTCTGCAGTGGATTTTTATGAAACGGTTCTTGGCTGGGTGCTACAGTGCATAAAGTCCAGTACACTTTTGAGTTTTGAGGCATTTGTACTTTACTATTTCCTTACTATTTCTATTTCCTTTCCTTCTTTACTAGTTACCGCGACTCATAGCGGGGAGTAATAAAATGTGCGCTCAGTTCATTTTCAATGAGACCTGCGTCTCATTGAAAATGGCACGGGGAGAGTCTGTGCTGTTTGTTGTGCGTGTGCTCGTGTCGTGCACGTGTCTGCATATCTGATTTCAGACCTTGATTCCGGTGACCTCGATTCTTGTTTTTCTTTCACGCTGAGCGATGGTGTTTGCGTAGACGTGAAGGTCACGGTGGAATCCTCGCCGTAATGTGCGTGTTTATCGCTCCCCATCTGGAGGGCCCTATAGTTCTATACTCCAGCACACCTCAGATCTAAAAGACATCAGATGTCCTTTTTTCCTCCCTACACTATTTAGTTTGCAAACTGTGGTGGTTACTATACTAAACCAAATCTAAATTTGGCTTTAAAGTAGGCCTACAGTAGGTGGTAGGGAAAACATCTACCTTTTGTAGGCTAGTTTATCTGGCCCCTGGCAATGTGGTTACTCAGCACAACCAGTGGCGTTTCTAAGCAATTTGGAGCCCTAGGCAAGATTTTCTCTGGAGGCTCCAGGGAAAATCTCCTGTCAAATGGCGCCCCCCAAAGGGATGAAATAAACTGAAGAACATATTATGTGTTTTAAATGTTCAATTCTATTTATAGAGGACAAGTATAATGTATTTATCCATATAAGCCTTATTAGCCTGGGATCCTTTTAAAGCATTTCTGGTGGTCGCCCCCCTCCCCTTATGGCGCCCTAGGCAACTGCCTAGTCTGTCTAATGGTAAAAACGCCCCTGAGCACAACAAAAACATCCAGTACTAAGTAATAAGAAAGCTGTTCTCTCTCTCCACTACCTCCCTCCCCCCCATGCCTCTTCACGCACGTACAGTCAGACACCTCCTTCGACAACCACTTCAGGGACCTTTAGGAAATGAGTCTCTTCACTCCCAGCTGCTGTTGACAGGAATTAAACCTTTTTTCTACCTGGATGATTTCATGCTGTCCCGGCTGGCGGCAGAACTCCTCCGCATACACCGTATAACTCTGTCAGAAATATACTTCATGTCATTCTGTCTCTTCTTTGCACCGTCGCCGCTGCTATCATCATCATAAGCTTGTGGAAAGATGTGTGGTTGTTGAGCAGGGGTGTCAAACTCAGATACAGAGTGTGTCAAAATTTAAAACTGAACAAAGCCGCGGACCAAGTTTGAACGAACTAACCTTTTAAAGGGGAATTCCACCCATTTTCAATTTTTTTACTGAGAGGGTACAAAGGTGAACCAAATGGACCCTCACGGGTCCATTTCTATCATGTCCACACAACATCTCTAAGGTATATTGACATATTAAAATGTTGTTAATAGGTAGTCTTCCCCTTTAATTTGATAATGTCTCGAGGGCCAAATGAAATTACACGGGCCAGAGTTTGACACTCATGTTGTTTGTTTGGGAATTACTCCAATATTGTGACAGTTTTCTTTCTTTCTACAGTATTTCAGGCCTGTATCAAGCTTATGTGTCAATGTACCCATCTGGGGAAAAAAATATATGCAAACTCTGGAAGGTGGCACCTTTCATATTAATATAAAGTTAATATAAGATCCATAGTATTTCTTGGTAAAGTGAAACATATATAAAACAATCACAAAACATAATTGTGTGATACATAAGAATTATATGACATTCAGAAAGATTTGTTGTACAGTGAAACATATATAATTTTGTAACTTATAAGAATAATAATATGACGATTCAAAACAGATATAAGATCTGTTTTGCATCGTAAAGTGGCGTATATGAAAGGTGCCACTTTCAAGAGTTCACATATAATGTTGTTTTTTGGTTATTTTAAAGCCCCAGTGAAATACGTGTTTCACTCTTTCAGACCACAATTGTGGTCATTATACCACATTTGTCGTCATTATACCCAACTATGCATGCCAAGGAACTGGGGGGAAAAAAACACTTTTGTGTATTGTGTATATCAAAATCCCTTTAAAAAAATCAATGTTTAATTACTTTATGTAAACAAGAAACTGCTGCATGAGACGTAAGACCACTATCACAGCAATAACAGCCAATAGAATTTAAGCTCACTGTTCGAGTCCCATGCTTGCATTGACTTGCAAAGGCTGAACGATTACTAAGTTTCCCCCCTACACTGACATCCAGACAGTGTATTACTCAGTTTAAATTTAATCATATGTTGTGGATAGGTTAGACATAATGGCCTGCCGATGTTCCCTGTCACTCTGTCACTTCCCTCCCATGGCCTGGAGGGACGCGGCGCTCTGATTGGTTCTGAAACTAAGATTCTTCGTTTGAGGTTGAAACTTAAAAATGAAATGTCCAACATATCCATGTCACTGCACCTTTAACTATTCATTTTTCTTTTCTTTTTATTCCAAAAAAAAAAAAAAAATGGCAAAGTAGTTTAGGGATAAGGGGTTGAGCATGGATGGAAATAGAGCCTTAGGGCTCCATTTTCATTACACACTAAACCCCTTACCCCAAACTTCTCCTTTTTTGCTTTTTAAAATTGTTTAAAAAGAAGTTAAGGGATAAGGGGTTTAGCGGCGACGAAAATCTAGGCCTTTCTGCGCTATTTCCATCAGTGGTTTACTAATGGCTGCACACTAATATTCAGAGTATTATGGGATGTATTCCAACATATCCGTGGTAGTCAATCGATTTACTTTCCAGCACCATAGCTCCGAGAGTGTACAAAATGGAATGGTACCCTGTGTCGAGCGAAAGAGAAGATGGTATTGGTAGGTACATTGCTAGCGTGCAATACCAGCTGGGAAGTGTATAGTACGTGGTTCAAAGCATGTGTCTATGAGGATTTATACATCTCTGATTGACACAGGCTGAATCCACAGTACAGGTGTAATGAATACAACGCAGTATTGTGGAAGTTGATGCACCGCTGTTTTCACCAGTTCTGTAGAGTTTCTCACAGGAGCTGCTGTGCTGTAGTTCAATCTGTTATGTGTGGGCGCATACATGCGCGTGTCTATGTGTGTGAGCTTGTGTGCGTGCATTTTCCATTTTCCCCTAGAGCCTCGTACGGTCGTACGCGCTTGTCTGTCATGCTGGGATTCGGAATCCAATTGCCGATGGAGAAAGAAAGTACGGTTACTTCCCGTGTTGTTGGCCTGGGCTTGAACCTCTTGAAGAAGAAAAGGATGGATATATCCTGGACTATTTCCTATTTGCTAAACCTCTCCGTGGACTAAGCCTGGCAGATTGGATATAGATGAGCTGAGTTGAGATTTTTCACTCTGTGGAGTAGCTTCTCTCTCTCTCTCTCTCTCTCTCTCTCGCTCTCGCTCTCTCTCTCACTCTCTCTCGCTCTCTCTCGCTCTCTCTCTCTCGCTCTCGCTCTCGCTTTCGCTGTCTCTCGCTGTCTCTCTCTCTCTCTCTCTCTCTCTCTCTCTCTCTCTCTCTCTCTCTCTCTCTCTCTCTCTCCCCCCCCCCACAGCTTGCAATTCCTGTCTTGCAATGTGTGCTTGCAGGTCTAATAAGTAGGCTGTGAGTGGCTTATTGTCAGTATCGGCCAGGTAGCACGCAATAGTCTGTCCCGCAGGGTCAGATATTTGGGGCCCCATTTTCGTTACCATCTAAACCCCTTATCCTAAACCCCTTATCATTTTTTTTACTATTTTGAAAAACGTTTTGGAATAGTTCAACGTGACAATCTATTGACACATTGTGAACCTGTAGACTGGATATTTAAACTATTGAAAAATGTTCTTTTTTAATAGTTTAGAAAAGAAAAGCAGTTGAGGGATAAGGGGATTTTAGCTGCCCCGCCCCCTGCCTATATAAACCCATTATAACTTTAAATTCCATTTTAACCATGACAGATTATTTGAAAACAACCCATCTTTTTCTGGTGACTGATATTGTCCTAATATGTGGGCCATGGAATTTCAATTTCAGTTTTCATTTATTTTTAAAATATTGTTTTATACATTTGGGTAAGCATGCCCAAATGCTAGATTTTCCAAAACAATATTTTAAAAATAAATGAAAACAGTAAATGAAATTCCACAGCCATCTCGTATTAGAAGGACAATATCAGTCGCCAGAAAGCAGATGGGCAGTTTCGAATAAACTGTCATGTTTAAAATGGAGTTTTAAGTTATAATGGGTTTGTATAGGAAGGAGGCGGTTACGCTAAAATGAACATCAAATATCGAAATAATGAATGGAGTAACTTATAAACTGTAGGTGTGTTCACATGAGACTGAGTAGACCATAAAATGACCAAAAAGTGAAATACCCCTTTAAGTTCCACTAGCTACACTCGATCAGTCCCATTAGGGACCAGGATCACACAATCCGGCTAACTTTTTCGTCTGAAATATTCTGCTTGAACTGTGAGGAAGCCCAACCTGGCATCATGAAAGGACTAGGCTCTGTGGGTTGACTCATGTCCGGACCCCTCGTATGTCTCACCAGGTCCACTCCTCCTCTCACCAGGTCCAGGATCTTTAACTATTCATACCTTTCAGGAGAGAAACTTATTTTGGGATAATATTTTTCAGAAAGTTTTTTTTTTCCCCAGAAAATCGGCCTCAGTACTGAATGGATAAAAAAAAATCACATAACCTAGCATGGAACACACTAAGACAGGGGTTTTCAACCAGTGGTCTGGGGACCACCAGTGGTCCCTGAGAGGATTCCAGGTGGTCCACAGGCTAAATGATAGACAGTTGGTTAACCAGATGTAACTCTTTGAGAGCGTAAACATGAAACCAAATGGACCCTTGCGGGTCCATTTGGTTTCATGTTTACACTCTCAAGAGTTAAAATATTCATCATGTGAATTAGCCCAAGTCTACACAACTAGAGAATGCAGACAATCAATGGTCATCTTGTTTGACGTCTTGGTTCTTTTGTTTTTTGTCACAAAAGCAAGTTCAAGTTCAAGTTTATTTGTCATGTGTATAGATACATCGAATGTATGAATACAATGAAATTCATTTTGCTACAGAGCATCTCGGTCTTCCACGACACAAACCACATACAGAACAAACAGCACAACAGCAGAGACAAGAACAACACAAAGACAGTTCTATACAGTACAGGTCAGCTGTTCAGCAGCCTGACTGCCTGGGGGAAGAAGCTGTTCGTCAAACGTGTGGTGCGAGATTTGATGCTACGGTAGCGCTTTTTGGATGGAAGTAATTGGAACAGAGTATGTGCAGGATGACTGGTGTCTGCAATGATGTTATGTGCTTTTCTCTTACACCGTGTGGTGTAGATATCTCCCAGACTGGGAAGTGATGTGCTGTTACCAATGATTTTACCTGCTGTTCTTACAGTCCTCTGCAATTTCTTGCAGTCCTGGGCGGTCGTGTTGCCGTACCACACCGTTATACAGCCCGTTAGGACACTCTCTATTGTGCACCGGTAAAAGTTAACTAGTGCCTTGGTGCTCAGACCAAACTTTTTGAGACGCCTCAAAAAGTACAGTCGCTGCTGTGCTTTCTTGAGAATGTGCTCGGTGTTCAGTGACCATGTGAGAGTGTCTGTGATGTGGATTCCTAGGAATTTGAAGTCCTCAACTATGTCGACAGATTGCCCATCTATGTAAATGGGAGTATGGATCACACTGGACTTCCTAAAGTCAACAATGATTTCTTTGGTCTTGGTAACGTTAAGTGAGAGGTTGTTTTCTCTACACCACAGGACTAGCTCCTCTACCTCATTCCTGTATGCTGTCTCGTCACCTTCTAGTATCAGACCAATCACTGTGGTGTCATCTGCAAACTTAATTATGCTGTTATTAGAAGATCTAGCGACACAATCGTACGTGAACAGACTGTACAACAGGGGGCTAAGACAACAGCCTCGAGGGGCACCGGTTTTAGTGAGAACTGTGGATGAGCATTTTTCCCCAATTCGAACAGCCTGGGGCCTGCCTGTTAGAAAATCAAAAACCCAATTACAGATGTGGCTGCTAAGACCGAGGTCTCTGAGTTTCAACACCAGTTTAGATGGAACAATCGTGTTGAACGCGGAGCTGTAATCAACAAACAGTAGTCTGACGTATGAGTTTTTCTTCTCCAGATGTTCTAAGGCAGTGTGTAGTGCAAGAGAAATAGCATCATCCACAGATCTATTCGAACAATAAGCAAACTGTAGAGGATCAATGTCGACAGGGATTATACTCTTGATATAAGAAATAACCAACCTTTCAAAACATTTCATAAGAACCGACGTTAAAGCAACAGGTCGATAATCATTCAGACAGGTTACAGGGTTTTTCTTGGCAATGGGCACAATGATTGTTTTTTTTTTAAACAATGAGGTACCACACACAATGACAGGGACAGGTGAAAGATGTCACTATATACCCCCGATAGCTGGTCGTAACATGTCTTAAGGACACGGGAGGCTATCCCATCTGGGCCAGCGGCTTTGTGGGCGTTAACTTTTTTAAAAACTCTACTCACATTGTCCTGGGTCACTTGCAGGACCGGTGCCTCCGTTGAGCTCCGCACCGTTGTAATTGAGTCCGAGTTATGTGCCTCAAAACGGGCAAAAAAGTTATTCAGTTCGTCCGGTAGAGTGGCCGAGGTGTCAGTGATGTCACCTGACTTGGGTTTATAGCCCGCAACCTCCTGCAAACCTCTCCACATTCGCCGCGAGTCGCTTCCGCTGTACTTGTGCTCCAGTTTGTCCATGTAATGTCTCTTAGCAGCTTTAATGGCCTTCCTCAGTTCGTATCTGGTTCGCTTATAGTGTTCAGTGTCGCCAGTGTCGCTTCACTTTCTGCTTGAAGGCAGGCAGCAGCAGCACGGCCAGGTGGTCAGATTTCCTGAAATGAGGACGGGGTAGTGCTCTATAAGCGCCCTTAATGGTGGTATAACAATGCTCAAGGGTCTTATTGCCTCTTGTAGGGCATTTGACGTGTTGGTAATAGTTTGGTAGCACAGATTTTAGGCTGCAGTGACTGAAATCCCCCGCCACTACTGACACCGCCTCCGGGTACATTCTCTCCTGCGTACTGATGACGTCATACAATTCATCTAGCGCCTCCGCTGTCTTGGCTTCTGGCGGAATGTACACAGCTGTTAGCAGTACACAGTACACAGTAAAAGAAATGTTTTGAAAAATAAATATCAAATGGTGGTCTGTGGCTCAAATTCTGAATAAATAGTGGGCTCTAGTATGAAAAAGGTTGAAAACCACTGCACTAAGACACGGAATGGAATTCCTTGAAAATGCCTCTGCCTCTGGTCGCTGCTCCGCTATTGGCTGGACGCCACAGGGCTGCTCAGCGGTATCGGATACGGGGCTATAGTTGCTGATGAGTCAACGCTTTGCTGACACCACCACACTGACCTGATGCGGTACGATGCAGTCACACGCATCAGGGGACACCGATGGCACCGGCTCACACATACTGGCGACGCGTTTGTGTGTGTGTGTGTGTGTGTGTGTGTGTGCGTGCGTGCGTGCCCCTCGCGCCATGTGCTCGTGCGTTTCCCGTTTACAATGCGAGGCACGATTGCCGACGCGTGTCCTTGCAAATTAAAGCTCCTATGATAATATTTAGGTAAATCCCAGAGCCGTTATTTGTCCATTAGTTTCGCTACCGCGGAGTCACCGCTCCCTGGAGTCAGTCCAGACACTCCATGCCCTTCAGCTGAACTCCCACAGCAACTACAATTCTCTCCTTGTTTGTTTGTTTGTTTGTTTGTTTTTTATCCCGCGGCGTATAATTCACTCTCCTACTACTCGTCTTACTGCTGTTTGTGGTGATTCTCCAATCCACGGATTGGAGAGAGGAAAAAAAATGACACGGCAGCAGAAAATCCATGGCTGCAATCATATCGTATCATCCACCAGGCTTGATCTACGAGCAAATATTATGGAGGTCATTCCGTACAAGGTAAACAAACAGTTTGGAGGGAAGGCAATCTACTCTTATAGGAGGAGGAAGAGGAGGAGGAGGCCTTGGCTACGTTTTACCAGTTTCTATTGAAACCTGGCCTCCAAAATCAGACATTTAGTGACATAGAATCAGCGGGCGGATGTAACATTACATTTCCCAATTCGGGGGGAAGGAGAAAATGGTATGGAGGCGACTTCAGCGAAGCCACGCCCATACCGCACCCATACCATTTTCAGTTACAGGACTTTTATTACCTGTAACTGCATTAGACCTGCGCAGTGACGTCATCAACCCTGTTCCACTAGTGGATTCCTCATTCATTTTCCTCATAGACTTTTCGAAAATGGTTAATAACAAAACATGATTGCACCGTGACCAAAGCCAACTCGGGTCGTGACAAATCATGATGACAAACACAATATCGTCATAAATCTAATTAGCAGTAGAAAACGGCATGATACAAGACTTTTTGTTTCGTTATTCATCTTAGAAATTATTTGATCGTCCCGAAAGTTTGTGTGTGCCATAATATTCGTCACGACCCGAGTTGGCTTTGTCCACGGCGTAATTGTCTTTATATAAATGATTTTCAAAAAGTCTATGAGAAAAATTAATGGGGAATCCGTTTCTGGAACAGGGGCAGTGACGTCACTTGTTGTTGAAGTTGCAACAGACACGCAGCATGCATAAAGCTAAAGGTCTGACTCGATGATGAAATGCTGTTAGTTTAGTGGTGACTCAACTGTAGTTAGTTAGTAGCAGTAGTAGTGTTTCCAATCAATTTAAATATAAGCACTGTAATTTGAAATATTGTGGGTTGTTTTGCGTGCCATCATCTTTGGTGGGGCAGTCAGGGCATTTGGGGGTGGGGGGGCATCGCCGCCCCATGCCCATGCTTAGATCTGCCCCTGCATAGAGTGACATTTAGAAGATTTAGAACATCTTCCTGGAGGCCTTTGCTTTATGTGTGTAATATCCACAAGGACAGTGGGACCGTTATGGGAATTGTAGTCCAAAATTGAGTGACCATGACATCAGAGACACTGGGCTCTCTGCTAAAATCTAAAATGTCTAAAAGAAACCCCACATATTACACACATAAAGACCCCCTGTAAAGTGTTATGAATCTTGTTATCGCCATTAACATACATTCTTTTACAAAAATGATGTGTTGTCCCTTTAATTAAGTAGGTAAAACGTTTGGCATTGGCAGGTGAAGGTGCAATATACTGTATATGGGGACCTCATTTCAGATCTAAAAGATCACACTGTGTATGAGCTTGTAGAGCTGTCATTTGTGAATGCTATTTTTTATTACATTTGAATAGTTGAAAACACTTTAACACTTTAACTTTTAGTATTTTAAAGGTAATAGAGGCAGCTTTACTGTGTGACTAAAACACTGTTTGTACACACTTGTGTTTGTAAACGGATTTGTTTAAAAAGAGAATCTAACTCCACCTCACCTCACGCTGCCTCATCCCACACCCCACACCCCCTTATAAATTAGCACCATGTTTCCTGAGCTCGACAAATGTTTTGTTTTCCTGATTTGTTGGTGACAACAAAGCTCCGGACTGTCTGCAGGGAAACAGCATCAAAGTAGAGGGGTAAAAAGGCAAAAAATTATATAGTTATATACTGTGTCTATTTAAATTTTTGGCTAAAAATTTGCCTCTGTTGAATCATGGACTTTTACCTTTGCAGCACTCATACTTATTTTACTTTAGATAAATTCATTTGAGTACTTTGGTCACCACTGTGAGGGGGTGGTGTACATTTTAATATTTGAATATCGAATACGTTTAGCCAATAATCCTCTCTGAATAGCCGGGCAGGAAGTAGAAGCGTCAGCCTTTTTCTCCTGCTGGTCACGGACTGAGATCATCCTGTTTAACATTTACCTCGGCATGGGCTTATCGCCACGACGGAACCCAAGGCAGAGGGATTGCGTTTTGAATGGCCATGTGCTGATGTCCGATAACCAGAGCGGCTCTCGCAACTCAATGCGAGGCCCGCGGGACACCATCTGGACTGGCACCGTGCTTCATTATGTTTATTTTATCAGAGCAACTACCAGTACAATGATTCTCCTCCCAGTAAGGACAATTCACTAGCCTATTATTAGTATTAACCACATTAATAACCAGATGGCTCAGTCGATAGAGCATGCACTCATCTATGGACCAGAAAGTGGTAAATGTTGCGTTTATATAGCACTTTTATCAGGGCCGGATCTAGGCATGGGTATGGGGGGGGGGAGTATAAAGTATAACTGTGGCACCACTAAACCAACAGCATTTCATCATTGAAAGCAGAAAACTCTCTGAGTCAGACCTTTAGCTTTATGCATGATGTGTGTCTGTTTCAACTTCAACAACAACTGATGTTATTATTGATGTTTCACTTGCCTAATAAAAGTCCTGTAACTGAAAATGGTATGGGTGTGACTTCATCGCCCGAAGACACTAAATGCCCACTATTGTTGGACATTGTTGCCCAAAAGATCGCCTGTTCCTCTGCCATCGGCTGTAGTCGCCTGGTACCATAGACAAATAATGCACTTCTGGAAAACGTGTGTTCTGCCTGTCACTTGCTGTTAAAATGCACTGTGGAAGCAGGGAAGGTTTCACAACGAGCCACGCACAAATTAAATGTAATGTAACTAAGCCGCTGCAGCTTTCCAAGTACGGTATGCATGCCAAACTCTGCATCATGCAACTTCAGCACAACATTTCGTATCACGATATACTGTATGTGGAATCTTCCACTGCATCTGTAAATACCTGCACATCGCCTTTTGATGTGTTCACTTTGATCTCTGCCTCGCTGCATGTGCCCCCATCCTCCCCCATATAGCTGTACTATCACCGCTGGCGGTGCTCTAGCATGCGGTGCCACGTGTGCTTTAGTTATCGCCACCGCCAAATCTAACGTCGTGAGACCGATGGAGAGCTGTGACCGGCGGGGACGGAGCTTAAGCCTCACTCTCACCAATCGCTCCCTCCGAATCGCGCCTGACGAAGAAGAAAAGCTTCCCCCCGACGGGAAGTTCACATTCTCCATGCAGCGGTGCTTCCTGTGGTGCGAGGAGACACACACACACACACACACACACACACACACACACACACACACACACACACACACGCACACACACCTTTGATGGTGTCTTTGATATCTACCACTGCATGTCCCAAATCTGTAGTACTGCAGCCTGCTGATTATACCACTTTGGCTTTGACGCTATACGTTGCGAGGCGGAGCTGTTTCAGTCCATGTGTGCAAATACCCTGGTGGGCATGTTATAACCCACCTTACCAGCTGAATGTTTTATGTATTTGTTTGTTTGTTTGTTTGTTTATTTTAATTAATATTAATATAGTCAATTCATAATTAATATAGACACATAAATACTTCTCACAACACATCAGAGGGTGTGGTGGTGGCTCAGGGGTAGATTCACTGGATAGGTTAACCACAAGGTTGCAAGACGCTTAAAGGGGGATTCCACCCATTTTCAAGGTCCTGGGGGGGGGGTATCTCTAAGGTATACAACCTTTTTCATACCAGGGCCCACCATTTATTCAGCATTTGAGCCACGGACCACCATTTGAGGACATTTTAGCCCCACAGACCCCAAAACTAAAGATTTATTTTGCTTTTGTCCACAATACCAGACCATTAATCTTCTACATTCTCTAGTTGTCTAGACTTGGGCTAATTAAGGTGATGCATATTTTAACTCCTGAGAGTGTAAAAATGAAACCAAATCGACCCACAAGGGTCGATTCATTTTTACATTCTCAAGAGTTACATCTGGCTAAACAACTTAGCTGGGGACCATACCTGGCACCCTCTCAAGGACCACTGGTGGTCCCCGGACCACCTGTTGAAAACCCCTGACATAGTAAAATGTTGAAAATGGGTGGAATTCCCATTTAACCCCAAATTGCTCCTGTTGTGCCGGTTGTGCCTCGCATGGCTTCCGCCGCCATCAGCGTATGAATGTGTGTGTGAATGGGTGGTGAATGTAAAGCACCTTGGATGAAGGCGCTATACAAGATGCACCCTTTCACAGCACAACACTTTGCAAGCTTGTAGGTCAGCTTTCTTTTCTTACTTTCTGTGAAGAGCTAAACTGTGGTGTTGAGAAACAAAAAAAAGGCTGACCTACACGGCTAGTACAAGTGGGGTTTAAATGGTGGGTAATTAATTTCAATACTCTGAAGGAGTGCAGATAGAAGAGGCGAAGCCGTGGAGGTAAAAGACAAGTCATTTCACGCCTGGCTGCGCTCCGGTGACCCGACTGGCTTTGCTTCACACGTTTTTGTTTTGCAACCTCCTCACTCCCACCTGGGATCTCTGTAGGCCAATAATCGCTGAAGAAGGCATTTCCCTTTTTTTGTTTTTCCACAAGTTCCTTGGCAGGTGGTGTAGGACGGGACTGTTATTCCACATGCCCTTGGGTTTCTCTGGGAGGGTGTGTGTTGTGTTTGTGTGTGTGTGTGTGTGTGTGTGTGTGTGTGTGTGTGTGTGTGTGTGTGTGTGTGTGTGTGTGTGTGTGTGTGTGTGTGTGTGTGTGCGTGTGCACGTGTGCGTGTGCGCGCGTTGAAAACCGATGTTGTGAGGATGCTTTTATACCGTTGGATACAAATATAAACTGCTTGCATTCATATTTGGGATGCAAGCAGTCGGTGTCCGTTAGACACATAATGTCACATAATTTCGCACTTATTAACTAATTAATTGCCCATTTTTAATGAATTAATCAAGCTCCCAGGCCCATATTTTGAATTCCAGTATAATATTTTGTGATATGACCACAATGTCACGAAATATCTCATTTTATGCATAAATGTCTCTGGTTTACACAGGAAAAAAAATCATCTCTCTACCACATTCCATTGTTGAGTTATTACTGGCCATGCCACTATTCCTCATAATGCCAACAATATACCCCAATTTTCACATTTTTTATTCATCAAATTAATGCCAATCAAATAAAGCATATGATTCCAAATACTCATCATTTGTAGAGTTGATCATATACTATATGATAACACCCAGTAGGTGGCAGTAATGAGGACGATAGCCGGAAATGAAGCGCATTTCCGGTCACAGAGTAAGAGTACTTCCTGTTTATCCGTTGCACTGCTGCTATGCAAACAGTGTGGTTGTGTGATCATCATGAAGGCCTCGATCGGAGCGATCGTGTTTTCTATCATATATAAGTCAAATCAAGCTGTAATGACGCACCGATGGTTAGATTATGATCAGCGATGGACATACAGACCGTGCAAGCGTGCACGCGGCGATTTTGGCCATTACTAAGTGAGTAGAACCTGCCGTTAGCCGATCATGCTAAAAAATGCTAATCGCCTGAAATGAATGTTATAAAAATTAAGGATTAAATAAAGCGTCAACACACAGCGTCAAGGCATCAAGGGCTTAGGTATTATAGCGTGTTTACAGCGTCAACAGCGCCAAGGGCAATAATTTCGCACTTATTAACAAGTCTTTATTATCCTGCACTGGCAGTGGCTCAGGTGTAGAGTCACTGGATGGCAACCGGTGACTGAGCAACCGGTGTCTGGGCAAGACATTTGTGCTGGTCATTACCTTGCATGGTTTCTGACGGTGTGTGAATGGGTATACAATCTATGCAAAGCGCCTTGGCTGACAGCCTTGAGTTGCTGACAGCCAATGAGACTGAGGGGAGTTAACATGGAGAGAGACTGCTGATTTAAATAAACAGAATGAATTACTGACTGAGAATGAGGAGTATAATAAAAAACATTCTGCCCTCCGTGCCTCCATGAACTATCACTTGCGCTGGATTTGTTGGACTAAAATAATAATAGACCGTTGTCTGTACTATTGTGAAACAAAAGGTCTAATAAAATAATCAATCACTCAATAATCAATCAAACCACCAGGGGGCTCAAGTACCACCGGTGGTACATGTAATGGTATATGTTGTTAGGACTGTAACGAAAAGTTTACTTGTAGCAGTGGGGCCGTGGCGACGGAAAGCCTATTGTTGCTGCTGCTGACGCAAGCTTGTAATGTGCGTATAGTACATTGTAAAGTCACCCACATGTTCAACTCATCTCCTAGCTGTGTGCTAGCAGTCTTCACGGCGGGTCCGTACCAGAAAAAAACCCGAGTTCGTCCGAGACCTGTCGGTTCCGGCGGTGTGTTTTATCAAAGTCACTCAGATAGGGTCGGAATCGGACACATGCCCCTTGGAACTCAAACCTGTCAATCATTATGTGTAAAAAAAAAAAAGATTATATCTGAAAAGACCCGTTCTACTGTGTGTTGTACTACAACACATGTTTGTTTTGTTTTTTGATGTTGTTGCAAATGTTAATGTTGAGAAAATATCTGGTGTGTGATTGTCTCTGGGTCTCTCTCCATTGCTTCTCTTGAGTGTTAATAATAAAATGCTAATTGGTCAATATGTCAGCTATTTTAGTTCATAAAGTCGGGTCCCTCAGAATGTCGCATTTCGGACGGGTTCGGTGCCGCCATTTGAAAGAATCTCGGAACAGTTCGGAATCGGAAAGAAATGCCACGGATCGACTCGGTTCTGGTTTATCTATTTGAAAATATTTTCGGAACACTTGTGAATCGGTGATTTTGCATGGATTTATATCGGTTTTCAGTGTTGGCAACACTGAATGTGATTGCCAATGTGGTTGATTGATGTTGACTGATTGACCTTTTGTCTGTGTGTGTGTGTGTGTGTGTGTGTGTGTGTGTGTGTGTGTGTGTGTGTGTGTGTGTGTGTGTGTGTGTGTGTGTGTGTGTGTGTGTGCATGCGCGTGCGTGTGTGTGTGTGCGTGCCTCCCAGGGGGCACGGCGTCCCGTCAGAAGGGTTTCCGGGGCTGCGTTCGCGCCCTGCAGCTGAACGGGCAGACGGTGGACCTGGAGGAGCGTGCTCGGATCACGCCGGGCGTACGGCCCGGCTGCCCGGGACACTGCAGCAGCTACGGTGCGCTGTGCCGCCGGCCCGCCCGCTGCCTGGAGAGGAGCGCCGGCTTCACCTGCGACTGCAGCCCCACCGCCTACACCGGAGCCTTCTGCAGCACAGGTCAGAGCAGAGAGAGAGCATGCACGCATGCTAGGGGCGGATCTAGGCATGGGCAAAAGGCCCAGTCTGCCACACCAAACATGATGGCATGCAAAACAACCCAAGATATTTCAAATTAAAGTGCTTGTATGTATTTAAAATGATTTGAAACACAACTACTGCTACTAACTAACTACAGCTGTGTCACCACTAAACCAACAGCATTTCATCTTTGAAAACAGAAAACTCTCTGAGTCAGACCTTTAGCTTTATGCATGCTGTGTGTCTGTTCAACAACAACTGATGTTACTATTGATGCTTTACTTGACTAATACAAGTCGTGTAACCGAAAATGGCATGCGGCGCCATGCCATTTTCTCTTGCCCCCAATTGATAAGTGTTACATCCGCCCCTGAGGAGAATGCTCTATGTACAACGAAACATGTTGGTTCAGAACTTTCACCACTGCTCTACTGATGTCAAGGTTAACCTCTCTATACTGCCCCACTGTGGGGCACATATAAGATGGAGAGCTTACGCAAGCTGCAAGCAGCATACAATGACTTGCCTTTCGGATTCTGTTAAAGAAACCGAGGAACACCAGAGCTAGTGAACTTTTCTGCACACTGGGTGTCACCACCTTCATGGCTTTGTTGAGCAACCTGATGTATAAAATTCATGTTCAGACTGGACAGTTCACTAAATGGATTAATAGGCCAAATGACAGATCCTGGCCATAGTACTGTCAGGTATACTGTACGTCCACCATTCGAGGACACTGGAATAAATGTCCCTCCTAAATCTCTAAATTGTATTATTATTTTTTTCTATTTATGCTCTTATATGTGTTAGTACTGTTTTTAACCTGTGGGCCATGAGCCTGTAATAAAGTTTAAAGTTTATACAGGTCTGCCTATGATGGCCGATAGATGTAGATACTCTTGGTATTTGTTTGTTATTCCAGTAACAATCAAGTCTCATTTTGTTTACATAATATTAGTTTCATACATAGAACTGATATCATATGCATAGTTCCTAGGAACTAGGAACCAACATTACGTAGCAGTGTTGTTAGTGGGACAATAAAAGTGTTTACACACAACACAGTGGAAGGAGTTGACCAGCTTTAATTGAACAAGTCTGTTGGTCTGGGATGGTTCCGCTGTTCTCCATCTTGTCTGTGTGTTTTACTGGAGACACGCTGCTGTCTCGCTGCTGCTGTATTAGGTGGAACGCTGCCATCTAATGGGCTAAAGCTGCGATGTAGGGCGAGGGGGATTTCTGAGAAGGGGTCCTTGGATTAAAATGGCGTCTTATATTCGGGACAAATACGGTAGATACTTCATTATCCCTCAGGGGAAAATCAGTCACTTGGAGGCGGGCACAGGAGTTAAGGTTACATACAGTGAACAAGACTGTGTTCACTGAGTCTGTAAGAGTTTTCTTTGCTTTTCCTGTGGCCATGAGATGCTATAGTATGCTTAGTTGGCTCATCATGCCTTTAGGCCAGCCCTGCTCAGCAAGGTGTAAACATACACAGCAATGCTGTGTTCACAGAGACAGATGAGAAGTTACAGGATACCGTTCAGCTTCTTTTTTTTTTTTTTTTTTTTTTTTTTTTAATAATTTTTTATCCCACGATTTTGCAACCCATTTTTTCACCCAGTGCCAATTCCTAATGTGATCCTGGGCTCTACACACCCTCCACCAACCTGGGGAGGCAGCAGACTGGGCTCATGCTTCCTTCAAGGCATGAGGAGTCGCGCCACCTTCTTTTCACCTGACGGGGGAGTTTCCCTGGTAGGACGTAGCGCGTGGAAGGAACACGTTATTCCAACCAGTTCCTGTCCCCTCCATCAGGCGCCCCGGCTGGCCAGGGGGAGGCAGTTTAGAGCCCAGGATTACTGCATGTTTTTGTGAGGGTATCTACCCTAGGGGACACGGGGAGAACATGCAAACTCCACACAGAAAGGCCCTTTCACCAACCCCGCCTCAGGTATGGGCACTGATGACGCGGAGGAGCAGACACGCCGCCAGCACCCACAGCAGCGCCCCTAGCGGGAATCGAACCCAGGACCTTCTAGCTGTGAGGCGACAGCACTAACCACTGTGCCACCGTGCCCCTGATACCGTTCAGCTTCAGTGTAATTAAACCAGCTGCGTGAAGATGCATAAAGATACTGTACATCTGGCGTCTGTAGCTGCTGTTGCAAAAGCAACAAAGCGACACAAACACTGAGCTGGTCTCAACTTCAGTTACAATGACACTGCAAATATGCTGTCTATACATTCACAGTGGCAGATGTACAATATCCAAAGCGACACTTTATGTATTGTGCCTCAGTGTGAATATAGCCTGTAGGCTGTGTGTGTGTGTGTGTGTGTGTGTGTGTGTGTGTGTGTGTGTGTGTGTGTGTGTGTGTGTGTGTGTGTGTGTGTGTGTGTGTGTGTGTGCATGTGTGCGTGCGTGCGTGTGTGTGCACGTATAGTAAAACCCTAGAACACTAAACTTAATTTATGTTACTCCATCAGGGAAATAAACCCACATTCTATAATGTCACTGAGCGTCATGAAGCTACTGAAAGACCCGCCCACCTCAGACATCAGCATCATCATGGAAATTGCAAAAATACAATTGTCTACGGGAAATTTTTAGTGTTCTAGGATTAAACGTTTTCTATTATAGATTATTGAGGTGTTCATCAGAACACAGAAGGATGTAAAGTATTTATTTACTTTACCCACCCATACCATTTTCGGTTACAGGACTTCTATTGGTCAAGTAAAGCATCAATAATAACATCAGTTGTTGTTGAAGTTGCAACAGACACGCAGCATGCATAAAGCTAAAGGTCTGGCTCAGAGAGTTTTCTGTTTTCAATGATGAAATGCTGTTGGTTTAGTGGCGCCACAACTGTAGTTAGTTAGTAGCAGTAGTAGTGTTTCAAATCATTTTAAATATAAGCACTTTAATTTGAAATATTATTGAAATGTGGATTGTTTGCATGCTATCATGTTTGGTGCTGTCCCAGACTGGGCAGACTGGGCCCCACCAAACCCATGCCCATGCATAGATCCGCCCCTGTTTGATGCAGTGGTGTGGTAAAGTATATTCTGTCTGCGTGCCGGTTGTGGTGGGCCAGTCTGAGGGTCAAATGTCAGGGCTGAATGTTTAACCCCGTCCAGCTCTAGCTGGAACCTAGTCTGGCACTCAGGCTATCGCTCTGTTGTTGTCTGTTTTGTATCTCAACTTTTCTATGGAGCGGTGGTAGCCTAGCTCATCTCCCCTCATGCCATGCAGGTTAAACGATACAAGAGCATGCAATGGAATGGGACTGGAAACGATGCGGAACGCTTTCTGCTCCCCAGGCAATCAGACTTTTGAACTCCAGTCTCCCAAATAGATATAGGTACACACAAACCTGGAGCGCTGTGCTCTCCTATGCGTACAGAATAGTTTTTATACTGGCTTTTATACTATTTTTATCTGGCGATAGCAATCCTTGACCACGACCGCGATTGTTATGCAAAAAGGTCGTGACAATTATAAAACCGGCACGGTCGTCTTGCATAACAATCGCGGCTGTGTCACATAACAGTTGACCGTTTTGCATAACAGTCGTGTCTGTTTTGCATATTAGTTATGTCCGTGTTGCATAACAGTTGCGACGGTTTGCATAGGGTTAGGTTTAGTGTAGCCTGGTCTAGCCCTCAATGATTTTGGCCTTGGGGGGGGCGGGGTGCCGTGGGATCCACACGGCAGATCGGGCTGATCTGATTTGATCTCACCAACGTGTCGTAATCCCCGGCCCCTCCCGCGCCCGTCCACTGCTGTTCTACGTCACATCATTTAGATCAACGCCCACCCCGGAAGGTTGACTCCCCCCTCAAGGCCACTTAGTGTAACAGGCTAGTCCAGGCTTTCCGTTTTCGCGCAAGGCGGACGAAAATGAAAGCCTGGGTGTCGAGGCTAGGTTTAGTGGGAAAAAACGGCCGATTGTTATGCAAAACGGATGTGACTGTTATACAAAAACTATTATATAATAAAACTATTATGCAAAGCAGCCACAACTGTTATGCAGAGTGGTCGACTGTTATGCAAAACAGTCGCGATTGCTATGCATTGCTATGGTATGCTTTCACTGTCTCTCGGCCATGCTTATAGAGCTGAGCAGTGATATCGGTGTTTGATCGGGAATTGAAAAAAGTCGACTGGGACATCCATCCCTAATTATTATCAGTATTATAATGACTCAAACATAAAATAATGTGCATATCGGCGCCCCCAGCAACTCAGAACATTGTGGTAATACAGCTAAAAAAACAAAAAAACAATTATAAAACCTTGGTGTACTGAACATTTTTATCGTGAAATTAAATTAATATTACACAGTCTTTAGTTCAGCCTTTAGTCTTGGCCCTCCACAATATTTTATGCATCTCATTTGGCCGTTTGGGAAAAATAATTGTCCACCTCTGCCCTAACCTCACTGTCGCTGTCCAGAGGTGTCAGCCAGCTTCACTCCGGCCACGTCGGTGAGCTACACCTTCAAGGAGCCCTACGAGCAGCTGAGCAGTGTCCGCAACGGCAGCACCGGCAGCACCCTGCCCTCCGCCAGCGCCCTGCCCTCCCCCATCTACTCGGACGACGTCACCCTGCCGGGGGAGAACGTCTCCCTGAGCTTCAGGACGGCCACCAGCCCAGCCCTGCTCCTCTACGTCAGCTCCTACTACAGGGAGTACATGGCACTGCTGCTCAACAAGCACGGTGAGTTCCCCCAAACAGCTCCTACTACAGAGAGTACCTGGCACTGCTGCTCAACAAGCACGGTGAGTTCCCCCAAACAGCTCCTACTACAGGGAGTACCTGGCACTGCTGCTCAACAAGCACGGTGAGTTCCCCCAAACAGCTCCTACTACAGGGAGTACCTGGCACTGCTGTTTCAACAACCATGGTGAGTCCCAAACAGCTCCTACTACAGAGAGTACCTGGCACTGCTGCTCAACAAGCACGGTGAGTTCCCCCAAACAGCTCCTACTACAGGGAGTACCTGGCACTGCTGTTTCAACAACCATGGTGAGTCCCAAACAGCTCCTACTACAGGGAGTACCTGGCACTGCTGCTCAACAAGCACGGTGAGTTCCCCCAAACAGCTCCTACTACAGAGAGTACCTGGCACTGCTGCTCAACAAGCACGGTGAGTCCCAAACAGCTCCTACTACAGGGAGTACCTGGCACTGCTGCTCAACAAGCACGGTGAGTTCCCCCAAACAGCTCCTACTACAGGGAGTACCTGGCACTGCTGCTCAACAAGCACGGTGAGTTCCCCCAAACAGCTCCTACTACAGGGAGTACCTGGCACTGCTGCTCAACAAGCACGGTGAGTTCCCCCAAACAGCTCCTACTACAGAGAGTACCTGGCACTGCTGCTCAACAAGCACGGTGAGTTCCCCCAAACAGCTCCTACTACAGGGAGTACCTTAGCCTGGGTTCAGCCCACAGGCCCCGCCCACTCAGCTGGGTTCTGTGGTCTGGTGTTGTGATGAAGAGTTTCGATTTATCTCGTCCGGAAAAACGGCTCGGCCAATGAGCTGGAGTTGGAGGCGGGTCTAAAAAAAATAGCCAATCAACACCGAGGATCATCTAACTGCCACAACAGAACAGTTTCCCATAAAAAAACAGCACACATCCATTCAGTTTTATTGTAACTAAAGTTTCATTGTAACTAGAGTTTCATTGTAACTAGAGTTTCATTCTTTAATACTGCATTTAGTTATAAATAGTGAAAATGTCCGACGCTAACTGCACTGCTAGTCAGTTAACTGCCAGTTAACTGCTAGTTAACTGCTAGTTAACTGTTGTTGTCGACTGCAAACAACGTCTCCAGTGATTGGTCGAGGGAAAATCAAGGGCCCGCCTCCTTGTAAATCGGTTACAATGGGGCCAATGTCAGACTCTTGAGCCATGGCTCAGAGTCTGACAATCAGGCTAGGAGTACCTGGCACTGCTGTTTCAACAACCATGGTGAGTCCCAAACAGCACCCCCTACAGGCAGTACATGGCACTGCTGTTTCAACAAAGACGGTGAGCACCCAATGGTGCCCCTTACAGAGAGTATATTCCATTTGAAATGTCACTCTCACTGAACCATACGGTGCCGCCTGCAGTAATGCTATTTTACACTTTCAAACCCGCAGTAATGTGACAGCAAGTGACATGTAGGTCAGATAGTTCAGGTTGGGCCGAACTACCCACCAAAAAGCGCTGATTGTGTGATTAGAAAGCCTACTTTCCTTAGTGGACCCACTCTGAACCCCCCATCACACGCAGATTTGTTTTCACATAGAAATGTCTATCGGTAGAGGACACAAATCCTGTTCGATTTTCTGGTGGAAAACCTTTCCTTTTCTGCCCAAAAAGTGCATCTTATCAGTGTGGTGAGGGGCCTCAGTTTCCAATAAGGAAAATAGGCTTTCTAATCGCACAAGCCACGTTTGTTTTGGTGTAAAAGGTTTGTGAAACGTTCTTTACATCAGGGGTGCCTTGACTTGAGAGCTACTTTCAAAATGATCGGCTCAACAAGATCTTAAAAAATCCATTTCAAGGCCCCAAGAAATGAAATAGTGGTGATGGTATTATATACTGTTATAGTGTTTAAGAATAATGCACTTATAATGAAAAATGGAGGGGGGGAATTGGAAGGTTTTCCTGTATATGCTACTACTGACGTTTGAAAGCATATTTGGGGTTTGAGTTGACAATTTGTGATGTTGAATTTAGTCTCTTCCACCCAAAGCTGATAACGTTCACGTTTTTGTCCAAAATTCAGAAAGAGAACTGGCAAACCATTGGTCAAAATAACAATTATTATCCATTTTCTAATTGTGTGGACTCTTGAAATTACGTAATCTGATGCTTAAATATAATTTAAGTTACAGATCTATACATTTTAGGGGACAGTCATGTGATCTACCTGCATGGCCTGTGTGATCTACTGGTAGATCACGATCTACCTTTGGGCACCCCTGCTTTACAGTATATTTCCACTAGAGGAGGAGTTGCTGGTCATGCAGAGTCTCACCCGAGAGATTGCGTTCAATCATAGAAGCAGTGGAGCTATGGACCAGAGCTACTGTAACTTTCCATCTAATAAACATAATTGGGTACAAGAGTATCGAAGAAAGTGAGATTTCTGAAACTACCAAAGTCACACGTCAGCACAGTGTGTTCACTGACAGCACCATGGTGATGACGACAAGCCCCTTAACAGGAACAATCCAAATTAAATCTTCTCCCTCTGATTTACCTCCAGCTTTTTTTGGTTTTGTTTTTTGTTTTAATCTTTTCTCTCTGGTGCCTTTGTGATCCGCCTCCAGGTTGTTTTTCTCTGATTTGACATTTCTGTCGCTGACTGCAATCATCATGCCCTCGCTGTGCCCCGGCACACGCACGCATATGCACACGTGCACGCACGTGCGCACGCGCACACACACACACACACACACACACACACACACACACACACACACACACACACACACACACACACACACACACACACACACACACACACACACGCACGCGTCCCACTTAAAGCGCCGAAGCACTCTGCCATTCCCTCTCCAAGATTACATGTTTTTTTTTTTTGCAAGATGCATTAGCGGTGTATGCAAAGTATTTTTGTTCAAGATTCGTTTCTTGGGCTTTTTGCATTTAATTGATAGTTGCAAGTGAAGATAGACAGGAAAGCGGGAGATGGTACAGGAGAGAGAAACATGCAGCAAATGAACGGAACGGAAACGTTCTCGGGAACAAATAATTATCTCTGATGCGTTTTTGCCTTGGGAAGAAGATTGGAGCGTGAATAAACTGTTAAAGTGGGAATAACATGAACACTTTTTCATTTTTTTGTGTGTTTTTGATGCTCCCATGTGTGTTTTCTATCCACACAAATTACCTATTTTGAAAAATCAGTCTTTCATATCATACAGGAGCTTTAATGGAAATTGCTCTCAGGAACAGCTTGTTCGATTTTGACTGCATGATGATGTCATCAATGCGGCCTGCTTTGCATAATTCCTCAGTTCCAAATTTGCATTTCCACTTTGTTTAGAATGTCCACCATTGTTGATTTTCCAATGACATGGAATTTAAACAAGCCTGGTTTTATCTACCATTATATATACTCAAATATAAAATATTCTGCATAGCAGTGCCCCCACCACCTCAGGACATTGTGGTACTGCAGCTAAACTGTCCATAAAGAAATGACAAGTGGTGCAATTCTCAGGTCTTAGGTCTTCTCATTGGCTGCATGGCAGCAAATCAGGTCTGGGGCCTTGTGGTAGGCCGAAAGCCTATACCACCAGCCCTGGGCCTGGGCTTACCAAATAATTACCCATAATAATTAAAACCTGCAATTCCAAAAGTCCAGAAATCACCTGACCCCCCAATTAAAAATGTTACTGTACTCTTCTGCTTTGTTCATCATGAGTTGAAGCTCTTGATGACTGGTTCTAATTATTATGGATAATTATTTGGTAGGCCCAGGCCTGGTGGTATAGGCTTTCGGCCTACTATAAGGCCACATTTGCTGCCATGCAGCCAATGAGGAGACTTAAGCCATAGCTGGCTACACCACAGCGGTCGAGAATTGCACCCAAGGACTGGTTATATCATTGGTGACTTAATTGAGGCTAAAAACTAATTGAGGCTAAGAAATAATCTTGAAGGATATATACAATATGACATTAAGCATTAAAAACATTTTTAGGAATCCATGTTATTTGCTGTTTAAAGTGTGAACATTTTTAGGAATCCATGTTATTTGCTGTTTAAAGTGTGTGTGTGTGTGTGTGTGTGTGTGTGTGTGTGTGTGTGTGTGTGTGTGTGTGTGTGTGTGTGTGTGTGTGTGTGTGTGTGTGTGTGTGTGTGTGTGTGTGTGTGTGTGTGTGTGTGTGTGTGTGTGTGTGTGTGTGTGTAGACAACCTGGAGGTGTGGTACAAGCTGGACTCCAGCAGAGACCCAGAGTTCTGAGGAGCAGTGTGAGGAACCTGGCAGACGGAGGTCTGCACAGCCTGACCCTGACCAGACTGACTGACCACGTGTCTATACAGGTACACACACACGCACGCGCACGCACGCGCACACGCACACACAGACACACACACAGACACACACACACACACACACACACACAGGTTGTTTCTCGATAGTAACGTCCGTGATCGATGGTTGTCAGTTGGCAAACCCCGCGACTGTTTTACTATCGGTCAACGTTTTTTTTTTTTTTTTTTTTTTTTTTATGATAGCCTATTGGTCGAGCTTGTAGATCTGCCCTAAACCTAACCTTACGATACCTGCCACGACCGATAGGATACCTGCCGCGACCAATAAGATGGCTGTCACGACCAATAAGATACTTGCCGCGACCAATAAGATGGCTGTCGCGACCAATAAGATACTTGCCGCGGCCAATAGGATGGCTGTCGCGACCAATAAGATACTTGCCGCGACCAAGATGGCTATCACGACCAATAAGATACTTGCTGCGACCAAGATGGCTGTCACGACCAATAAGATACTTGCTGCGACCAAGATGGCTATCACGACCAATAAGATACTTGCTGCGACCAAGATGGCTATCACGACCAATAAGATACTTGCTGCGACCAAGATGGCTATCACGACCAATAAGATACTTGCCGCGACCAATAAGATGGCTGTCGCGACCAATAAGATACTTGCCGCGGCCAATAGGATGGCTGTCGCGACCAATAAGATACTTGCCGCGGCAGTTGTTAAAACACTGTGAACATTATTGTCACATGGAAGTGTCCATGGCCAACACACTGAACCCTTTGTTGCCTCCAATGAGTCGTCTGGCGCTGTCTCACCACCACTGGTGTGTGAATGTGGGAAGTGATGGACGCTGGTGTCGACTGTTTGTCGCCACTTCTCCTCCCAGTGTGTGAAGCATTGCAAAGTGCTTTGAGCACAAAAACGTTATAAAAAGGCAATCCGTTATGAGTACCCTAAAGTTTTACTGTATGCCAGAAATGTTTAAAGGTAATAAAGGCAACTTTAGTGTGTGCAAACACCGTGTTTGGAAACAGACTTGTTTAAAAACAGAATCCAACTCGACCTCACCTTCACTCTATTGGATCATTATGAAACTTCTGGAGTGGAGTTTTGCCTTGCTGTTTTCATGATTTGTTGATAATAACGAGGCTGAAGCAGGATGAAGCAAGTGTCTGTCTGCAGGTATCAAAGTAGAAGCAACATATAGGGGGGAAATGCAAAAATATAGCTATAATATATAGCTATTTTGTTTTTGGCAAAAAGAGCTGCCACCAGAGTTGTACCCGAACGCGTTCAAAGAACGAAAGTTCTTTGAACCGTTCATATTTTTAAGGAACTTGAACGGAACGGCCCCTTTATCTGCTTGAAGAACGGCGACGTGAACTCGTTCATTTCTGGCGTGAGTGAACGCCACTTTTCTTGCGTTCGATTTCGCTCAAGAGCAGGGCTCGACAGGCTCGCATTTGTGAGTAAAAAGTTCATAGCACCGGTGCGAGTAGAGCATTTGGCCATTCAGCTGTGATAGAGACATGACAAGTGCGCATTCTATGAGTTATACCTAAATTTATATTACTGTAGTACGGCGGTGTTGTTCGCTAAAATAGAGCAGATATACAAGCTATCAACGTGTTGAGGCTCGAGGCATCCTTAGCTTGAAGATCTGTTCTCCTTGCTCACCGCCCCGCCCCTCCCTCTGCTCTGTCAGCAGCGCACAGCATCAGAGCAGACAGCCAACACGCTGCGCTTCTCTCCAACACGCTGAATGAGCTACTAAAGCTGTTCATGTTGGTAAAATGTATAATCTTCCGGCGCTATGCGTGTATTTAAATCATATACTGTCTGCGCAGCAACCTTTTGCCTCACGCACGTGTGTCGCTATCCCGAGATTAATCATAAATAACGCACCATGCACGTGCGCGCTCGGACGCACAACACTTGTATATTCTTACCATCATTGACTGATTTGCCGTCGGATCGTTTTCATTTTTATTTACCGGTAGGCTGCAATTAGCCTACTACAAACCTTAAGGTTTGGGGACCCTTTCACATTGTGATTAATATAACAATATGCGCTATTGTATAGAGTTGGGATACCCGACTGAAACAATACCCGCGACTGCCGGGCTCATTTGCATAATTGATGGTCGGGCTTTCAGTCGACCTGGCTATGTTAATAAATTGATATTGTAAAATAGTAGCCTACTTGGAAAAATGCTAAGCATTGAGCCCTGTTCAAGAGTGAGACTAGAATGAGCTGAAAATAGAGCAGATCTACAAACTCAGTGACGCACTTTGAGCTTGTTGATCTCTATTTCTGCTGATATTTTCTGCTCTATTTTCAGCACACAGAGATGCACAGGGCTGGACTGAACTGAGCGCCTTCATAATAAAAATCTTCACAAATCAATAAGGACATCTTCAGTTGTATATGGCTATGGCCAGGGGTGGACTGGGAGCTCAAAACGTACCGGGCAATTTTGTCTCAGAGCGGCCCTCAGAGCGGCCCTCTGAATCTTTGTGGGGGCTCCGGGGCCTGAGCCCCCATGAGAATTTAAGACATAAGGGGCTCTGGGGCTCGGGCTAACTAAAATTAGTTAGTTAGTTTTAGTTAACTATAAAAACCCTGCAATAGGCAGTCTCATTTGAAGAGGACAGAGGGCCGCCAGCACTGATTCGTGGGCCGGTTTTGTGCAGATTTTTTTTTTTTAAATTAAAACACGACATTAACGGCCCCCGGGGGGGTCGGCCCACCGGGAAAATGCCCTGTATGCCAGACTGTCAGTCCACCCCTGCTATGGGCTGCAATCATTTTGAACAAAAAAAGAGGAGGGGGAAAAAAGAACGAAAAAGAACTATAATAGTTCTTTTTTTGGAACCATGAAGTTTAGTTCTAAAAATTCAACAATGAACTATGAACGGAACAAGTTCGTTTTAAAGGTAGGAACTATGAACTGAACTATTTCAGAAAAAAAGAGAACTTTCCCAACACTGGCTGCCACTATTACCTTTAACCTAAAGTTGTCACATAATTGCAGGATTGGAAATTGAAAATACTCCAAAGTAAAGTAAAAATAGAAAAAAATAATCTATACTTACAGTAAGTGCGATACTTGAGTAAATGTGCTTGGTTACTTTCAAAAAAGAACTCCCAGCGTGAAATAATTATGATCTTGTCTCCACGTTTGCCTGAGCTCCAGCCTATAGCTAGAAACGATCGCAATGTCTTTCCAACAGCCTCCGGATAAATGATGGGGCCGTCCGGATGTTTCCTGGCACTGTATGCAGGGTGCTGTTGTGCACAACACTGTAAAACTCCACTCCGCCATAAAATACGAGGTGAACTCCATCCCGGCCCTTTTCTATACTGTAGCTCCCTGATTGACTGTGTAATCGCCCAGAAGAAGGTTTATATTTATTTATTTATTTATTTTTTTATTCTATTTATTTATTTATTTATTTATTTATTTATTTATTTATTTATTTATTTATTTATTTATTTATTTATTTATTTATTTATTTATTTATTTATTTATTTATTTTTTTATTTACGACAGTGTTGCCAACTTGGCGCAATTGCCGCTACCCTTGCGGGTCCATTTGGTTTCATGTTCACACTCTCAAGAGTTAAAATGTTCATCATGTGAATGAGCACAACTAGAGAATGTAGAACATTAATGGTCATTTTGATCTGTATATATGTTTATATACTGTATATGTACTGAAAATATGTTTGCCTGTTTTGTTTTCTCTGAAATCCACCCTGGAATTGTGGACAAAAGCAAAAGAAAGTTTTAGTTTTGGGGTCTGTGGGGCTAAAATGTCATCAAATGGTGAATAAATAGTCGGCTCTGGTATGAAAAGGGAAGAATCCCCTGATCTAGTCCATTTGGTTACATGTTTAGCTCTATCGGAGTCAATGCTGTAATCCTTAAAATGCATGGATTGAGAATCCGTGATGTGAAGAGACAGATGAAGACAAACTGTAGGCTGATGCTAAACATATTAAACAGCTCCCCTGCCGTGAGTCCACACACTAATACATGTCAGGACATCCAGTGACATGGAACGCCTCCTAACACATGGATGGATGAATAAATGCATGAATGACGGAATGAATATTTGATGTCTGTGTCGGGGCAACGAATCGCTTGACCCGTCCACTCATCAGACACATCAATTAAAACAGAAACATTCCAGTGCATTGCCCAGGCAGCAACTCATAATACAACCTGAATTTACACAGCTGAAACGCATGCATGGAAGATGTGTAATGCTTTCAGTTGTGAGTTTGTAGATGAGCTGTTTTTGCACACAGCGGACTGCTGTAACGACTCAGCACTGAGGGTGTGAGGCAGTGTGCGTGCGTGCGTGCGTGTGTGTGTGTGTGTGTGTGTGTGTGCGTGCGTGGTTTTGCTATTTGCATTGCCGTCTAGGGCTGAAAAAGGGAATTGCTTCTGCCGCATTATTGATCAATAAGTTGTTCATTTGAAGGAAAGGGCTTTGTTAATCTCTTTGTAATATTATGATCAATGCCTGTATGAAAAGGCAGAACGATTGGTGCAGCCAGCACATTGCGTTGTACATTGCTAATTCCTAATTAGCAATTCTCGCTATGGAATGCCTTGCCCACAAATCTAAGATCTGAAACCTCACTGTCTATATTCAAAAGTAAAGTAAATTGAAGACCTATCTATTTACACTAGCTTTCTGTTAGACAATGTAAATTTATATTAATTTTATGCCATCTTTCTCTGTACATTCTTATTTATTGATTTCCTTCTGTATTGTACTTTGTACTGTACTTTGTACTTACACTGTATGTTTTTTCTTTTTGTTTTTATTTCTATGAAGCACATTGAGTCCTCATGCTTAAAACACCAAAAGGCCTTTCCCAATACAGAATCTCACAAGCTCACAACGTGCCAATGCACATTGGCTAGTTGGGCTATTCAAAAATGTTTAAAAAATAGTCAAAAGGGCAAAGAAGTACAGGGATAAGGGGTTTAGCTGTGATGAAAATGGAACCCCTTTAACATTGATCGGTATAAACAAATTCATGAAGAAAAAGAAAAGTTGGAAGGGTGAAGGTCGTTTGTCTGCCCCGGAGGAACAATTTGTTGCTCCGTGCAAGGGGGTCAACAACGCTGAACATCAGGGCGGGCCGCGGCCGTATCGACTCCCATTAGCACATGTCTCATTGATGAATGATTCTTGTTCAGGTCCAAATCCCTGTGGGTCATACGTGTGGTACCGTCATCTCACGCCAGGGGCGGATGTAACATTTCCCAATTGGGGGGGTAGGAGAATATGGTATGGGGGCGGGAGCCACAACCATGCCATTTTCAGTTACAGGACTTTTAATAGGCAAGTAAAGTATCAATAATAATCAGTTGTTGAAGTTGCAACAGATACGCAGCATGAATAAAGCTAAAGGTCTGACTCAGAGAGTTTTCAATGATGAAATGCTGTTGGTTTAGTCGTGAGAAAACTGTAGTTAGTTAGCTGTAGTAGAGTTTCAAATTATTTTAAATATAAGCACTTTAATTTGAAATATCGTGGGTTGCATGCCATCGTGTTTGTTGGGGCAGTCTGGGAGGCATTGCCCCCCCATACCCATGCCTAGATCCGCCCCTGTCTCACCCTGTCCTCTAGTTCTATACTTATCTCAAAGAGGGCGACTCTCTGAAGGCCTCCTCCGTCTGATAATGTGTCTCCACTTAGACCGAGTTCACAGTACCAGGGAGGGCATGTGTAGACTCTGCGGGGGACGGTCAGTCTGAATTATCATTTCGTTTTACTTCATTATTCAGTCTGAAAGGCATCTCGTGCTGTCAACGCGGCAGTCTTCAGGGATTGGTTCATACCAATCAATCAGGATATTGGAAAGCAGACGACGTTGTTGTCGTTCATGTGGATAATGTGCTAATCTGGTTGAAAAAACATCCGGATGTTTATAAAACCCTGCGCTTATTTAAAGAAACTATTAATTGCCAGATCACTGCACTGTTTGTTCTTCTGCATATAAAATAATTGATCATTCCAATTGCAAAGCCTTCAATATCTCCTCTGCAGCAGCCTGTGAACTGGACAAATGTGCATGACATTTTTTGAATAAACTAGAAATACGAGGTAATGACTGAAGGATAGATCTACTTTTTCAGACTGCGGTCATTAATATTATGACCGCAGTCGGTCGTGTAAGCCATGCAGTTGTTCAACAGCACAGACACACAAAATAACACTGACAGCTATGTGGTGGCGAAAGTTTTGGATTGGTATTTTTCTGGGGGTGAAGGATTTAGCGAAGGGTTTGTTAACTCACCGACTGCTGATATCGCGGTCATCGTGCACGCTGTACTCGGTCCCGTGTGCCGAAAACGACGAAATGTAGATTTCATTCTTTAATCCAACTATTAGTCCCAGCGCATCGTCTGATAGCTTGGGTTTCGAACAGCGGCGAGACTGTGCGGCAGGGGCGGATGTAACCTTTCCAAATTGGGGGGGCAGGAGAAATGGTTTGGCATGTCATTTTTGGTTACAGGACTTTCATTAGGCAAGTAAAGCATCAATGATAATGACACGCAGCATGCACAAAGCTAAAGTTCTGACTCAGAGAGTTCTCTGTTTTCATGATGAAATGCTGTTCGTTTAGTGGTGGCACAACTGTAGTTAGTTAGTAGCAGTAGTAATGTTTCCGATCATTTTACATATAAGCACTTTGATTTGAAATATATTGGGTTGTTTTGCATGCCATGATGTTTGGTGGGGCAGACTGGGCATTTAGGGGCATTGCCGCCCCCCCATGCCCATGCCTAGATCCGCCCCTGCCTTGCGGTTCAGCCACTCTAGCCACAGCCAGGCTGTCTTCTACATCTTCCTCTGTTCAGCAAATGTTTAGCTGCAGGTCGTTTACCACTAGTTGACTTCAGGATTAATCTGAGGTGTCAGAGCAGGGTGAAGTGCAGTACATCTCCTCTCCTTAACGTGCAGTTCAGTACGCTGGAAAGTAACTTTAAGGTACCTTTACTCCTGTACATTTACTTGGTAGAAAAAACACAGGTATTTTTAAGGCATATTCTTTATCCATGCATTTAAGGCATATTCTTTATCCTTGGAAAAGGAGGAAGGGGAAAATAAACCTTTTCGACTCACGCTGGTGGGAGTCGACCTATGTTATGCAAATCGATGCATCGGTTTATCGATTTTCTAAAATACTACCTCAACACTCAACTTTGTGAACTTGTAGTTATTCCCAAAATATGCATCTTTGACCTTTAAATGTGCATGTCATGCATAATGACTACTTTTACTTTTGGCCTGTTAAGTATATTTTGCTACTAATACTTTTGTACTTATGTTCAAGTATATAGCATGGTAATATACACACTAGAGTAATTCCAGTTCTACATCTCTTGTTGGTGCATTTTTATAGCACATTTATCCATGACGCTTTACATAGAAGTACACCTATGGTCAATTTAGGGGTTCAGTGTCTGGCTCAGCGACACTTCGGCACTAACTCTGGCAGAGTTAGGCATGTTTTTTTTCCCATCCGGATAGCCTGGCCTCCGTCATTTCACTTCATTATTCAGACTGAAGTCCCTCTCCACCACAGCAGTTTATGTGATGGGCGTTATCAAAGCATCAGTCTTCGCGGTAATTGGTTCATACCAACCCATAAGAATATTGAGAAAGCAGACAATGTTGTTGTCATTTATGTGGCTAATGTACTAGCCTGGTTGCTAACCAAACAAACACAGCCGACGAGTGTTACTAGCATGTCAAAAACAACAGTAAAATATGTCAGATGATAATATTTTATAAAACCTGACGCTTCTTTAAAGAAGCATTGGAGGAGCCGACACTGTTGAGTGGCAGGGCTGCCGGCCAATCAGCTGCTGTAGTTGGATTTTCAACTAATACTAACAACACCTGTGGGAGGGACACCATGTCCTTGAATCGCGGAAGGGGCGGGTAAGGGGGGGGGGGGGGGGGGGGGTAAGGTAGTATTTTTTTTTAAGGATGTGTGGTGATACAGGGCCGGAACCAGACTACCATCCGGCCACTCTACCGGCCACTGCTGCTCCCCTCCGGTGATATTGATAATTTTACTCCAGTTAAATATTTCCGGTGCCTCCCTCCATCACCGCGGTGACTGCGCAGTCACAGTCCTGTTGCTGAATGCAGGGTGGTGGAGGAGGGTGAAAAAGTTAACAACACTATTGATTTATAGAGCTGCTTCCTCCTACTCAGCTGTTTCCCTGCAGTGAGCTGAGCTATTTGTGCATGTGAAGCATTACTCAAAGTGAGATAGCAGTCGGATGAATAATGCGACCGGGGGTTTGATTTATTTCTAAATAAAACAAACCCGGGGGAAGGGAGAGGAGCATGCGGGGACAGTTTCACATTTACAGCGTCTATGCCAGTGGTTCTGGAATTCTTTTTTTTTTTTCATGTCAGGGACCCACAAATTGACTCATTAGCCTGCTGGACCCCCATTAGAAGATACATGCTGTAAGACATTTTTTAGAGAGACCAACAACGTGGTCGTGACGAGTTTAGTCACGACTACTTCTTACTGGTGGCCAATAGTTGTGTGTAGTCGTGGCAACCTGGTCACGACTACTTGCTTATGGTTGTGACTAGCTCAGTGGTTTTCAACCTTTTTGACACCAGGGACCACCATTTATTCAGCATTTGAGCCACGGACCACCATTTGATTACATTTTCACACCAAAGACCTAAAATTAAAGGAATTCTTTTGGTTTTGTCCACAATTCCAGGCTGTATTTTGCCAACAAAACAGTGTAAACTTCTTAATTAAGTGGTGCTAATTCAGATGATGAATATTTTAACTGAAACCAAATGGACCCTTTCGGGTCCATTTGGTTTCATTTTTACACTCTCAAGAGTTACATCTGGTTAACCAACTTTCCACCATTTAGCCTGGGGACCACCTGGAACCCTCTCAAGGACCACAGGTGGTCCCCGGACCACTTGTTGAAAACCCCTGGATTAGTTTATAGTTCAGGGGAGACCCTAAGCCATATAAGTAACTCAAGGGCCCGGGACCAAATCAGATCTGTGAATGATGATATTTAACTATTAGAACTGGCCCTCTGGTACAGTATATTGAGCACTGCAACGCATTGTTTTACTTTCTCAACTCAATGGATTTACTCATTTTACTATGAAATCAGTTGGTGAGGATCATAGAACATGAAGCTACGTTTTAATAATGTATTTTCACTTTTTTCATGCATGCCGAACAAAAAAAATAAATGAAGCTGCTGTTTGCCTGGGAAGTCGCCGTGTATTTGATTTTGACATACCTGCACTAAGCTATAAGTATACCCAGTAACCTAAGTATAACAGTATGCATAACGTGAACCTCAGCAAAACTATACCCAAGCCTAGCCATATACTAATACTTTACCACAGGGGTAACGAAATTAGGCAAAAGTAAAAAAGAAAATGTAGGCATCACATTTAACAACCTTTCAGAATGGTTTACAACACAGTTACTGAGGCTCTTCTTCAACAAAGATGGCGAATGCAAATATTCTTTGTCTTGTACTTACATGTACACGACATACATATACAGTTGTATGACTTGTAAACCTAATAATAAACCTAACCGCATGCATGGAGCAGTGTGTGTTCGCCATTAGTAAGCAGCTGGTCTGCGACCTGGTTCCTAAACAAACACGGACAAGCGTTATAGTTCAAACGTGTCCAGAAGATCTGGCCCGGGCAGGTAAGCGAGTCGTCCTTGCGGGTCCATTTAGTTTCATGTTTACGCTCTCAAGAGTTAAAATATTCATCATCTGAAGTAGCTCCAAGTCTGGTCCGTGGCTCCAATGCTGTATAAAAAGTGGGCACTGGGATCAAAAAGGTTGAAAACCACTGCTATAATGCACAAGATCTCAATCTGCTGTAGTAGAAGTGGTAGAAGATTTTTTTCTTTTTGGTACAGAACAGAAATGCTAATGTTGTTCATGGTGGTGTTTGTTTCAGGTTGACCAGAACAGCAGGGAAGACTTCAACTTGACATCCGACAGAGAATTTAATGCCATTAAATCTCTGGTGCTTGGCAGAGTGCAGGGTGAGTGACAGCTCAGTGTCATGCACAGAATACACAACTCTCCCAAAGAATGTTAATGTTGGCCAGAAATCTACATATTCTAACTTTTCGTGTTTGTTTTTCCTAAGTGATTATACTACAGTTTCAAAAGCATCCAAGGCAGCAGATCCACAAGCTTTAAATGTTTTGAGAATAGTAAATATGTTGCACTTGAATTTGCATCCAGAAAAGTAAAAGTTCTAGACAATTATAGGTTACCACGTGACAAATAACCATACAAAAATCAGTGGCTTGCAAATCACCCCTTGTGATGACCTTCAGTCATCAGTGTGACGTAGTGTTAGTGTGACACATAGTTAGGACATTTTAAGCAGATATTTGACCAATCTGCTAACAAAATTGTTACCAAGAAATTTCTTCGCCAGTGTGTTTCTAATGGTGTCTAATATCATGCACTAAAATGTTGAAATTCGCCACCCGTGGGAAACCTCGTAGAAAAGATCAAAAAAGGTAATTTTTGCAACATGCAAAACATGCATTTAGAGGGGGCAATGCCCCCTCTAAATGCCCAGACTAAATGCCCAGACTGCCCCACCAAACATGATGGCATGCAAAAACCAACCAACGCCAAACCACCACCATTTCATCAGTCAAAACAGAAAACTCTCTGAGTCAAACCTTTAGCTTTATGCATGCTGCGTGTCTGTTGCAACTGATGTTATTGATTATGATGCTTACTTGCCTAATATACAGTAAGTCATACTGTATACAAGCTATAAATCTTGTGGGTCACAGTACTAAAGAATTTAAATGGAAATGGCATGAGGGCGGCTTCATCTCCCGTGTCGCTTCGCGCCACGGGTGATGAAGCCGCCCTCATGCCATTTTCACCCCCCCCCCCCCTCACCCCACAACTCTGTGGGGTGAGTTTAGTGAACGATAAGGGAATGTTGCAGGACAACAGTATTAGGTGCGTGGTGTGCATTGATTAAAGGAGAATTCCACACCAAAAGTTTTTCTTCATCTTTATTTGCAGTTTTTTTGTTTTTGTTTTTTGTTTTTTTTTAGAAAAAAGTGTTGCAGGTGTTATTTTATGAAAACACTCCTTAACAGATTTCGTGCCCTTGCAATAGATCTACGTCGCGGGTTATCATTAAGAAAAATAGTTATGACCGATGCCTCTTAGGTTGATCTACTGTACGTCTCTCTACGTCGCTTACCGTCGCTGGTTTGATACGATCCCAATGATAACAGCAGCGAGCAGCGACCGCATATTCCATTGAGAACGGACCAAAATAAGGGACGGACCAACCCGGGACCGGAAGTGTGTCGCCAACTAACTTGTCTGACAGGAAACATGGACCGAAATATGAAATATGACTTTTAGATGAAAATCGCTGGCACTGGCTACCTCAAAAAATATGAAAAAGGCTGGCACTGGGTGTGTTAATAAGCTTATAATGGGGCTAAGGGTGTTGTTCAAGTTCACCTTATACATCGCTCCAAAATGCAAGTTTTTTGCTATATATTGTCTCTCTACCATTGTCTCTCTACCATGTCAGTAGAGTGTTGACGCTCATATTTCCACTTGCACTTTTGTTTTAGCAGTGGTTCAGCCATAAACCATGTGCCACGCCCCCAGCTTTTGAGACAGCTGAACCACTGTTGAACCAAAAGTGAAAGTGTGAGTGTTAACTCACTACTGACATGGTGGAGAGACAATATATAGCAGAACATTGCATTTTGGAGCGATGTATATAGATGAACTTATAGGTGAACAACACCCCTTAGCTCCATTATAAGCCTAATTTTGGGGTAGGCGAAAAAGCCATTAACGAGTGTCTTCACAAAATAACACCTGGACCACTTTTCTCTAAAGAAATAACTGCAAATGAAGATGAAAAAAAGCTTTTGGTGTGGAATTCTCCTTTAAACGTCAAACTGGTGTTTTTGTTGTATTGCCCCTCCCCCCCCCACCGCACCACAGACCAGTCATAACTTAATCCATGGGTCCAAGCTCACCCCTTTTACATGTCTCGCCTACTTTGGAGATAAGAGCCTCTCCAACCTCGAGTAGCGAACGACAAAAACAGATTTCGCGGAACGCAGCAATTGAGCCTTGAACCGAGGCTGAGAATTCGCTGGGCGGAATAAATATTGTCGCCTCCTAGACTAGACAGCCTTCAATGAACAACAACATAAAAGGATAGAACGGGGAAAAAACACACACAAACATCCTTCTCAGCCTTGGCAGTGCAAAACTCACAGAATTGGCACCGAAAACGTACTATTTAGGCCAAGTTTTAAAATAAAAAATGTACCTTTTCTAACTAAAAGTTGTACAATATATCCGGCAGACATGATTCACTTACAGAACAAGGTCCTTTTTTCCCCCAATGTCACATGCAAGCACTCAGACAGACTGATTTCGCCTTGAACAATGCTGAGTTCTGCTGTCAAGCCAAGTCGTCAAACTGCTTGCTGTTTTGAACTGTTTTCACTCGGCTTGTAGCAATTTGGCGTGCCGTCTGGGAACACCAGAAAGTGGTATAGCGCCTGCCGCCTGTAGAGACGGCTAATGGATAACCGAATGGAATAAAAACACATCCGACACAGCGTGGTGCTTTTAAAGATGGTACGGAGAAACATTATTCACGCATTATCTCTGGAGCAGGAGGAACGACAAGCCGGAGAGAGCTATTCCAGCACTATGAGCACGGCACCGTGCGGTACCGCCCACGTAATAAGTATGCAAATAGAATTTACTGGGTGTACATTTAAAACGTACATTTATTGTGAATTTAAATATCACTCCAGAGTGTGTGTTATGGGGTCTCTACGTTAAATGGCATGGCGAAGCAGACATCGTTCTGTTCCATAAATGAATGCATGAATGTTAAGAGCTATGGCAGAACAGGCTAGCCTGGATACAACCAGTCTTCGCCTGTCTTTGCAAGGCACAGCCTATTGCCCAGTGAGTCACATTTAACAATAAAGGCTCGGAACACTTAATAAAAACACTTGCTGCTTTCTTTTGTGCTATTTCTAACATTGCGCCCCTCTAATCTCTCTATTGGACCCAGGGGCGGATGTAACATTTCCCATTAAAGGACTTTTATTCGGCAAGTAAGCATCAATAACAACATCAGTTGTTGTTGAAGTTACTCAATGATGAAACGACTGTAGTTAGTTAGTAGCAGTAGTAGTGTTTCAAATCATTAAAATATAAGCACTTTTATTTGAAATATCTTGGCTTGTTTTGCATGCCATCGTGTTTGGTGGGGCAGATTGGGCATGGGCATTTAGGGGGGTATTGGAGTTGGAGTTGAGGTGAAGATGAGACAGAGAAGAATAATATATGTTTTAATAAAATTGCAGTTCTCACCCTGAACCCTGGAGAGAGTCAAAAGCATTTCCGACTGGGTGTAATTCAAAATGGGAGAATGAGAGTTCATAATATACCACATTGTTATGTGCAATGACGTTTCCTGTCTGTATTAGGTCGTTATAGTAGTAGTACAGTAGCAGATCTTGTTGACTTGGTCATTTTGAAAGACGCTCACAAGTCAAAAAAGTGTGGGCACCTGTAGAGTATTGAGAAAAGTATGTAAAAAAGTACAGTTCACGAGGAGAAATACCAGCAGATCAAGTTGTTCTGTTTTAGATTCTTCCTCATTCCGTCCTCCTTCAGCACGTACTCTCAAACAATAGGACGTTTTCGGCCTGGAGGCCTAGCTTCTTCTTCCGCATAAATCAGAAGTAAAAGTACAGCACAGATGGAAGGTGGGAGAATGTCGACTGCCTGCAATCAAACGGCAGTGATTCATACTCCTAGGCTCTATACAGTATTATGTATGGTCAGAAGTCAAGACTATACAATGCTGATTACACCGCATACAGGTATGTAAACAGATATGCGTTGACCGTGTCAGGGAAGAACAACAGAAGACAACTAACTGGTAATGTTAACAGTAACACTGTTAATGGATATGACATTTTTCAAAAGGGAACCCACGCGATTACTGTACTCTGGTGATGGTATTTACTGTGCAAATTAAATCACGTTTATTGTCTGACAATACTGAAACGAAGGTGGAAAACGGCAATGAAACAATATTACAGTGGTTCCCATTTAATTTCAAAAATCCTTGGTTTGAGGTGCATTTTTAGGCTATGGACGTCCATTTAATGGTGTTAATATCTCTGGGATCCACAATTTGCACACTCCCTGAGTTACAGACCCGTAATGGCCCATTTGGTTCCAAACTATAATCTAGCTGGGGACTCCTTGGAACTGCCTTAGGGACCCCTAGTGCTCAGTAAAGGCAGGTAAGCTTTGATCTGGGCGAGACCGGGCGTGACACCATCGAGAAGCGGCAGGCAGGCAGGCAGGCAGGCAGGCAGGCAGGCAGACAGACAGGCAGGCAGGCAGGCAGGCAGGCAGGCAGGCAGGCAGGCAGGCAGGCAGACAGACAGACAGACAGGCAGACAGACAGACAGACAGACAGACAGACAGGCAGACAGACAGGCAGACAGACAGACAGACAGGCAGGCAGACAGACAGACAGGCAGGCAGGCAGGCAGGCAGGCAGGCAGGCAGGCAGACAGACAGACAGACAGACCGATCATAAATGACCATTAATCTCCTACATTCCCTAATTGTGTAGACTTGGGGCTAATTCAGATGATGAATATTTTAACTCTTGAGAGTGTAAACATGAAACATCATGTCACAGGAATCAAGGTAGATTGATGCCCAATGTGTTTTGGTGATGAAATTCTCCTTTAACCAACTTTCCATCATTTAGCTGAGGACCACCTGGAACTCTCTCAAGGACCACTGATGTGATGGTCCTTGAGAGACCACTGGTTGAAAAGCCCTGGTCTAACTGGTTTATCGATTCCCCTTTCACATCAGGGATGTAGACATGATCATTAGATGGAACATGGATGAATATGAAGTCTTTGATATCTCTCTCTCTCTCTCTCTCTCTCTCTCTTCTCTCTCTCTCTCTCTCTCTCTCTCTTCTCTCTCTCTCTCCTTCCTCCGCCCATGTCAGAGCGTGATGAGTTGGATCCAGAGCTCTCCAGGCTGGCGGCTCAGGGGTTCAGCGGCTGTCTCAGCGTGGTCCGGTTCAACTCCGTCAGTCCGCTCAAAGCCGCCCTGCTGTACCCAGACACCAGCCCTGTCACCATCAGCGGACCCCTGCAACGCTCCACCTGTGGCTCCACCTCCTCCGGCCCGGCCAATCCCCACGCGGCAGAGACCACGCGCCACCAATCAGGTAAGGAGGAGGGGCGGGGAGAGAGAGAGAGAGAGAGAGAGAGAGAGAGAGAAGAGTGAGAGAGAGAGGGAGAGAGAGAGGGAGAGGGAGAGGGAGAGAGAGAGGAGCACAGGCACACTTGGGTTCCATGGGCGGCTGATAGACGCTCT
>CM076976.1:36765246-36777746 GCA_039105355.1 Benthosema pterotum
AAGGTTTAAAACCAAACTTAAGTCTTTAGGCAACAGGAAGTCATCTGCTAGCTCCCAACCCCAGGTCACTAGGTTTGCCAAACGAACGCAGCTACTGCTCTCAGCCTCTCAAAACAGGCAGCACGCATGAGTTTCCTAGAAATATAAACAGTCAGAATCTGCTTTTGTTGCGTTTGCTTATATGTGCTAAAATCCTGACTTTGAGAGCTGTTTCCTGTTACAATGGAAGTCAACGGGGGCTTATTTTTAAATTCTTTACTTTCTAAAGCAAAATAACTCCTGGCACTGGAGTAGTTTGCCTATAATGAGGGAAAACAACACTCAAACCTCCACGAAAGCGTCCTGCCCTTTAAACAAACATACACGAACAAATGCTGGAACACGACTCGAAAATATCACACACAAAGATATACTGTACAAGCTGAAATGCTAGCAGATCGCTCTAGATTTTTGAGATGCTGTTAGTTTAGTATCTCCAAGTGATAATTTACAATAAAACAAAATAATATTATGATATGCATGATATGTACAGTATGCTACAGCACATGCGTGTTATTGTTACGGTATATCCGCCTCGGTACGGACACGACCGCGGGTTCAAATTCCTTTCCCTATTTATACTACTTTGCAGATTAAAATCCCAATAATGCTATAATTGGTTGTTTGGTTCTGGTTGCTTCTCTGTGGCTGTGTGTGTGTGTGTGTGTGTGTGTGTGTGTGTTGTGTGTGTGTGTGTGTGTGTGTGTGTGTGTGTGCGCGCGCACACGCGCGCAGGCTGCTATAACACGCCTGAGAGATTCCGCAAACTAAGCCGCACACACGCAAACACACGTCCACCCACACACACACATGCACACACACGTGCACACAGTCCCCACACGCCATAGCAGCTTTCTAAAATAACCCTAAAATGCCCCCCCCCCACCCCCCTCCCCCCTCCATCGCCCGGTGTCCGCCAGCGAAACAACCAATCGAAACGCTCCGGCGTTGTTGCCAAGGGTGCTTTCCTTCCAATCCGTTGGTTTGTTCTGAGATTGAATCCAAGACGATTGTGTTTGTGTGTGTGTGTGTGTGTGTGTGTTGTGTGGTGTTGTGTGTGAGTGTGTGCGTGTGCGTGTGCGTGTGTGTGTGTGTGTGTGTTAATGGAGGATGGGTGAGGGTTGGGTGGGGGTTGGGTGGGGGGTAGTTCTTTGACTGTGAAGACTGTAAGAGAAATGCCTGGCTCTCCACCACAAACCAGAGATGATGATGATGTAGATGTAGTTCAAATCCACCCAGAAACCCACAGTTTGCCACATTAGTAGATCATTTGTGGCCAGATGTAATTTCCTGGGGTCTATTAGGCCTGCAGTAGATAAGAAATTGCTATGGGAGGGGGGGCGTTCGAACATGGTCCTAAATACATATTTGTTTACAAAATGTTAAAGCGATTTTTTTCTACAGTCCTGAAAAACCCCAGGAAATTACTTCTGGCCACAAATGATCAAATGATTGTTGCTTCTCTATGGACTTTGAAAGAAGTTAATCTGCAGTACCATGCCCAAATATGGTGTGTGCGCACATGCCAGTAAGCAGGGGGCGGATCTAGGCATAGGCATGGGGGGCCCAGTCTGCCCCATCAAACACGACGGCATGCAAAACAACCCAAGATATTTCAGTGCTTATATTTAAAAGTATTTGAAACACTACTGAAAGCCGCCCCCATACCATTTTATTCTGCCCCTCCCCCCCCCCCCCCCCCCCTATTTGGGAAATGTTACATCCACCCCTGCCAGTTAAGGCACTACTGGTACGTTTACTCTTACTACATTTATTCGAAAACATCATTTACTTTGTGTGAAAAGGACACATTCAATACAAAAATAGTGCTTAATTGTGATTGGTGGATGAGTGAACTGAGCGATGTGTTATTTCTGGGTAATGACAGATGGACTCACTAATAGTTCTGCTGTCTAATCAGAGACACTCAGAGAACGCTGCCTGCTGGGCTGTTTCATTCTCTGCCCATGGAGCCCAGTGGCCAGGGGCGGATTGGCCATCTGCAGTACAGGGAGTTTTCCCGGTGGCCTGCGCCAGCTAATGGCCTGGACAGTTTTTTTTTTTTTTTTCCCCAGTCCAGGGCAGGTCAGGATGCCAGGCCCAGGCCAGCCAAACTAGCCATATTCCCGTTCACTCCTGTGTGCCAGGGTTGCGCTCGTGCTGCTGGAGGCAGTGTTGCCAACTGCCAAGATCCAAAATGCACTAGTGGCACTTCCAAAATGCACTAGAATGTGCTAGATGCTCGCCTGGAACATACAGATCAAAATGACCATTAATCTTCTACATTCTCTAGTTGTGTAGACTGAGTTGGGCTAATTCACATGATGAATATTTTAACTCTTGAGGTGTAAAAATGAAACCAAATGGACCCGCAAGGGTCCATTTGGTTTCATTTTTACGCTCTCAAAGAGTTACATCTGGTTAACCAGCTGCCCCCACCAGGGTGGCCTGGCAAAGGCAAAATTGTCCCGGTGGGAAAATATGTGCCAATCAGCCCCTGCAAGTGGCTCCCAAAGTGGGGTCTGGGGACCACCTGGAGGTCCTTGAGGGAGTTCCAGGGGGAAGCAAATGGACGCTTGTGGCTCATTTGCTTTTTTATTTCTATCTCCAAAATGTCATATTAAGGCATAAATATATGCAGACATCTCTGACGTTTGTAACACCCCAAACCGTTAGACGCCATAAAATATAAAGGAATTTAAAGTCATTAAAGTTGGACTGATGCCACAACAGTAGCTGGGAAGTAGTATCCCATTCACAGTTTGTGAATGGGATACTAGTATTCTGCTCGTTCAATGTGTCAATATAATTATATATCATTTGCATATCATATGTGACAAAGTATCTGAAAAATAACCGGCGACCTGTTCTCTGTAATTTGTCTGCATGGATAATTTGTTCACGAGGTCACAGCCATTAGCCATTCCTGCTAGTCCCTAATAAATCCATATCAACTTGCGGTTTTGAAAGAGTCAACCTTGGCTCCATGCTCCTCCAGCAGCTCAAGTGCCCGGGGACATAGGAGTAGTCTTGGGCGGTATTGATTTTATAATATCGGTATTGATAACGTGTTAAATTAGCTCGATATTCGATATTACCGGTATTGACCACTAGATGAGAACAGTCCACCTAGTTTCTCAGAATTGCCACATTGAGGGGTCAGAAACTGAGCGCTCTGCTGTTCAAGACTTGGGGCTAATTCACATGATGAATATTTTAACTCTTGAGAGCGTAAAAATGAAACCAAATGGACCCTTGCGGGTCCATTTGGTTTCATTTTTACGCTCTCAAGAGTTACATCTGGTTAAACAACTTAACTGGGAACCACCTTGAATCCTCTCAAGGACCACTGATGGTCCCCGGACCACTGGTTGAAAACCACTGGAATACAGTATAATGTTGGTATTTGACGATATTCGGTATTCGATATTTTTTATAGACCCAACGATATCACTCGGTATTGATTTCCAATATCGCGATAAACGGTAATACCGGTATATTGCCCAAGACTACATAGGAGTGAACAGGAACATCAGAACTCTCCCACTAAAAGGCTCTGGTAACATGGTCACGCTCCATTGGCCAGCAGTGCAGGCGACCCATCCAGATTTTGTTATATGTACGGGCTCGACTGGTGTGATTGATTTTGGTCACCCATTGTGTCCTGGTCAGATCCTACAGTAGTTTCTGATGCTAGATTCTAGTACAGCACTAGATTCTAGTTTCCGATGCTAGATTCTAGTTTACAGCACTAGATTCTAGTTTACAGCACTAGATTCTAGTTTCCGATGCTAGATTCTAGTTTACAGCACTAGATTCTAGTTCCTCATGCTAGATTCTTGTTGCCAACGGTAGATTCTAGTTCCTCTCACTAGATTCTAGTTTCTGAAGTTAGATTCCAGTTTCTGACACTAGATTCGAGTTCCCAACACTAGATTCTAGTCCCTGACACTCTAGTTTGACATTCTAGTTTGTGACACTAAATTCTAGTTCCTGATGCGAGATTCTAGTTTTTCTGGAAAATCATTGTGTCAGTGATGCTTAACATATTTCATAGGAAGGACCCCCAGAAATATCTATTATTTAGCTGCAGAACCTCATCTAAAAACATGTTGTTCTAGGGGATCCCCCAGAAGCAAAGATTTGAGTTAAAAAATGTTTGCTTCCAAAATAATGTATTCAAAGATTTGCACGCCAGATTTGCGCGCCACTCGGTGGCGCGATATGAGCTTGTAGAGCTGCTATTTTTCAACAGCTGAAACACCAAAACGCATTCAGTACAGAAAGGGTTAAAATCATGCTAATAGGCTAAAATTAGTGCTGTGATTAACAGAGATTAAATAAATGCATCAAATGCAGCATGGACAGTGAGTGTGTTAAAGTAGACAAACAGACGTGCTAAAGCTTCACTCGCTGATCCAAAGCAACGTGCCGAGCAGAGGAAAGAAAGGAGTGAAAACCTGAGACAGGGTTTTGGGAGGAAGATGGTGATGATGATGATGAGAGAGTCGAGGAGGAAGGGGAGGAGAGGAGGAGGAGGAGGAGGAGGAGGAGGAGGAGGAGGAGGAGGAGGAGGAGGAGGAGGAGGGGGCCGGTGGGGGGTGTAGGCATGGCCCAGGGACCAGCGGCTAGTGGGGGACATGGACACCTGGACAGACGAGGGTCAGAGGTCAACATAACAGTAAACAGCACAGGGTCAAGCACGGGGCATAAAATGGTACATGGTGAATTTATACTCAACAAAAACGCAACACTTTTTGCTCCCATTTTTCACGAGGTGGACATAAAGATCTAAAATTCATTCCAGATACATAATATTACCATTTCAACAGTGTGTACCAGTTCCCACTAATATCAATATTACTATTTTGACAGTGTGTACCAGTTCCCACTAATATCAATATTACCATTTTGACAGCGTGTACCAGTTCCCACTAATATCAATATTACCATTTTGACAGCGTGTACCAGTTCCCACTAATATCAATATTACCATTTCGACAGTGTGTACCAGTTCCCACTAATATCCACCAACTTCACACAGCCATTGAAGAGGAGTGGACCAACATTCCACAGGCCACTATTGACAATCTGATAAACCTTACGCGAAGATGTGTTGCACTGCATGAGACAAATGGTGGTCACACCAGATAATAGATACTAGGGACTTTAAGCTCCCCAATTTTCAGAACGGCAACACGTACAGGAAGTACGGCTGCTATCACGCAAATCACGGTAGCTGTCAAAATCATTAAGCTCATAGCCATCCGCAACGGCGGCGGGTTACCATGGTGATGCGTCTATTCAGTGTGTGTCAAACACGCACTGCTCACTATCACACATCACTATCACACATGTAAAATGGGAGCAAATCTCTACTATCTCATGGAAAATGGGAGCAAAAACAAAAGTGTCGTGTTTATACGTTTGTTGATAGCACCTTTACACCCATTCACACATTCATATGTCAGGTCTCGTTTCCGGTCGGTCGATTTAGACTGGTGCACAGGATGTTGCTGCAGTTATCTGTTGCTTAAGTGTGGTGTATGGTACAGTACAGTACAGTACAGTACAGTACAGTACAGTACAGTACAGTGCAGTGCAGTACAGTACAGTACAGTACAGTACAGTACAGTACAGTACAGTACAGTACAGTACAGTAGGATGTTCCTTTTATGATCCTTTTATTACCACCAAAAGGCCTGAGTAGATATGAGAGGTTTTCTGCTCCAGCTGCAGCAGTGATGATATGATGTATGACATGTATGACGCCATGCCTTCACACTGTCTGCTGAGTCGGCTGCTGTTACATTAACCATTAATCGCCTTCCTTATGTGTGTGTGTACACCGTGTGTGTGTGTGTGTGTGTGTGTGGTGTGTGTGTGTGTGTGTGTGTGTGTGTGCGTGCGTGCGTGCGTGCGTGCGTGCGTGCGTGCGTGTGTGTGTGTGGAGTGTGTGTGCTGTGTGTGTGTGTAAGTGCACAGTGGGGTATTTAATGGATCGTAGCCTGCAGCAGCAGCACTGGGACGCTCATGCTACCAGATTTAATTAATATTCACACCACCTGCCAGCCTGTAATGATCATGATATTCTTCTTTCTGCAGTGAGAACTAGTGCATTAGGTCTTTAGTTACTGTACAATATACTGTGTTCCAAGGACCAGACTTATTTCTACTTGAAAAAAAAAAAATGTTTTCAACCTTACAACTAGGTTGTACTACCGTGATCTATTAAAAAAGCAAAAATATTTCATGTATGCTAATTAATTAATTATTTAATTAATTAATTAATTAACCAAATGGACCCTTGCAGGTCCATTTGGTTTCATGTTTACGCTCAAGAGTTAAAATATCTCTAGACAACTAGAAGATTAATGGTCAATTTGGTATGTACAGGTATGTGTTTTGTCTGGTTTGTTTCCCAAATCCAGCCTGGAATTGGGGAAAAGAGCAAAATCAACCTTTAGTTTTTGAGGTCTGTGGGGCTAAAATATCATCAAATGGTGGTCCGTGGCTCGAATTCTGAATAAACAGTGGTCCCTGGTATGAAAAAGGTTGAAAACCACTGGTGTAGTTGATGAGGTACAGTAACAGTATGGTAACCACGGCTGGGTTTAGCAACTGGGTCACTGGGCCATATTTTTACACTGTTGCTAGGTGTGTGTGTGTGTGTGTGTGGTGTGTGTTGTGTGTGTGTGTGTGTGTGTGTGTGTTGTGTGTGTGAGTTGTGTGTGGTGTGTGTGTGTGTGTGCGCGTGTGCGTGTGCGTGTGTGTAAAGTATGTGTGTGCAAATGCACGTGTGCATCCTGGGAGTTGTTGCACTCATATTGCCTATATGTCTAGACCGGTGGGTTTCCAACCAGTGGTCCACGGACCTTGTCTGGCTTCAGACCTGAATCGCTATCTGATAAACTAGATCAGCACTTGGTAGAGTGCATACTTGCGCAGGGCCGGATCTAGAGGGGGGCAGGGGTGGGCAGAGCCAACACAAACGTCCTGCATCCTGTATGCCCCCCCAATGATAGGTAATATCAGTGGTTTTCAACCAGTGGTTTGGGGACCACCAGTGGTCCTTGAGAGTTCCAGGTGGTCCCCAGGGGAAATGATGGAAAGTTGGTTAACCAGATGTAACTCGTTTTACGCTCTCGGTGATGTTTTACGCTCTCAAGAGTTAAAATATTCATTAACTGAATTAGCCCAAGTCTACACAACTAGAGAATGTAGAAGATTAATGGTCGTTTATGATCTCTAGGTTTGACTGTTTGTCCCCCGAAATCCAGCCTGGAATTGTGGACAAAAGCAAAAGAAATCTTTAGTTTTGGGGTCTGTGGGGCTGAAATATCATCCAATGGTGGTCTGTGGATCAAATGCTGAATAAATAGTGGGCCCTGTTGTCAAAAAAGGTTGAAAACCACTGCTTCATATGAAAAAACTTGCCCACGCTGCCATTCTTCCAGCCCACCCTAGTAGGGCTGGCTAAATCCGGCCCTGTACTTGCGTGTTGCGCATGAGAAGGCCATGGCCTACTCGTGCGTCAGAAGAGCTGGCGAATCAGAAATAAACAAAAACAAACTCTTATTCCTCCTGAAATAATATATCATGTTAATCGTATCATGTTACCTCTACGCAGGGGCGTAGCTAGCAATTCTGGGCCCCCTGCAAAGCTTTTCCACATGGGCCCCCCTTTCCCGGCGGCATCAAAGGGGAATTTCACCCATTTTCAACATTTTTTCTGAGAGCGTACAAATGAACCAAATGAACCCTAACGGGTTAATTTGGTTCCATTTGTACGCTCTCAGAAAAAAAGAAGTGTCTATAGAAATCCATTAACATGATGAAACATGATGTTTCATCATCATGTTTTTGTGTTTTTTCTTCAGACCTCCATTTCCAGGAAACACAGAATGGGGGGGAAACGTTTTCATCAAGTCCACCCAGCACCTCTAGGTTATACTAATGACATATTAGAATGTTGAAAATGGGTGGAATTCCCCTTTAAAATGCTTCAATATGGTGCACTTTGAGATCAAATATTTTTCATAATATAATCAATACAAATAAAACCTTATTAATGCAAGCATTCAGTGGCCCCCCCTGACTTTGGGCCCCCCTACAATTGTCCCCCTTTTCCCCACGTGTCTACGCCCGTGCCTCTACGGATAAAATGACATCACTTCCGCCGTCACAATATTAACAACAACAGATTTCACAAACGTTGCCAGAGATGATTCATTTGAATACTCATGAGCAGAGCAGACTTCTGTTGGTCCAGACTGTGAGACCAAGCATTTGGAAAGTCGCGAGAGTCAGAGCAGACCACAGCCAAGAGCACTCCGCCAGCCCAAAGCATTATTAGTCAGCGTCTGTAAGATGTTTAAGACTCAGGGTTTGGAGACAGGCTTGCTGGGCTATGGGACGGTACTCTCAGTCTATGGGACAGTACTCCCAGTCTATGGGACAGTGCTCTCAGACTATGGGGCAGTACTCTCAGCCTATGGGACAGTACATGTTCCAGTATACTCACAAGACTTGCGGATGTTGACTCAAGGTTTGGGGGGCTTGCTGGGCTATGGGACAGTACTCCCAGTCTATGGGACAGTACTCCCAGCCTATGGGACAGTACTCCCAGCCTATGGGACAGTACTCCCAGCCTATGGGACAGTACTCTCAGCCTATGGGACAGTACTCCCAGTCTATGGGACAGTACTCCCAGCCTATGGGACAGTACTCTCAGCCTATGGGACAGTACTCTCAACCTATGGGACAATACTCTCAACCTATGGGACAGTACTCCCAGCCTATGGGACAGTACTCTCAACCTATGGGACAATACTCTCAACCTATGGGACAGTACTCCCAGCCTATGGGACAGTACTCCCAGCCTATGGGACAGTACTCCCCGCCTATGGGACAGCACTCCCCGCCTATGGGACAGTACTCTCAGCCTATGGGACAGTACTCTCAGCCTATGGGACAGTACTCCAGCCTATGGGACAGTACTCCCAGCCTATGGGACAGTACTCCCAGCCTATGGGACAGTACTCCCAGCCTATGGGACAGTACTCCCAGCCTATGGGACAGTACTCCCAGCCTATGGGACAGTACTCCCAGCCTATGGGACAGCGCAGGGCTCCAGTATACTCACAGACTTGCGGATGTTGACCCTGGGTTTGGGGACAGGTTTGCTGGGCTATGGGACAGTACTCCCAGCCTATGGGACAGTACTCCCAGCCTATGGGACAGCGCAGGGCTCCAGTATACTCACGGACTTGCGGATGTTGACCCTGGGCTTGGGGACAGGTTTGCTGGGCTATAGGACATTACTCCCAGCCTATGGGACAGTACTCCCAGCCTATGGGACAGTACTCCCAGCCTATGGGACAGTACTCCCAGCCTATGGGACAGTACTCCCAGCCTATGGGACAGCGCAGGGCTCCAGTATACTCACAGACTTGCGGATGTTGACCCTGGGTTTGGGGACAGGTTTGCTGGGCTATGGGACAGTACTCCCAGCCTATGGGACAGTACTCCCAGCCTATGGGACAGTACTCCCAGCCTATGGGACAGTACTCCCAGCCTATGGGGCAGTACTCCCAGCCTATGGGACGGTACTCCCAGCCTATGTGACAGCGCAGGGCTCCAGTATACTCACAGACTTGCGGATGTTGACCCTGGGTTTGGGGACAGGTTTGCTGGGCTATGGGACAGTACTCCCAGCCTATGGGACAGTACTCCCAGCCTATGGGACAGCGCAGGGCTCCAGTATACTCACAGACTTGCGGATGTTGACCCTGGGTTTGGGGACAGGTTTGCTGGGCTTGCTGTCGAAGCTTTCGGGCAGGGTGGAGGATCCGTGGCCGGTCTTGCGGGCCTGTAGGGCCAGCTGGTAGGCCACCTCGAAGGCCTGGCCCAGGGTCAGGATGATCTCATAGGCCAGGTTCTGACCAACAGGGAGAAACAACAACACATGTTGGAATGGACACGCAATACAGTAGTAATGGTTAGCTATAGACCAGGGGTTTTCAACCTTTTTGACACCAGGGACCACCATTTATTGACAATTTCACCCCAATTTCACCCCTACAACTAAAGAATTATTTTTGTTTTGTCCACAATTCCAGGCTGTATTTTGCAAACAAAACCGTGTAGACTTCATAATTAAGTGGTGCTAATTCGCATGGTGAATATTTTAACTCTTGAGAGTGTAAACATGAAACCAAATGGACCCGCACGGGTCCATTTGGTTACATTTTTACATTCTCAAGAGTTACATCTGGTTAACCAACTTTCCATCATTTAGCCTGGGGACCACATGGAACCCTCTCAAGGACCACTGGTGGTCCCCGGACCACCTGTTGAAAACCCCTGTTCTAGTTGACTGAACTTGTCATGGTTCATATTGTTCAGAATCCTGCCCATTTTCAACATTGTACTGTACTGTATTTTACTTGATGATGTAAAATACATCAAATGGACCCGTCAGGGTCCATTTGGTTCCGTTTGTACGCCCTCAGAAAAAATCTTGAAAATGGGTGGAATTCTCCTTGTTCTAGCATAATAAAAGCACAGTCAATTTTGTGAAGAAAAATGTGACATATCGATATGTCAAATCTAATCGCGGCATAACTAAAAATCGCAATATGAATCGATTCAGAACCCTAAATATTGATATTGTATCGTATCATGAGGTAAGTGAATTGTCCCAGCCCTAAACTGGCCTCTGTAAAACAAAAATGTATATAAAAACTCCGCACCCACCCCGCCTCTCCTCATTGTACATTTCTCTTTTCCCTTTTTACCTCCACTATGATTTTACCTCCATGATTTGCTGCTTCTGACTTCACTGAAGTAGTTGTTTTGTATGTACGGTATTTGAATGCCTTAATGAAATGAACAAGTTGGACACTATTGTAAACAAGTGTATGCGTCCAATCAGCTTGTTCAGATTTGATGCAGTTGTACTTGAATTGTACTGTAATTCTCCAAGCTGTTATCAGTTTTGTTGCAGTGTGTACTTGACTTGTACTGTAACTCTCATCTCTGTTAATAAAAATTTCATTCATTCATTCATTCATTCATTCATTCATTCATTCATTCATTCATTACTGACCACGTCGAAGGCAGTGAAGACGTGACAGTAGTGGTGACTGGACTTGAGGTCTTTGGTGATGTAGGCGAAGGTGGACAGATCATCAGGATCCTGGGCTGCACACGAGATGTTACGGATCTCATGCTCCGCGATGATGTTCTGGAAGGAAGGGAAGAGACGCCAGAGAAAAATACTGAGTTTAACTTTTATGGTGAAGAATGTTTCATTTCAAACTTTTTCAAAATATACAAAAGCATCACAGAATCAGGTGGGTCTCTCTCAGGCAGTGGAGTTTCTAAGCAATTTGGAGCACCAGGCAAGATTTTCCCTGGAGCCCCCCTTACCAAATGGACGGGTAAGGGCCTATGACAGGCACGGTAAAATGGCGCCCCCCAAGGGATAAAAATATAAACTATTTTTATACTAAAGAAGATATTGTATGTGTTTTCAATGTTCAATTCTAGTTGTACAGGACAAGTATAATCATGTATTTATCCATATGAGGCTCATTAGCCTGGGATCCTTTTAAAGCATGTCTGTGGTGGTCCCCCCCCTCCCCTCATGGCGCCCCAGACAACTGCCTAGTCTGCCTAATGGCAAAAACGCCCTGTCTCAGGAGGACTCACCTTGTTGGTGGCATCGATGAACTTGACTCCCTTGTAAGACACAGAAAGAACGATGGTGGGAACCTTCTTCATCTGTTCTGCTGACTTCTTGGAGAGAGAGAGAGAGAGAGAGAGAGGGAGAGAGAGAGAGAGAGAGAGAGAGAGAGAGAGAGAGAGAGAGAGAGAGAGAGAGAAAGCGCGAGAGAGGAGATTACATTGAGAAACAATATAGAGGTTTTTTTACATGGCTTGAATGAATGTTCCAATCAGAAGCCAGCATTCTGGTCATGTGAGAAGTCACATGTCACAACAGACCGCTCCACTCAACAACAGACCTCCTTGTGTGGATGAACGTAGCCTAGACAACTGTAGATAAATAACAGCAGCCTTGTTGTGTACTCTTTGTGTCAATTATTAGTTATTTATTTATGTATTATTAATGTATTAAATCACGTAATAAGCAGGAAACACCCGTCAAACTGGTGAGTTCAGGTGCTATATCCCTTACGTATATTTTTCATTCAACTTTTGCTTTGTACATAACACACATAGGCCTACCGATTGCCTATAGTAGTGAAATTACAAAAAAGAAAAGTGATTTCAAAAGTACTTCTGTTTAGCCTTCATGTCATAGGCTACCCCCCGGCCCAAACAAAAATGTATTAGGCAAAATAAAAAGCGTGCCCCCCTGTTGATAGAGCCGAGTGACAATGAGGGGGCCGAATCAGAGATTATGACATTCAAATGCATAGCACAGAATGGCCGTG
>CM076976.1:36782746-36805246 GCA_039105355.1 Benthosema pterotum
CACAGCGGTTGACATTCAAATTTCCGCATTTTTATGGAATCTGATCCGAGAGTGAGACTACACCACTGCTGTGAGGTTTAATAAACATATCACATGCGTCTGTAAGAGTGTGTGTGTGTGTGTGTGTGTGTGTGTGTGTGTGTGTGTGTGTGTGTGTGTGTGTGTGTGTGTGTGTGTGTGTGTGTGTGTGTGTGTGTGTGTGTGTGTGTGTGTTGTGTGTGTGTATGTGTGTGTTCTATGTATAGCAGGTTTTCTTGAGAGGGTTCCAGGCACTGGCGTGCACAGAGAGTTTCAAGAGCAGGTGCTCAAATGTAACCAGGAGGGCACTCTAGCCTGAAAAATTGAGTTTTGGGGAGTTAAAAATGCATAGAAAACAGCATTTCAGTATCTTTTTGCTCTTTTAAAAGGGCATGTTGGTCCAGAGAGGGCCACTAGGGGGTGCTCAAACCCCCCTTGACGTCTATGTATGCACGTCTATGGTTCCAGGTGGTCCCCAGGCTGTAACTCTTGAGAACGTATAAATGAAAACCAATTGGACCCTTGCGGGTCCATTTGGTTTCTTTTCACACTCTCAAGAGTTAAAATATTCATCATTGAATTAGCCATTTTGGATTGTTTGGTTTGTTTCCCAAATCCAGTCCGGAATTGTTGTTTTTGGGGTCTGTGAGGCTAAAATGTCATCAAATGGTGGTCCGTGGCTCAAATCCTGAATAAATGGTGGTCCTGGGGAAAAAGGTTGAAAACCCTTGATGTGTAAGAACAGATTGTAATGAAACATCTCTGCTTTCAGCGAAACACAATTCTGTTTGAGTAACTGAGCAGAATCCCACTAGAGATCTGAGATCCATACGGTTCACTCCAAACAGTCTGGACTCAAAAAAGAAAAAAAAAACGATCCAGTCTCCAATCAATGCAGAATGCATCACATCAGTGCAGTCTGTTAACTAAAGCCAAAAGCACAGAGCACATTATTGGACTTCAATGGCTGTTGGCTATTCATTTGTTTTTTTTTTTAGAATTGATTTCAAGATTCTATATTGATTTATTCTAAAGGCAGAGTGTGGCCTAACCCTTTCCCCACATCACATCCCAGAGCTTTCACATTGTGTAAAACCTCAGGAGTTTCAAAGTCTCTAGACTGAAGGCAATATGTATGTATATACTGTATTTATATATTGTATTGTATTAAAGCAATAAGCCTCTCCAGATCACAGGTTACGATGGATTTTATCCCAGGGAGGCTAGAGAGGCTTATTACTTTTCGAAAACTGTTAAAATTGCGGTGGGCATGAAAAGTGATTACTGTGACAGCAATGTGACGTGTCAGCAGTGGGTTATCGGTAGGTTTTTCAACTGTCACATGACGGTGACCAGCCAATCAGAATTAAATATTGGGGGTAGCATTTTAGAAATATACAGTATATTGTATATTGTACTGAATATAAGACAACTGGCCCTGACCCCAAGTGCATCATTTCTACCCGTTTGTTTGGTTTGGTTTTTGGTTTCCTTGCAGTGTGCCGGACACCTCGGCGCACTGCGCCGCATGTTCGATCCCTCCTTCATTTATCTCACTAACAGGAGGTCCACAGGCACCTCCCCCTGGACCCCCCAGAGAGAGGTGTTTAGTGCTGCTGTCTAAAACACCTCTGTTAAAACTATACCACAGTGGACACCACACTGGACCCCCCAGGGACCCCCACCTCAGCGGAGGACACCAGTGGTCGTCGAGTGACCTCTCAAGGTTAAAGGTAATAGAACCAATTTCAGTGTGTAAAAACACTGTGTTTGTAAACAGAGCCACTCTATTGGCTCATTATGAATCTGCTGGAGACTGCTGTGCTGTGATTGGCTAAAACGGCCGTGACCTAGTAGTACCGGTAGTAAATAGGTCAAGCGTTTTCAACGGTCGCAACTCTGTGTGTGTGTGGTGTGTGTGTGTGGTGTGTTGTGTGTGTGTGTGTGTGTGTGTGTGTGTGTGTGTGTGTGTGTGTGTGTGTTGTGTGTGTGTGTTAGGGTGGTGCGTGTGTGTGTGTGTGTGGTGTGTGTGTGTGTGGTGTGTTAGGGTGCGTGCGTAGTGTGTGTGTGTGTAACTGTGGGACTGCATGTATGTGGTGATAAATGCTGAAACCTTTAGCGGAAAACATTATTCCTGGAACGATAACAACAATTATTACGTTCAATCACACATAGCACATCACACGCACACGCACATGCACACACACACGCACGCGCGCGCGCACACACACACACACACACACACCACACACACACACACACACACACACACACACACACACACACACACACAATATGAACTCACGTAAGCTTCGTAGTCACACGACTGGAAGATGAGTTTCTCAGGGTGGTGCTGCCAGTACTGCACCGGAGTGGACGACGTCGCCTCGTTGGGAGGACGCAACGTGATTGGCTCACACCACTCCCCCGCCTGGTGCCGCCAGGGCCAATCAGCACGTCACAAAGGAGGAGGAGGAGGAGAAAGAAAAAAGAAAAATACAGAGTCAAACAAGAGAGCAGAACGATGTGGAGCTGCATTATAAACGTCAGGTAAACGCCAGAGCCTTAAGGCCCTGATACACTGGCAATATTTTGATCAATAACTAACAATGTCAACATCAACAGTCAACATGATGAGACACATGGCAAGTTGGCAACATTAAAAGGGGAATTCCACCCATTTTCATTGTGTACAAATGGAACCAAATGGACCCTAGAGGGTCCATTTGGTTCCATTTGTACACTCTCAGAAAAAAGAAGCCTTAGTTTGCATTGAATCCTTTTCACCCAACTGCCACCCAACTAAAAATGTTCATTAAGCGGAATAAAAGTCACAAAATCCTTGTTTTTGTCCACAGCAGTGAAGCAGCAGCAGCCATGTTCTTTTCAGAAAAGTTTATCTGTGGGCGTCTGGGAGAAAGGATCAGGTGACGCCAAGGAGGGCTGTGATTGGAGGATTCCAAAATGTTGACCAGTAGAGGGCGCTAAAGAACTGACTTTTCTGATCAACCAGGAGTTGATCATTTTCTATAGAAAGGTGAAAATTCAACGTTGATAGTTGACATTGCTTGTTGATGTTGCTCAAGACATTGACAAACTATTGTTCAGTGATAGCTAAAATCTCTGTAATGTATATGATGTGCTATTATTAAAAACAAACTAATATAAATATGAATATAATTTAACTCTTGAGAGTATAAAATGAAACCAAATGGACCCGTAAGGGTCCATTTGGTTTCATGTTTACACTCTCAAGAGTTACAGATCTATAAGGGTCCAAGTGCTGGGGGGACTGTCATGTGATCTACCTGCATGGTCTGTGTGATCTACTGGTAGATCACCATCTACCTTTTGGGCAGCTCTGCTGTAGATGCTGTCATTAGACTGGCCCTATGTTCTCTAGATGGTACTATCCTGGAACTCTTCCAACAATCGCCAATGACAGCCAGGACAATACGGAGCGACATTATAAACGTCAGGTAAACTCTTCCTCTGACTCTATACCGCTGCTTCTCCGCGGTGTCACACCTGAGGAGGTTTTCCATCAGCGCGGGGAGCGCCATTTGCATATCTGTGTTAAATAAATGTCAGCAGGCCTGTATTAATCTTGTCAAGCATGTCCCCTCACAGTTCACAGCTGAGGTATCACAGAGAAAGGAGACAAAACCACGGGAGGTTTTTACCACGCACCGCCAGCCCGCTGAGGCGCTGTGTGCGTACACATAGGTGTCAAAGGTGTTAATGGATGGGAGAAAATGGTAAATGGTGCATTTACTGTATATTGCACCTTTATCCAAGGTGCTTTATATAGAAAGTAGACCCCATTCACACACCAATGGCAGCAGAAAACCATGCAAGGTACTGGCCAGAACATTGGGAGTAATCAGTATCAATAAATGATATCTGTCCAATGGTGGTCCCCGATGGACAGAAACACAGAAACCTCTAGCCTCGACACCCAGGCTTTTATTTTCGTTCGCGTTGTGTGAAAACGGAAAGCCTGGACTAATTGTTGCACAGATTGGCCTAGAGGGAGGAGGTCAACCTTCCGTGGTGGGCGTGGCTCCAAATGATGTGATGTAGAACAGCAGTGGACAGGATGGGGAGGGGGCCCGAGGATGACCACACGTTACCCTAAGTTTTAACGCTGGGATGGATTAAAAAACGTCGCCCGATATGAGCGACGGGGATGGTCATTACCGTAAACGACGGTGCCTGTGTGCGCTGAAAAAAATAGTATGGTGGAGGAGGAAGTGGGACGGAACTAGGAACCAAACTGCACCGAATGGTTTTGGGTCGAGGGCAAAAAAAAGCACTTGGCTCTGATTGGTTATGGCCGGCCAAACGTCGGCCCTATTCGGGCAAAAATCTTGCCAATTTTTTCGACGTCGCCCGTTCTGCTGCTGTCGCCCGAATCGGCGGCTTCCCCATAGAGAAATAATGGATGTCGGGCGACAACGCTTTTATCATCGCCGCCATCCCCGCCCGGTTAAAACGTAGGGTTAGCGAGATCAAATCAGATCAGCTCGATCTGCCTTGTGGATCCCACGGCACCCTGCCCCCTCTAGGCCAAAATCATTTCGGGTAAGGCCAGGCTACAGAAACACCAACGTGTGCGACTCTGCGTATGTGTGTTGGTGCTGTGCGTGTGTATAATAATCCATATAGCAGAGAGCAGCGCAGAGATAATCAGAGATAATCTGTTGGGTAAATAAACATCCGTCTGAGGATAATCATCTCTCATCAGTGGATTATTATAACCACAAAGTGTCTTTTCATTAGCATGTCATTAGCATGTCTCCTCCCACAGTGTGGCTCACACTCTGACCTCACTGAAGGAACGGACTGGAGTCAGTCAGGCCTGGATGTAAACACTTCCCAATTTGGGGGCAGGCGAAAAAAACATCAAACTCTTTTACAAGATTTACATCTTGTACAGGACTTTTATTAGTCAAGTAAAGCATCAATCATAACATCAGTTGTTGTTGAAGTTGCAACAGACACGCAGCATGCATAAAGCTAAAGGTCTGTACCAGAGAGTTTTCTGTTTTCATTGATGAAATGTGTTGGTTATAGTGGTGACACAGCTTATTAGCTATAGTAGCAGTAGTAGTTTTTTAATATCATCAGTTTAATCTGAAATATCTTTGAAATGTCGGTTGTTAATCCGGAACTTACTTTGAAGGCATGAACATGATTTAAACCCATTTGACAAATGTCAACCCATTTGACAAAAAAATATGTTTGTGTCAGCCATAATAATAATATTAAATAAATATTTCATGCCCAGGACCCCCAGAATTATCTGTGTTTGGCTGTGGAGGACCCACAGGACTAGTGTATAGCTCAGGGGTGGGCAATTATTTTTCCCAAGGGGCCAGATGAGATACATAAAATATTATAGAGGGCCAAGACTAAAGGCTGAACTAAAGTCTGCGTAATATTAATTTAATTTCAAGGTAAAAGTAAGAGTAAGACCAACCATTTTGACACCAGGGCTCACTATTTATTCAGTATTTGAGCCACGGACCACCGTCTGATGACATTTTAGCCCCACAGATCCCAAAACTTTCTTCAAGATCCACAATTCCAGGCTGGATTTGGGAAACAAAACAGGATAACAAAAATGACCGTTCTCTTACATTCTCTGATTGAATGTGTAGACTTTGGGGCTAATTCAGATGATGGATATTTTAACTCTTGAGAGTGTAAAAATGAAACCAAATGGACCCTTGCGGGTCCAGGTATGGTATAGTACAACAGCGGGTCTCGGCACACAGCCCTGTTGAGCTCCTGTGATGTGCTGACAATCCAACCTTAGATGGAACAGATTATGACGTGTTTCGCGTGGGTATATAAAAAAAATACCTCCGGTGTGATATTGATGTCCATTTTACCTGTTTTGCATCTTTGGTTTTTTCTGAAATGTGGGGAGGCTGACAGATCCACATCTCATGAATATAAAGCAGGTTCAGTGCAATGGTTCCAGGGGCGGATCTAGGCATGGGTATGGGAGGGCAATGCCCCCCTAAATACCCAGTCTGCCCCCCCCCCCCCCACCACACGATGCAAAACAACACAAGATATTTCAAAATAAAGTGCTTACCGGTATATTTAAATGATTTGAAACACTACTATTGCTACTAACTAGAATTTTGGCACCACTAAACCAACAGCATTTCATCATTGAAAACAGAAAACTCTCTGAGTCAGACCTTTAGCTTTATGCATGCTGCGTGTCTGTTGCAACTTCAACAACAACTGATGTTACTATTATTGATGCTTTACTTGACTAATAAAAGTCCTGTAACCGAAAATGGTATGGGTGCCCCCGTACTATTTTCTCTTGCCCCTCCAACATGTTCCTTGCCCCCCCAAACGGGACATGTTACATCCTCCCCTGATTGGTTCTGCTGCAGAGTGCAGAGAGACGGGTGTGCAGAGAGACGGGTTGTGCAGAGAGATGGGTTGTGCAGAGAGACGGGTTGCGCAGAGAGACGGGTTGTGTTCTTCAGTTCAGACAATGCTGACTAACAACATGTCACCTCAGAGTCTCATTCTATATGAAGAGACAACAGAATGCCATGCACAGACACACTGCATTCTTTTCTTACCAGGTACCAGGTCTTTTCTTGCCAGGCGTCTGTGGTCCACCATATCTATCTATACCAGGGGTTTTCAACCTTTTTCATACCAGGGCCCACTATTTATGAGAATTTGAGCCACGGACCACCATGTGATGACATTTTAGCCCCACACAGACCCCAAAACCAAAGATTTCTTTCTTTTTCATCTACAATCACAGGCTGGATTTGGGAAACATAACAGGCAAACATACTGTAGATCTCTAGTTGTGTAGACTTGGGCTAGTTCAGATGATGAATATTTTAACTCTTCAGAGTGTAAAAATGTTTTCTTTCTTTTTTACACTCTGAGAGTTACATCTGTTTAACCAACTTAGCTGGGGACCACCTGAAACCCTCTCAAGGACCACTGGTGGTCCCCGGACCACCTGTTGAAAACCCCTGATCTATACTATAAATAAGGAAATGTCTGTCTGAATGAATGGACATCTGTCTGTCTGTCTGTTCTGTCTGTCTGTCTGTCTGTCTGTCTGTCTGTCTGTCTGTCTGTCTGTCTGTCTGTCTGTCTGTCTGTAACCGCCATAATTCCTCACTGGGTGAATGAATCGCTCTGGATTGCCATAGGGGGCAAATAGCCACCTACAGTGGTTACAGCGGCGCACTCAAAAACAGCTCATCTACCAGCTCACAACTGGAACCATTATACATACAATATGGTCCAGTTTGATCTTCCATGCACACATTACACATGTCCCTGTGAGCAGTGTTGGTCAATATTACTTAGGAAAGTAACTTCTTTACTTTACTCGCTACCCCTTAGAGTAGACAAAGAAATACCATTACTTTACTTATTACTGAAATCGAAGAGTAATATATTACATATTACGTTATTACTTTCCCAAGTTCTCAACTCTCACATTTGAAAAAACAGACCAACAACTAAACAAAACCAGATTTCAAAATTTGTCTCTTTGACTTTTTAAACTTTTTCCACAATTGTTTTCAAAGACAGTTGAGGACTTGAGGTCTTGTATTTAAAAATACAGAATAAAGCAGCAAGAGATTTGTAGTGTACATAACTGTGCGCAGATGCAGCGTGTGGACTGGATCTATAATCTAGTGCACATCTCTGTTGTTACAATACCTAAAAAAGTAACTTGGCGTTACATGCAAACTAATGCATTACTTATTACCATAGCATTTTTGCAGAGTAATCTCGTTACTTTACTTTTTGGAGCAAAAGTAATAATAAAATTCGTTACTGCCCAACTGCCCAGTAAAACATTTCCACTGCACATACTGTATTTTGGTGTTATTTGGTGTATATTCAAATAGGTAAGGTCATTGTTGTCCTTGCAGCCTATATACTGTATAAAATGGCAGCGCGTCAGATTACATCGTAGTGTTGTTCCCGCTTCTAAGCACAAACTTTCATGATTTGGAAGAAGTTTGTAGAATGTGGTCTTCAGGTCTCAATGTTAAACCCATGTCCCACGCTTTTTGATGGTTTTTGAAAAGACAAACGTCGGCAGAAACAAACTTTCTTTTCGTAGACGTCGGCATTAATCCAGAGTCTTAGTGGATAAAGCCGTGACGGTCTGAAGTGACGGCGCTGCGTTTTACGTCCATCAAACTGCTCACGCGTGGGGTCAGGTACAAGGTGAACCTGTCAGCGCCATCACTGTCTGTACGGATGATAATCCCCAGGTGGAAATCTGCAAGTCACCTCAGAAAGTCACAAGCTCTGCAGATTTAAGTAGAATGTGACGGAAACATCCACAAAGTAAGGGAAAGGTAGCTACAGTTAGTGAAAAGTTCCACTCCTTTGATGGCATTCTAGTTGTCAATAGATTGGCACATTGAACTATTCCCAAAAGTTTTTTAAAAATACAATAGTAAATAAGGGGTTTGGGATAAGGGGTTTAGCATGTAACGAAAATGGAGGGTGCGTTCGGAAATTTGCAGCGGAAATGCGGCCAGTTAGTTGAGCGCAGTGAGCAGTGGTGTCACAGAGTGGATTCAGTGTGCCTTGAGCTGCGAGAAACTTTTCAACAGGGGACTTATAACAAGAAAATAAAAGCTACTTTAGGTCAAGTGTGCAACATGTTGTTACTGTCGTTACCAGGGCCAGATCTAGTCATGGGCATGACCAGACTGCCCCACCAAACACGATGACATGCAAAACAACCCACATTTCGGGGCGGATCTAGGCATGGGCATGGGGGGGGGGCAATGGCCCCCTAAATGCCTAGTCTGCCCCACCAAACACTATGGCATGCAAGACATTTCAAATAGAAGTGCCTCTATTTAAAATGGTTTGAAACACTACTGAACACTACTAAACACTACAGCTGTGTCACCACTAAACCAACAGCATTTCATCATTGAAAACAGAAAACTCTCTGAGTCAGACCTTTAGCTTTATGCATGCTGCGTGTCCGTTGCAACTTCAACAACAACTGATGTTATTATTGATGCTTTACTTGACTAATAAAAGTCCTGCACAAGTCACAAGATATAGATTTTGTGTCACAGAACTAAAGAATTTAAATGAAAATGGTGTGGTGGTGAAACACATCTTGATGATGTCATCAAGATGTGTTTCACCATGTTAATGATTTTTTTTTTCATTTCTATAAAACAAAGAATGGGGAAACGTTTTTATCATACATACTCCAGGTTGAATCCTTAAAAAACTACAACGCGGTGAAAAGGCTTCACCTAATTCCACTTCACCCTGGAGCAGGGGTTTTCAACAGGTGGTCCGGGGACCACCAGTGGTCCCTGAGAGGGTTCCAGGTGGTCCCCAGGCTAAGTTGTTTAACCAGATGTAACTCTTGAGAACGTAAAAATGAAACCAAATGGACCCTTGCGGGTCCATTTGGTTTCATTTCTACGCTCTCAAGAGTTAAAATTTTCATCATCATATTGATCTGTAGGTTTGACTGTTTTGTTTCACAAATCCAGCCAGAACTGTAGATAAAAGCAAAAATAAATCTTTAGTTTTGGGGTCTGTGGGCTAAACTGTTCTCAAATGGTGGTCCGTGGCTCAAATTATGAATAAATGGTGGTCCCTGGTGTCAAAAAGGTTGAAAACCACTGCCCTGGAGTATGTCAGAGCCTTAAGGCTCTGGTTCAAGCTGAGTTGCATTTCTGAACCAGACTGTTATTGTTTGACTCTGGTGGTTCCAGAGATAAATGATTCATATACCAAATCTACAGCATCAGCATTCTAACATGCTGTCCAGGGGCGGATCTAGGCATGGGCAATGGGACTGGGCAATGCCCCCCCCCAAATGCCCAGTCTGCCCCCCACCAAACACAATGACATGCGAAACAACCCAAGATATTTCAAATTAAAGTGCTTATATTTAAAATGATTTGAAACACTACTACTGCTACTAACTAACTACAGCTGTGTCACCACTAAACCAACAGCATTTCATCATTGAAAACAGAAAACTCTCTGAGTCAGACCTTTAGCTTTATGCATGCTGCGTGTCTGTTGCAACTTCAACAACAACTCATGTTATTGTTGATGCTTTACTAATAAAGTCATGTAACCAAAAACGGTAAGGGCGCGGCTTCAACGCCCGTGGCGCGAAGCGACACGGGCGATGAAGCCGCACCCTTACCGTTTTCTCCTACCCCCCCCAATTGGGAAATGTTACATCCACCCATGCATGTCCATGTTGCATCATGCTCAGAAAGCAGAAAGCAGACATGTGGACACGCACATGTTGCATCATGTATGAATTCATGAGTTCATCATTAATGAATGTGTTTGGCAGATAGAAGGCCTATAGGTATAGAGGCTGTATTAATGCTGTGCTGTAATCCCTAGTGTGCAACAACAACCGTCCTCATTTACAAAGAAGATGAAAATGAAAGCATTAAATGCTCTCACTAGGGAACATGAATACTATTAAAGCTTCATCAACTGCAAACGGGTTTTTACGGTTGTAGTGATCAGTCTATGGAGAGTTCAGTTCATGGACGTAACCCACATAAATTAAGACTGTTTTGTAACTGAGGAGGACGCCTTGTTGGAAAGATCAATGATGTCTCCAATTAACATTAACGGTAAACAAATTAGACAAGCAAAAAAAAGTAATAATACCAGCAAGACACTCATGATATGTCCATAATATGTCCATAATTGAACCTCCCATGGCCAAATATGAAGAGTGTGGGGAGTTAACCCCTTTAGTCACATGTCTCTGACTATTGTGTGTGGGGGGGAAAAAAACGTACAAAGAAATTTGGTTGATTATCTCAAAAACAAAGAAATCACAAACAGCAGTTTGTGATTTCTTTGTTTTTGAGATAATCAACCAAATTTCTTTGTTTTTGAGATCAATCAACCAACTGGGGGCGCCACAGCCTGGAAAAGTGGCACCCAAGGAGATCATTGCTTTATTATGTATATTATGTTTTTTTGTTTTTCTTTTTTTGGGGAGGAGGTAGGAGTACATGGTATCGATACAGGATCAATAATGAATCAACGGCATCACATTCGTCTAGTATTCATACTACCGGATTCCCGCTCCACACTCCTTGGTCCTGGCGACGGCCCTCTCCAGGTCCGACTGTCGGAAGGGACGCATAGAATCCGCCGGACAGGTTTCATCCATGTCTTTTAGGCACAGCAGTGCGGCTTGGCGGCACACCCCTCTGAGTTCCCTTCCTGTAAAGCCCTCTGTCTCCTTGGCGATGTGGCCGAGATCCACCGAAGGATCCAACTTCGTATCCTTCAGGATCGCTTTGAGGACCTGCTCCCTCTGCGTCCGTCCAGGTGGTTTCACGTGAAACCTGGCGAAGGACGGCATTCTGCTCAGGACGGCCGGGTCGACGTCTCCGGGGCGATCCGTCGCTCCCATGACGATCACATGATCGTCGTCACCCACCAGTCCGTCCCAGCATCTCCGGAACAGACCTGTAGACCTGAAACCGTTCCCCAGGAAGCAGTCTATGTGGTCAATGAAGACGACGCAAGGCTGGAGTTTGACCGCCAAACGTGAACACGGCGGCCGTCAGCATCTCCGATTCACCGCAACACCCGTCCGACGCCCCGGAGGTGGACGAAGGGGAACCCCGCCTCTTTGGCCATCGTGGAGGCGATGAGCGTCTTCCCGCACCCCGGCGGACCGTACAGCAACACGCCGCTAGGCGGTCTCAGCAGCTTGATGCCTGCAATCAGGTGTTTCTCCCGGATAGGGAGGAGGACTTCGCGTCTCAGCCCCGCTACCACCTCGTCCAGACCGCCGATGTCCTCCCACGTCTTGTGGATCGTGCGAGGGTCCACCAGCGAGGTTGAGGCGATGGCGGCCTCGTGGTCCGTCAGTTCGATCTCTCCAAGCCCGAACACGTCCCTCAACAGCTCCCCCCGCCTGTCTCCGAGCCTCGTCTATGTTCTCCATGGAGGAGTTGAGAGGGAAGGAGTCTCTGTATATGGTTATGGATCGCCGAATTGCACTCTAAATGCTCCCAACAATTTTAACCATGCAGCCTTTCCAATTTTTGCCTCTGACGTTTTCCTTGAATGGGCAGAACTGGATTCGACATTATGTCATTTTGCCATGGCGACATTTGCCCAAATATGGCGTTTTCTCTATGAGCCTGTTGTCAGTGTTGGGTAACGTTATCACCATGGGCCTCCAAGTTAACACTAACAATCTAGGGTCACAAATGGGACCCTAAAAAAATGAAAAAAGTAAAAGGTTTGGCGCCCCCTACTGGTCACAAACATCGACAAACCTAGGCTTGGCGGTGAAAACCATTGTAAAATGCAGTCAAAGTGTTAAAAGGCTTTTATCCCCATGTATCTAGTTGAAAGTCTTCGTTACTGCCACCCCCAGGCTTTCCAAGAAAATCTGTTCCATGTCCAGAAAGCTTTAAAAAGATCCCCGTCTAATAAGACAAACATCGCTTAAAACATTATACTTTCCCTATATAACTAAAATAAACAAATAAAAACACCAATGGCATCTTATTTCTTTCATAAATGGAGAATATTTCACTCAACAGGAACTGCTCCTGTCGCAGGATGATGATGTCACGTGTGATCTGGCTCTATAGAATATATGGATGAACAAAGAACAAAGAACATGCTCATGTGACATCATCATCCTGCGACAGGAGCATCTCCTATTGAGTGAAAGATTCTCTATTTATGAAAGAAATAAAGTATTGAAGGTGTTTTTATCTGCATGTTTTAGTTATAGAAGGCACGTATAGCGTTTTAGGGCATATTTGTCTTATTAGCCAGGGGTCCTTTTAAGAGTTTATACGTGGATCCTTGGGGCCCACACCCCATTGAAAACCTAATGCCATTATCTCTCTCCTACCACACCCACCACGCCCTTGTTTCTCCTTAGTAAGTTCAACAGTGTTGGGCAATATCTTGTCCCAGGAACTTTTCTGCCTGGAACAAAAATTTTGTCCCTTAAGTTTTCTTTTTCCTGGAACTAAACTCTTGTCTCTAGAACTGTTTATTTCCTGGAACTATTTATTTATTTGTGTATCTATTCTTTGAACAAAAATGTTGTCTCTGGAACTATTTTGATTAAATATTGTCCGTGGAACTATTTTTTCCCTGGCTGGAACTAAAATGTTGTTCCTGGAACTATTGTTTTTCCTGGTAATAAAACTAAAATGTTCTCCCTGGCATTCAACTTTTTTTGCTGGAACTTAATTTCTTTCCCTGCAACTGAAATTTGTCCCTAAAATTTAGGGTCGCTGTAACATTTCCACGACATTTCAAAAACATCAGACCTACAAGCTGCTTTTAAATAATAAAACATGTTACAAGATCCCTTTAACGTGTTTTATTATTGAAACATAGCCAGGTTTGTAGTCTCCTCACCATGCTGACTTGTGCCATCTATTTTTCAACAATAAAACACATTAAAAGGAGTTTTAAAGGGGAATTCCACCCATTTTCAACATTTTTTCTGAGAGCGTACAAATGCAACCAAATGAACCTGTTAGGGTTCATTTGGTTGCATTTGTACGCTTCTAGGAAACACAAAATGCGAAACGTTTTTTATCATGTCCACCCGACACCTCTAGGGCACATATGTCAAATTCAAGGCCCGGGGGCCAAATCAGGCCCGTGAATGAATTATCTTTGGCCCGCGGGATGATATTGAATTAGTATTAGAACTGGCCCTCTGGTATGTTGCACACATCATGATAAAAAATGAATGCAACTAATTGTTTTACTTCCTCAACTCAGTCTCATTTACTTTCTCAATTAACTATGAAAGCAGCACTTGGTGAGGATCATAGAAGAAAAAATAATTCCCCGAAAAATAACAACTTAACAGTTTTTAATGCAGGCAGTTTCATCTTTTTATCTTGCCATTAAGAGACATTGTTTTCTGAAGGGAAATTACCCTATTGGCCTGAATATAAGACTATGATTTTTTCCCAATGGAAATATCCCTAAAATGGGGTCGTCTTATATTCAGGGACTATAATATTTGACATTCAATGTTCTTTTATCTGTAAATGGGTCTTGAAAAATGAGGGTCGTCTTATAAACGGGTCGTCTTATATTCGGGACAACCTCTTTTCTGTTTGACAGTGACGTCATCGTAAACCGGTGTTGAAACACAGACCGGTATCTCCGGCCCTCGACTTCCTCGACTTTTTTCCTATTTTGGCCCAATCTGTATTTGGGTTTGACACCCCTGCTCTAGGGTATACTGATGGCATATTAGAATGTTGAAAATGGGTGGAATAGTTCCCCTTTCTTTCAACTCACCATGCTGACTTGTGCCATCTGCCTCTCCAGTTTGCTGCGCGGCAGAACGTCCTCAAAGTAGTTGTCGTTGGTGCTGCGCTGCTGCTGCTGCTGCTGCTGCTGCTGGCGCCGGCGCGCTGCGTCCGCCTGCATGATGAGGTGCTGCACGTCCAGGGACCCCCCAGGGACCCCCACCGCCGCGTACGCCGCCGCCGCCGGGCCCACCGACGGGCTGAGCTGAGGGGGGGTGTGGTTACCGCCCGGCTCCTGGGGAGAGGAGGGGGAGGAGAGAGAGGCGGGGGTGAGTGGAGTCATGGTGCGACCAGTGCTGCCAACTGCAAAAAATCCAAAATGCACTAGTGGCACTTCCAAAATGCACTAGAATGCGCTAGAGCAGTGGGTTTTCAACCATTTTCATACCAGGGCCCACTGTTTATTCTGCATTTTAGCCCAGAAGGACCATCATTTGATGTTGAGTTTAGTCTCTCAGACAATAACTGGCAAAATGTTGGTCAAAATAGCTATTTATAGCCATTTCTAAATGTGCAGATTCTTGAATATGAGGAAACTCAGATGTTTGGAATATAATTTAACTCTTGAGAGCGTAAAATGAAACCAAATGGACCCGTAAGGGTCCATTTGGTTTCATTTTACGCTCTCAGGAGTTACAGACTGTATCATAAGAGGAAAAATGGTGAAAAACAAGGGTTTTATTGCTAATTTTGACGCTAGGGGGGTCTGAGCTGAGGGGGAGTGTGGTTACCGCCGGGCTCCTGGGGAGAGGAGTGGGAGGAGAGAGGAGTCATGATGTGACATAAACATCGCGGCAGGCATGATGTCGTACACCTGATAATGGAACTGCTGGATGTGTGAAGAAGTCACTTTTTATTTGAGAAACAGCTGAATGAATTTGCGTCAGCGGCAGGCGTCGCGGCAGCTGAACAGTTTCCCTACTAGACAGACGGTCCAGAACTTTACTGTCGTCAAGAAATCATGAAATCAGAAACATTTGTCAGGCTCAGGACAGGCGTGGCTAATGTGTGAGGGGGAGGGGTGTTCTTCCTTCTTTGAAGACATTAGCCACGCAGTAAAGTTGGTCGGAAATGTATGGTCAAGAAAAAAATCAAGATATTGTGAACAAGAACAGAACATATAGTAAGGGATAACCAACATTCTAATGTGTCTATTAACATGTTCTAAATGTTGAAATTGAACTCCAGTGGGAAACCTCATAAAAAAACAGGCCTACTAGTCACAGCCTATGGAAGGCAAAACATGCAAAATGCCATCATGCTTTATGTACTGTAGCATGTGAAACGTCTATGAGGTTTTCATCGTGCTGAATCCATTCCAAGCATTAGTTAGCAAAAAACACACTCATTGGTCTGACGACGGCCAAAGCAATTTGCCTAAATGTCCTGATTAAGCGCATTTATGTTTGTTTTTTAACCTGAGGAGTTTTTCTGAGCAAAACTAATGTTTGGAACGCATTCAGCACATTGAAAAGCCCATGGTTAGACATATCACATGCTACATAAAGCATGATGACATTCTGCATGTTTTGCCTTCTACAAGTTGTTTTCATGAGGTTTCCCACAGGAGTTGAATCAATCTTTTAATACATGTCATTAGACGTTATTAGATGTTATTATCCATTACAGTAGGTTTTAACATAGGGAAATAGACAGACAGTGTTTTCAGAAGTCCAGGCGATAGCAGGTTGAACAGGCGACGGTTGAAAAGTGGGCTGAGCAACGTTGGCCAAAAATGTAAATATAATTGAGGTTTTAGGGCTGATGGGAAATATCCAATCAAATTCAAGTGAGTAATAGCGATGCTTGCTTTTGGTTGGCTGCTGTTAAAACGTACAGTTGTGTCTTGGGTAACGAAAACGCCTTAAACTTTACAGAAAAAAACATGCCGCTGTGTGAAAAGGAGACAAGAACGGATGAAGCAGTGTTCATGGTGCTGTCTTAGCAGAGTCTCTTCAAGGAAACACATGCAGACGGGCGTAAAAGATGTACGAGGCTGTGCCACTCAGCCATTACACAACGTTTAATTGAATTCCTCTTTGAATCATCACCAGCGTCGTCCTCCTGACGAACGCAGAGCGTTCACTCTGCTCTCCGGGTGACAGTGCAGCGTTGCATCACATTACCATGTCAGACTGTCACTGTGTGAGGCATGCTGGTCAACCAGCCATGTTAGAACGTTAGCCCAACACTTAATCACTATGTGTCCACTTACATTCTGTCTGGAAACCCCTCATGCATCTCTCTCTCTCCCTCTCCCTACGTTTTAACGGCGGGGTACGGCGGGCTCTGATAAAGCGACGTCGCCCGACATCCATTATTTCTCTATGGGAGCCGCCGATTTGGGCGACAGCAGCTGAACGGCCGACGTCGCCCAACGTCGCCCGGAAAGATAAAAAATGCTGAGCTTTTCGCCCAAATCGGTCGACGTTTGCCCGGGGATAACCAATCAGAGCCAAGTGCTGCTTTTTTCTCTCCTCAACCCCGAACCATTCGGCGCAGTTTGGTTCCTAGTTCCGCCCCACTTCCTCCTCCACCATACTATTTTTTTCAGTGCACCACAGCACCGTCGTTTACGGTACTCATCATGCATGCCATTCTAAGCGAGAATTTACGGTAATGACCGTCGGCGTCGCTGATATCGGGCAACGTTTTTTGTCCATCACCCGCGTTAAAACGTACTGTCTGTCTCTCGCTACTCACGACTGTCGGCTATTTGAGTCGTGCTGAAAGCGAGGGTGGCACAAATACGACCTAGTTTAGGTATAGTTTAGGCATGTGAGCAATATGACATGTCTTGAAGTATTGTACATTAACCACTGCTCTACTATACCTACAAACTTAGTATTAGTCGGACTTAAGGGCTTTCCACACAGGGAACGATAAACGCCCGCACTATCACAGCGATTCCAGCATGCCACACGGTGCAGACCGATGAGAATCGTGTAGCGAGAAAAAAGCTGACAGGATTGATGTCTAAAATCAGACGCGGGGACATAACGTGGGGATAATATTTTGGGACAGAAACTTGGACACTTCACACATGCAGCATTGTATCATTAACTCAATGTTAAAACTAACTCGGACTCAGAACAGGCTTAGGGACCCCCGCACAGAGCAGCACGACTCACTTCACAGGAGAAAACTCTCACGATGTCTTGACTAACCTGTCCTCTCACCATCTGAGCAAAAAAGTTCCGGGTCAAAAGTCAGGAAGTGACGTCTAGCAATAGTGGATCTACCCGTGTGCCACGGCAACGACATTGGAGATCCCCAAAAAAGGCTTCTGAATGCATTGAATTGAATGGGTGCGAATGGGACAAAAAAAGTTGTCTTTATCGTTATCAGACGATGCACTGGGACTAATAGATGGGTTAAAGAATGAAATCGACATTTTGTCGTGTTACGCGCCGTCGTTGTGACCGGCATGCGTAATTTCACGGTAAGAAAACGATGACCGTGGGATTGGCGGTCTGAGAGTTAATTGCACAATCTTAGTTTTTTCTTCCTCTCAATGTCGTCAGTCTATTGTGTGTTCTCTGTGTGATGCCTCATATATTGCATCACATGTACTTGTTGCATGGCCTGGTGGTCCCCCGTAGCTGTGTTTGTAATTGTTGCATGGCCTGGTGGTCCCCCGTAGCTGTGTTTGTAATTGTTGCATGGCCTGGTGGTCCCCCGTAGCTGTGTTTGTAATTGCAAATGTTTGTGTCAGCAGCGCTCAGCGTCCTGCTGCTCTGTGACTGTGAACCGTTGCACCAGGGCCCGATTTAGCCAGTCCTACTAGGGTGGGCTCGAAGAATGGCAGGGTGGGCAACTCCAAAGTTTTTCATATGAAGCAATCTTTTTGACACCAGGGCCCACTATTTATTCCGCATTTCAGCCACAGAGGACCACCATTTGATGACATTTTAGCCCCACAGGACCCCAAACACTAAAGATTTCTTTTTGCTTTTGTCCACAATTCCAGGCTGGATTTGGGAAACAAAACAGTCCAACATACAGATAATAAATGACCATTAATCTTCTACATTCTCTAGTTGTGTAGACTTGGGCTAATTCACATGATGAATATTTTAACTTTTGAGAGCGTAAACATGAAACCAAATGGACCCGCAAGGGTCCATTTGGTTTCATTTTTACGCTATCAAAGAGTTACATCTGGTTAACCAACTTTCCACCATTTTGCCTGGGGACCACCTGGACCTTTCTCAAGGACCACTGGTGGTCCCCAGACTACTGGTTGAAAACCACTGATATTACTGGGTGGGCATACAGGATGCATGTTTGGGTGTGCCATGCCCACCCTGCCCCCCTCTAGATCCGGCCCTGCGCTTCAGTCTCTGAACGTTACGCTGGGTGTCATCATCCATCATTCACCCTGTAGCAACATAATAATAACAACACGACGACCAGCGTGTTGAGCTCTGCTCTTAAACCGCCTGTGACTCATTTAGCGTCTCTCTGGCAGGCAGACGCTAACGCTCTGCCTGGCCCACTGGAGGAGACCTCCACCTGGCAGACCTGTCAACCTGAGTCCCAGGAGGTGGATGACGGCCTTCTGCATGAGGCCCGGGAGGGTCGGTCCGGTACGGGGAACCAGGGGGCTGTTAAAAGAACGTCAGAGCGCTACAGCATTTTGCTCTGTGATTAGATTACTATCTATCTGGGACGAACCGACTGGCTGGCTGGAAAATAGAGGAAACGAGGATGAGCCGGTTGAGCCGTCGGCCATTTTGTTGTCTACCCAGGAGACACTGAGGCTGATCAGTTGGGTTTTAGCTACGGCAGGCACAGCTAAATCCCTCGACGGACCGGGAGGCGCAAAACCACTTTAGGGGGATCAGGAGCTGGTGATTAATCTCCGTCTGGCACTCCTCATGAGGCGTTTTGAGTTTCCTCGCACAACGTTTCACTGTTGGTTGGGATTAGAACACACCTGCACACAAACAGGCACTACGGGTTGAACTAGGGATGGAGATTGTTGATGTTTATTGATAACAATCACCTTATTGACCTATCTACTGGTTTTGTGGGAAGACAATAGCCTGGCTCCAGCCCTGAATCACCACCTTAAACAATATTTTTCCCCTGCGTTTCAAGGACTGGTGTCCCTCCCTACAAGCTCATAGCGTGCCACTTGGTGGCGCGCTGAGCTTTACATTTGCTTATATTCTATACTGAATTAAAAGAGAAAATAAAAGTTATTGATAGAATAATCGCTAAATAGCCAGCCAAGATAGCTAGCATGCGCGCACACACACTAGAGCAAGTATGCAGAGTCGTACACACACACACACACACACACACACACACACACACACACACACACACACACACACACACACACACACACACACACACAGACGTGTACACACGCACACACACACACACACATGCAGACACACATGCTCACCCGAAGTGAGATTGCCCGTGGAGGTTTCTGTGGCGTGTCCTCGTGTAGCCTGTCCCCCAATGACGCCAAGATCCGTTTCCTGTGTCCTGTATGGCTGATCTTCAATACCTGCAGCACACACGCACGCACGCACGCACACACACACACACACACACACACACACACACACACACACACACACACACACACACACACACACACACACACACACACACACACACACACACACACACACAGGGAGAGAGAGATAGAGAAAGGTTCATGAGCATGGAGTCTCGGTAGCACAGTGGTTTTCAACATTTTTGGCACCAGGGCCCACTATTTATTCAGCATTTGAGCCATGGAGGACCAACATTTGACGGCGTTTTAGCCCCACAGACCCCAAGACTAAAGATTTCTTTTTGCTTTTGTCCACAATTCCAGACTGGATTTTGGAGAAAACCAAACAGTCCAACATACAGATCAAAATGACCATTAATCTTCTACATTCTCTACTGTAGTTGTGTAGACTTGGGGCTAATTCACATGATGAATATTTTAACTCTATGAGAGTGTAAACATGAAACCAAATGGACCCGCAAGGGTCCATTTGGTTTCATGTTTTACGCTCTCAAAGAGTTAACACCTGGCTAACCAACTGTCTGTCTTTTATCCTGGGGACCACCTGGAACCCTCTCAAGGACCACTGGTGGTCCCCGGACCACTGGTTGAAAACCAGGAGAGGAACATAGAAGATACAAGGAGGAGATTCATGTCTCCTTTATGAAAAGGAGAGGAGAGAAGCAGCCTGCCGCCCGATCGTTCTGCAAACTCAGGAAAAAAATAAAATATATAAAACGATGACTCTCCATTCCAATTTGCATAATCGCACACAGCAGAGCGCCTCACAGAGTTCAAAGGGTTTCGGGAAGAACCTCCCGAGAAAGTAGATTATCTTCAGGTGGATGGTGGGGGGGGTAAAAACGCTCCTGCTTTACCGGTAAAAGATTTGCACTCATATCACTCACTAATATAAATCATATCCGGGATGAATATTCATGTTATTATTAAACCCACATGATAGTGTATCACTCAACACGGGAGTGACGTGATATCTCTCTCTTCTCTCTCTCTCTCTCTGTATATAGGGCATTTTTTTTGGTTTTGTGACGAGTTGGAATGATGTGCCGTTCGTCCAACTACTCACAACTCTCATGATCATAATAATGAATGATAATGGATTGCTTTTTTATAGCGCTTTTCCAAGTGCTCAAAGCGCTTCACAATGGTCCATTCATTCATACATTGGGAAGTAGAGCGGCGAACAGTCAACGCTCAGCGTCCTAAACTTCACACATTCAAACACCAATGGTGGCAACAAGCTGAACACTGACCAACTCACTGGAGGCAGTTTGGGGTTCAGTGTCTTGCCCAAGGACACTTCGACACGTAGACAGGAGGAGCCGGGATTCGAACCGCCGACCCACGGGTCATTGGACAACCTGCTCTACCTCCTGAGCCACAGCCGCCCCTAATCTCCGGAAGGTCTGGTAAATGTCTGGTAAATGTTGCAAATGTAAATGGTAAAAGGTAAAAGGTGCATTTATATATTGCCTTTATCCAAGGCGCGTTACGTAGAAGACAGTATGTTGTAGATCCTATTCACCCAACAGGGGCGGATTGGCACAAATTTTCCCACCGGGACAATTTTGTCTTTGCCAGGCCACCCTGGGGGGTGGCAGCTGGTTAACCAGATGTAACTCTTTGAGAGCGTAAAAATGAAACCAAATGGACCCTTGCGGGTCCATTTGGTTTCATTTTTACACCCTCAAGAGTTAAAATATCCATCATGTGAATTAGCCCAACACTTAGTCTACACAATAGAATGTAGAAGATTAATGGTCATTTTGATCTGTATGTTCCAGGCGAGCATCTAGCACATTCTAGTGCATTTTGGAAGAGCCACTAGTGCATTTTGAATCTTGGCAGTTGGCAACACTGCCTCCAGCAGCGCGAGCGCACTACAGTAGTTTTGCATGGCCTGGGCCTGGCACCCTGGCACCCTGGCGCCCTGGCCTGCCCTGAACTGGAAAAAAAAAATAAAAAAGTCCAGGCCACTAGGTGGCACAGGCCACCGGGAAAACTCCCTGTACTCCAGATGGCCAATCCGCCCCTGTCACCCAATCACACACCAATGACGCTGCACCACAACGCATTCTTTACATACTTGTGTGTGTGTTAATCAATCTGAGGCGTTGGTCACACATTCCATGACTGACCGACTGACTGGAGACGTTCTGATAATGACACTATAATGATGTGAAGTAAATGTCTCCACATGACACTTTAAGTAATTATACTCAGACAGACAACATCATGTGTTTAAAGGGCTTTCACCATGAATTTAAAGGGCCCTGGGGGGGGGGAATCTCTGAGATACCAATCAGATACACCCATTCAGATGAAAAAAAAAAATCACTGATTTCTCAATGAATTCTGAAAAATGTGATTTAAATGCATTGTGTGCATGTAGTGAATACGCCTAACCTGACTCCGTCATCTGGGGGCAGCAGTGCGTTCCTTCTACTGCTCCCAACTGGAAGCACGGGGCAGACCCAATGCTCTCCGATCAAAATCTGATCGGAGCTACAGTATATGCCTCCGTACGCGGCTTGCTAGAGGCGGATCAACGTGAGACTGATGACATATTGAAGCTGGGCCACT
>CM076976.1:36810246-36820097 GCA_039105355.1 Benthosema pterotum
TCAAAATGGTATTTTAAATTCTTTACTGCCTCATGATCTTCCGTGTTTTTACTACAGGTTACTGCCAGTCATTCTACCAGCCTGATTATCAGACTGGAGTTCAGTTTCCTGAGCAGGGGCAGATCTAGGCATCGGCACGGGGGGCAATGCCCCCCCCTAAATGCCCAGTCTGCCCCACCAAACACGATGCCATGCAAAACAACCCAAGATATTTCAAATTAAAGTGCTTATATTTAAAATGATATGAAACACTACTACTGCTACTAACTAACTACAGCTGTGTCACCACTAAACCAACAGCATTTCATCATTGAAAACAGAAAGCTCTCTGAGTCAGACCTTTAGCTTTATGCATGCTGCGTGTCTGTTGCAACTTCAACTGATGTTATTATTGATGCTTTACTTGCCTAATAAAAGTCCTATAATGGAAAATGGTATGGGTGCGGCTTCATCGCCCGTGGCGTGACACGGGCGATGAAGCCGCCCCCATACGATTTTTCCTGACCCCCCCCCCCCCCCCCCCAATTGGGAAATGTTACATCCGCCCCTGTTTCCTGAAGCTTGAGTCTGAAACTGTCCGCTGTCTGTGAGATTTCAAGGGGGAGGGGTTTGGTTCATACCAAACAAACCAGAGGTTGTTGTCAATCATGTGGCTAATGGGCTGTAAAATATGTCGGATGATGATGTTTATAAAACCTGACGCTTCTTTAAAGAAACTATTTCTTATAGGTCTTCTCATAGGTTTAATGGACAGATCGATACGTCCCAAAACCAAGAACATTCACATCTTTGTCCACAATTGGTTAAAGAGAACAGGCAAAACGTTGGTCAAAATAACAATTATTCTCCATTTTCTAACTGTGTGGATTACGTAATTCAGATGTTTAAATATAATGTAACTCTTGAGAGTGTAAAATGAAACCAAACCAATCATTTTAACGCCCTCAAGAGTTATATAGTATAAGGGTCAAGGGTCAAGTGCCCCCCCCCCCCCCCCCTCCTGCCTACACTAGGTTCTATATTTTAGGGGACTGTCATGTGATCTACCTGCTCAGACTGTGTGATCTACTGGTAGATCACAATCTACCTTTTGGGCACCCCTGATCTACAGTATATGGCAGGGGTCAGCAACCTGCGGCTCAGGAGCCGCATGCGGCTCCTGAACACAGCCCTAGTGGCTCAGTGGATGTACACTGTAGCATTATTACATACACACTGGGCTCTAGAACACAGCCCTAGTGGCTCAGTGGCTGTAGCATTATTACATACACACTGGGCTCTAGAACACAGCCCCTGTGGCTCAGTGGCTGTAGCATTATTACATACACACTGGGCTCTAGAACACAGCCTAGTGGCTCAGTGGCTGTAGCATTATTACATACACTCTGGGCTCTAGAACACAGCCCTAGTGGCTCCCTGAATGTAGCATTATTACATACACACTGGGCTCTAGAACACAGCCCTAGTGTCTCAGTGGCTGTAGCATTATTACATACACACTGGGCTCTAGAACACAGCCCTAGTGGCTCAGTGGATGTACACTGTAGCATTATTACATACACACTGGGCTCCAGAACACAGCCCTAGTGGCTCAGCGGCTGTAGCATTATTACATACACACTGGGCTCTAGAACACAGCCCTAGTGGCTCCCTGGATGTAGCATTATGACATACACACTGGGCTCTAGAACACAGCCCTAGTGGCTCAGTGGCTGTAGCATTATTACATACACACTGGGCTCTAGAACACAGCCCTAGTGGCTCAGTGGATGTACACTGTAGCATTATTACATACACACTGGGCTCCAGAACACAGCCCTAGTGGCTCAGTGGCTGTAGCATTATTACATACACACTGGGCTCTAGAACACAGCCCTAGTGGCTCAGTGACTGTAGCATTATTACATACACACACTGGGGTGATCTACACCAAAATAATATAAACATTTCAGTCACCCAAAATGCGTTGCGCTGTCTGACAGTTGCCAGTTAAAGTAGCATTTGGCCATGTCAAAAAGCCCAGCAGTTATCAGAGGTGGAGCTTTCAATCTGAACCACCCATTTTCAACAGTTTACTCAGTTTACTATGTCATTAATATACCTTAGAGATGTTGTGTGGACTAGAAATGGAGTTCTGTAAAACTCCTTTATTTTTTAGAATCTCCATTTCTGAAGAAAGGTTGTGTTTCACCATGTTAATGATTTTTCTTTGAGGACATTTTTTCAAATGGAACCAAATGGACCCGCCAGGGTCCATTTGGTTCACATTTGCACACTCTCAGGAAAAAAATAATAATAAAATGGGGCTCCAGGCAGATTTTGAATTTAATTATGTGTCGAAAATGGCTTTTTCAACATCTTCGTTTGCCGACCCCTGGTATATGGCCATATTGATGTTCTCTGGGTGTAGTTTTGGGGCGGCTGTGGCTCAGGAGGTAGAGCAGGTCGTCCAATGACCCGTGGGTCGGCAGTTCGAATCCCGGCTCTTTCTGTCTATGTGTCGAAGTGCCCTTGGGCAAGACGCTGAACCCCAAATTGCCTCGAATGAGTTGGTTGGTGTGAGCTGGTGTGTGAATGTGTGAAGTTTAGGACACTGGCGTTGACTGTTCGCCGCTCTACTTCCCAATGTATGAATGAATGGACCATTGTAAAGTGCTTTGAGCACTTGGTAAAGCGCTATGGAAATTAAGGCTGTCAGCATTAACTAGTTAATCGTGAGTTAAATCAGCCGTGAGTTAACTCGATTCATTTTTTTAGTGCGAGATTAACTCACAGTAAAACCAAAGGCCAAGTGGGTCCATTTGGTTCAATTTCACCAAATGCAGGTGAATAATTGTTAAATATTTGCATCAGTTAAGTTACTTTAAAATAAGTCTACACAATTAGAGAATGCAGAAAACTTTCTACAAAATGTGCATGTTCGCTCCTAATGATACCAACATCAAATTGTTGACAAATTCTTTAATTTAGGCCTGGAAGTCTAAATTAATGTCATCAAATGGTGGTCTGTGGCTCAAATGAAGAATAAATAATTGACCTTGATATGAATATTCTTGAAAAACACTCATTTAAGGTATATTTAGAAATCATAAAAATATGCGATTAAATTGCGATTAATCAAAGATTAACCATGGGCAATCATGCGCGGTAATCGCGAATAATCTGGTAGCCAGTGCTGGACAAGGCGAAAAAAAATCGGCCCGGACATTTTTAGCGTGATTTGGCCTAGACCGGCTCAACCACAACCAGCGCGTGATGGACCTGTTCTACTTGGTATAGTTGGTTAACAAAGATGTAACTCTTTGAGAGCGTAAACATGAAACCAAATGGAACCGCAAGGGTCCATTTGGTTTCATGTTAACACTCTCAAGAGTTAAAATATTCATCTAAATTGGCCCAATTCTAATTACAAAAATGTAGAAGATTAATGGTAATTTTGATCTGTATGTTTGACTGTTCTGTTTCCCAAATCCAGCCTGGAATTTTGCACCAAAAAGCAAAAATAAATCTTTAGTTTTGGGGGTCTGCGTTGGGGCTAAAATGTCATCAAATGGTGATCCTCCGTGGCTTAAAATTCTGAATGAATAGTGGGCCATGGGATCAAAAAGGTTGAAAACCAGTGCTTTTTTTAATCATGCCGTGATACCAGCGGCCCCCCCTAAGGGTCGTGGCCCACCGGGAGACCTCCCTGTACGCCCAATGGTCAATCCGACCCTGCATTGTCAACAGGGTCAACAGGATATCAATGAGAAGGTTGTGGTCCCCTAATGGGTGAGGGTAAGGGTATCTGGTAGATCTATAGTCCTTCTCAAACCGAATCGATCCAAGGAATTGATAGTGATGACATCGATCAATGCTCCACTGACACAGTGCTGTCTCCACATCACAGCAGGGGCGGATAAACATTTCCCAATGGGGGGGGGGGGGGGGGGCAGAAGAAAATGGTATGGGTGCGGCTTGATCGCCCGTGGCGCGAAGCCGCACCCATACCATTTTCAATAGTGTTTCAAATACTTTTAAATATAAGCAACTGAAATATCTTGGGTTGTTTTGCATGCCATCATGTTTGGTGGGGCTGATTGACTGCAGAGCATTTAGGGGGGCATTTCCCCCCATGCCTATGCCTAGATCCACCCCTGGATCACAGATCGAAACATGCCTGTCTTATTATTAGTGTTTTTAACCTTCGAGACCTGCACACGCGCGCGCACACACACACACACACACACACACACACACACACACACACACACACACACACACACACACACACACACACACACACACACACACACACACACACACACACACACACACACTTCCACAAACAGTTCAGTCTTGGGCCAGTTTTGCAGAGGGGTGACAATGTCCCAGATTCTACATTAGCACCTTATGAAGGGAAACCAAAACACAAACACTGGAGGACTCTGTGAGGTAGCCTGATGAAACCATCCATATATTATATCCCTCCCTCCCTCCTCCCTCCCTCCTCCATCCATCCATCCACCATCCCTCCATCCATCCACCCTTCCACTTCCCATTGCAGTCAGAACCACAGACTCACTCCCAATCTAAACTATGGAATGAACTTCCCACTGCAGTCAGAACCACAGACTCACTCCCAATCTAAACTATGGAATGAACTTCCCACTGCAGTCAGAACCACAGACTCACTCCCTATCTAAACTATGGAATGAACTTCCCACTGCAGTCAGAACACAGACTCACTCCCAATCTAAACTATGGAATGAACTTCCCACTGCAGTCAGAACTGCAGATTCACTCCCAATCTAAACTATGGAATGAACTTCCCACTGCAGTCAGAACCACAGACTCACTCCCTATCTAAACTATGGAATGAACTTCCCACTGCAGTCAGAACCACAGACTCACTCCCTATCTAAACTATGGATTGAACTTCCCACTGCAGTCAGAACCACAGACTCACTCCCAATCTAAACTATGGAATGAACTTCCCACTGCAGTCAGAACCACAGACTCACTCCCTATCTAAACTATGGAATGAACTTCCCACTGCAGTCAGAACCACAGACTCACTCCCTATCTAAACTATGGATTGAACTTCCCACTGCAGTCAGAACCACAGACTCACTCCCTATCTAAACTATGGAATAAACTTCCCATTGCAGTTGCCCAGACGTCTTTGTCTAGACGTCCGAGCGACTCCGATCTGGCCTGTGAGTGATTTATTTCGATTAGAACGGAGCGGAGTTGTAATGTTCACGCAGCAGCAGGGTCAAGAGAGACCACAGAGACACAAGATGGAGTGGATGAGGAGAGAATGGATTGGAATGCACCCGTGTGTGTGTGAGTGTGTGTGTGTGTGTGTGTGTGTGTGTGTGTGTGTGTGTGTGTTGTGTGTGTGTGTGTGTGTGGTGTGTGTGTGTGTGTGTGTGTGTGTGTGTGTGTGTGTGCCCCGCATAGATATCATTTAAATGCAAATTGTTTCTACAGTACACTCTGAGAGGCATCTGAGAGAGAGAGAGAGAGAGAGAGAGAGAGAGAGAGAGAGAGAGAGAGAGAGAGAGAGAGAGAGAGAGAGAGAGAGAGAGAGAGAGAGACAGAGAGAGAGAGAGAGACAGAGAGAGAGAGAGAGAGAGAGAGAGAGAGAGAGAGAGAGAGAGAGAGAGAGAGAGAGGGTGTTAAAACTATAATCATTGCATTCAAATTCTCCTCTATTGGAGGATAACAATAGAATGTAGTCCCTAGACTCCAAAACAGCTGTTGGACCGTGTGTGTGTGTGTGTGGTATGCGTGCATGTGTGTGTGTGTGTGTGTGTGTGTGTGTGTGTGTGTGTGTGTGTGTGTGTGTGAGAGAGAGAGAGTGAGAGATCGAGTGTGGGCGGGGTGTCTCTGTGTATGCCATAGCGATTGGCTGAACTTACACCGAGGTCGGGGGGGTTTGCACTGTAGATGCTGTTGCATTGAGGCGCGATTTGATGAGATGCGCACACACAGACATGCACACACGCATGCGTGTGTGTGTGTGTGCGTGTGTGTGTGTGTGTGTGTGTGTGTGTGCATGTGCGATAATTGCCTCTGCTGATGAGGTTTCTGATGGCCACAGTGCAGTGGCACGGGAACGGCACCACGGCCCACAGGCCCTCAGGTGACAAACAGATTGACAGAATATTAGATCACTACTATACTGCACCTCAATGCACCAGGGCCGGATCTAGAGGGGGGCAGGGGTGTGCAGTGCCCACCCAAACGTGCATCCTGCCCATCCAATGAGAGGGTTCCAGGTGTCCCCAGGCTAAATGGTGTTAAGTTGGTTAACCAGATGTAACTCTTTGAGAGCGTAAAAATGAAACCAAATGGACCCTTGCGGGTCCATTTGGTTTCATGTTTACACCCTCAAGAGTTAAAAATTCACCATGTGAATTAGCCCAAGTCTACACAACTAGAGAATCTAGAAGATCATATTGATCTGTAGGTTTGACTGTTTCCCCAAATCCAGCCTGGAATTGTGGACAAAAGCAAAATAAATCTTTAGTTTTTTGGGTCTGTGTGACTAAAATGTCCTCAAATGGTGGTCCGTGCCTCAATTGCCAAAATACACATAATTAGTGGGCCCTGGTGTCAAAGAGGTTGAAAAGCACTGCTTCATATAAAAACTTTGCCCATGCACCCCTGCCATTCTTCCAGCCCACCCTAGTAGGGTTGGCTAAATCCGGTCCCTGCAATGCACCGCCGTCCAATGCACCAACACACTACAGAGAGAGAGAGAGAGAGAGAGAGAGAGAGAGAGAGAGAGAGAGAGAGAGAGAGAGAGAGAGAGAGAGAGAGAGAGAGAGAGAGAGAGGGAGAGAGAGACAGAGACAGAGAGAGAGAGAGACAGACAGAGAGAGAGAGGTCTCTAGAGACTCTGCTGGTCAAATAAAGCTTTATACCAAAAGACAGTTGTCAGATAAAATCTGAAGATGCAGAGAAGAGAGAGAATAGAGAGAATATAGAGGAGACACAGTGGAGCCATAGCAGGATGGAACGGCCATGAAATGCCAATTAGCTCCACAGCAGTGCAGTCTGACTCCATCCATCCATCTTTATACAGAGCCCACATAACCCTGCTACCCTGGCTTTTATTTTCAATGTTTTTCTATCATTTGGCTCAGAATGAAAAGACATTTTAACTGTGAACACACTTTCTATGGCCGCCGCAGAAGTGCTGCCCTCTGGTGTTAGCGTTTGCACACGCATCCTTTGCCAGGCATTATTTTCATTATACTCATGTCCGTGTTTAATTTCCAGGTCATTCAGAATGTATGTATGATTACAATGCGCGTTAGCATTACCTCAAAGTCCCTTGGCTCTTAGTACAGTTAAATCTCCACAGTGATATGATACAGACGCATTAAAATGACGTACGATCGCCGGGATGCACAGCCGCACCACCACGGACAGAGCTGGAAGATTTTGAGATGCAGCACTTTGAAAATCTTGTTTTTAATTCCAAACGTAATGAGTGGGATTACTATGTGAACCTGCCTTTTACGGAACCTGCCTTATATGGGTTTGTACAAAGCTGTTTGTTATATGCATCATTGAGGCAAGGCTTTGTTTAGATTGTAGCGTTCATTTGGTCGCTTGTTATCCTGCTGCTCTCCTGTGACAGTTTGTTTTGTATTATCCCACTCCATTAACTCCCATTAAAAACAATAACTCCAGCACACCGTTTCTCCATTACATCCAGTCTGTGGGTGTCCAGTGTATCAGAATGTTTCATTGCTATAGGCATGCAACTGTTTCTACTGAGAGTTAATTGCTTGTAGCAAAAACCAAAACAGGATGTAGAATCACAATAACATCCTGTGTCAGAGGGTTGAGGGTTAGCCTGGTCCAGACCGATCAATGCAGCCTCACTGTCTGAATGGACTGAGTCTCTTGGTCTGGCTACGTATTGTCAACAAATCACTTCGGTAGCAAGATGTATTTATCCAATGAGAGTCAGGGTTTGTGGTTGGTCTAACGACAAACTCGAACAGACGCAGCTGATTGGCCAGCAGCCCTGTCACCCAATAGTGCAAACAGTTAGTGTCAAACAACAAACATGGCGGCTGCAACTGTGGTGAATCGTGGATGTATCAATCTGTCCATTACTGTAAACCCATCTACTGTATGATAAATAGTTTTTTTTAAAAGAATCGTCGGGTTGTATAAACATCATCCGACATATTTTACTGCTTTTGTTCACATCCTAGTAGCGCTGGTTGGCTGTGTTTGTGTGGTTAGCAAACAGGCTAGTCCATTAGACACACGATTGACAACAACCTCTGGTTTGTTTGGTATGAACCAAGCCCCTCCCCCTTGAAATCTCACAGACAGCGGACAGTTTCAGACTCAAGCTTCAGGAAGCTGAACTCCAGTCTGATAATCAGGCTAAACTCCGAACACAAACGTGCACCGATCGCTAAACTTGCGCCCGCTCCCATCACGCAAGTAAATACTTCCCAATACCCACACCAACACGCACACACACTAAAACAGCCTCATAGTGTCGCTGTGCATTTCTATGGCTGTAGCGTCTGTCCATCCATCATCATCATCTCTGTGTGAGACGTAGAAGATGACAGGATGACAGCCTGGGTGTAATTATAACCTCCATGTGGAAGAATATAAAACAACATCAATTATTAAAGAGATGACGGCACAGAGAGGAGGAGGAGGAAGACATGACAGGGAGGAGAGAGAGAGAGAGAGAGAGAGAGAGAGAGAGAGAGAGAGAGAGAGAGAGAGAGAGAGAGAGAGAGAGAGAGAAATGGAGCGTGGGATGAAAATTCAAAACACAAGAGAGAGAAAAGAAGGACGTTTTCACCCCCTTTTGTTCGTCCCATCATTAAAATGATGCACCGGGTTGAACACAGACAGTGACTGGACTGTTTAAACACACACAGAGAGAGAGAGAGAGAGAGAGAGAGGAGAGAGAGAGAGAGAGAGAGAGAGAGAGAGAGAAGAGAGAGAGAGAGACGAGACCTTTGTTCTTTATTTATTCATGTTGACCATAAGGAAAACTTTGGTATTTTACAACCAACGTTCATGTTTTAAGTTGTTATTTTGTTCACATGCTAGTAGCGCTCGTTGGCTGTGTTTGTGTGGTTGGCAAACAGGCAACAACCTCTGGTTTGTTTGGAATGAACCAAACTCCTCCCCCTTTAAATCTCACAGACAAAACCAATTTGTCCTTTAAGCCTATAAAGGACAGCTCATGCTGGAAGAACAAAGATTGTGGATGTTTGTCGATGTACTGTATGCTCTCTAAATACACACGCTGCAGTGTTTTAGATCAATCAGAATTAAGCCTGTCCTATTGATCCAAAATTCCGCAGCCCGCTGAGTCTTTAACGAGCCAAAATTCTCACATTTCCTTCCCCTTCTTCTCTCCCTCCATTGGCTCTCGGTCGCTGCACGACAGAGTTCAAAACTCTCACTTTTGCATTCAAAATAACCAAAGGAATGTCACCACCATATCTTGCTAGTTAAGTCTCATAGTTCCCTACAAGCTCTCCCATGCACTCTGATCCATTGACACAGGGAAGCTGATAGTACACATATCACCTCATCCTACTGTACATACAGTATACTACGCAGCCATTACTATTCAGTTTGATGTCAGGCTGTGGATCACAATGACGATGTATACCGTCACAGACCTTATGATTCCACTGGTGAAGGACTGGCTATGAGCAAAGGTTAGGGTAATGATGACAACCCTGTTACAACACTGACATGACAATAATAATGGACACAAATGCATTCCATCAGAGAGAGAGAGAGAGAGAGAGAGAGGAGAGAGAGAGAGAGATGAGAAGAGATTAGAGAGAGAGGCATTT
>CM076976.1:36820597-36850920 GCA_039105355.1 Benthosema pterotum
GCCTCGATCTGGACCCAGTCGATGGCCACCGTGGGAACCTCCGACAAGCAGACGCGGCGGATGGAGTTGGCCACCGATAAATCCGTCCCCTCGATGACGAACTCCACGTTGCTGTCCGTCAGGTCCGTGACGCGGACCGTGGGCTGGTTGGCGTACGACTGATGGAGGTCACGGAGATGAAAAGGTGAAATGTTTCCGTAAACTACGGAATAGCGGGGAAGTGTGTAAGGCTGGAGTCTCACCCTGGGAAGTTCTGTACCTGCATATACCTGACGGGTGTGACCACCGCGGCCTTATAAGGATCAAATTAAACAACTATATGTGACGTCGTTGATATGTCACAGATATCCATCGAACTCGAAATGCGCCTTATTTGGTCGCAAGGCTCATATCGTCTAATATGCCGGTTCCTAAAGCAGAATCAGCTGTTGGCAATACAAAATGTCTGTCAGCGGATTGGTCAGGAACAGATCAATTGTACACCCATTTCCTACTCCAGAAAATTGGGGTGGCCAATCAGGGCACAGTATTCAAATATGTTTACATACGGTGTCCTGATTGGCTACCCCAAATTGGGAAATGTTACATCCGCCCCTGGGGAGATGGCTGTGTGTGTGTGTGTGTGTGTGTGTGTGTGTGTGTGTGTGTGTTGTGTGTGTGGTGTGTGTGTGTGTGTGTGTGTGGTGTGTGTGTGTGTGTGTGTGTGTGTGGTGTGTGTGTGTGGTGTGTGTTTATAATGGGCGATATTAGCACACATGGCAAACAGACATCAAACCTCTCTGCGAAAAAATAGCATTTTTCACAAAAAGATCCCACTAGAATATGTACCAGTCTCTGTTCCTTTCAACAGGGGCGTAGCTAGCAATTCTGGGCCCCCTGCAAAGCTTTTCCACATGGGCCCCCCTTTCCCGGCAGCGTCAAAGGGGAATTTCACCCATATTCAACATTTTTTCTGAGAGCGTACAAATGGAACCAAATGAACCCTAACGGGTTCATTTGGTTCCATTTGTACGCTCTCAGAAAAAAGAGGCGTCTATAGAACTCCATTATCATGATGACATACATCTTGATGATGTCATCAAGATGTGTTTCATCATGTTTTTGTGGTTTTTCTTCAGACCTCCATTTCCAGGAAACACAGAATGGGGGGGAAACGTTTTTATCATGTCCACCCATACAGCACCTCTAGGGTATACTAATGACATATTAGAATGTTGAAAATGGGTGGAATTCCCCTTAAAATGCTTCAATCTGGTGAGTAACTCACTGAGGACCCCTACAAAGACAACTGTTTTGTTTTTGCAGGTATAATAGCCTACCTGCCGGTGTTGAGAACAAATGTCTGACCTTTTTATGAATCAGCTCATACTGTTCAGCGCCGTCCCACTGTGACTTCACAGGAACAAATAAATGTCGCTCACGCCGGAACAAAACGGAACTAAACGAATAACGAATACGCGCTTCAGGGTCAGTGTTGCCAACTTCGTGCAATTGTCACTATATTTAGCTTATTCTCAGACCCCCCTAGCACCAAAATTAGTGAAAAACTCCTGGTGGAAAATCTATAGTGCTTTTTTGCTGGTGAGTTGGGGTGAAATTGGTTGACAGGCGCCAGAGATAAAACCCTTGTTTTTTCCTCCTATGATAGAGTCCTCCTTCCTTCCTAGAAAGGACCAAAATGGACCCTTATAGATCTGTAACTGTTGAGATCGTAAAATTAAACTAAATGGACCCTTACAGGTCCATTTGGTTTCATTGAACGTTCTCAAGAGTTAAGTTATATTTAAACATCTGAATGACAAGAATCTACACATTTAGAAGAGTTATTATTTTTACCAATGTTTTACCAGTTATTTCTCCTAAATCAAAGTTGCAACAGACACGCAGCATGCATAAAGCTAAAGGTCTGACTCAGAGAGTTTTACTGTTTTCAATGATGAAATGCTGTTGGTTTAGTGGTGACACAGCTGTAGTTAGTTAGTAGCAGTAGTAGTGTTTCACATCATTTTAAATAGAGGCACTTTAATTTGAAATATCTTGGGTTGTTTTGCATGGCATCATGTTTGGTGGAGTAGTCTGGGCATTTAGGGAGGTATTGCCCCCCCATGTCCATGCCTAGATCCGCCCCTGCTTCCTCGGTACATCCAGTCCAGGTCCAGGTGATATTTGAGACCCGGTATCACCCCAGTGTCACGCTGACGCAGGAACAAACTGGATTTATTTTCTTCTCTTTTCATTCAATTCTCATTATTATTATTTTCCTGGTGTAACTGGAGTCAGAAAACAAGTGAGATCGTACTCTGGGAAGAGAAGGAAAGACAATTGATATCAGATTACAAGCAGTGTTGTTTTAGAAGTGGGGGGACGCCTCTTAAAGGGGAATTACACCCATTTTCAATTTTTTTTCTGAGAGTGTACAAATGGAACCAAATGGACCCGCTAGGGTCCATTTGGTTCCATTTGTACACTCATTAACACGGAGAAATACATCTTGATGTATTTCACCATGCTAATGTTTTTTTCAGACCTCCATTTCTAGGAAACACAGAATGGGGGAACCTTTTTTTATCATGTCCACACAACGGCCTAGATTTTCCTCACCGCTAAACCCCTTATCCCTTAACTTCTTTGCCTTTTTAAACTATTAAAAAAAAAAAAAACGTTTTTTCACTAGTTCAAATGGCCAGTCTACATACTCACAACGTGTTAATAGATTGGCACATTGAACTATTCCAAAAAGTTTTTTTAAAAATAGTAAAAAGGGATAAGGGGTTTGGGATAAGGGGTTTAGCATGTAACGAAAATGGAGCCCAACATCTCTAAGGTATATTAATGACACAGTAAAATATTGAAAAAGAGTGGAATTCCCCTTTAAGTGTACAGTATGTCTTCTATTATCTCCATATTTTGTTCCTATTACCAGGCCGTGTTTCAAGGTCTTGGCTGTACATACCAGATGAGTGTTTCCATCTAACAGATAATAACAGATAATACACAGCATGCTGTCTATGCATCCATGCATGCATGTAATCAACCGTTAAGGGTTTAATTTGATTAGTTTTGTGACTGTGTAGCGTTCGATAATAACGACTCGTTAAGACGATTAACTCCTATCAGCGCTGCAGGGGGTGTGTGTGTGTGTGTGTGTGTGTGTGTGTGTGTGTGTGTGTGTGTGTGTGTGTGTGTGTGTGTGTGTGTGTGTGTGTGTGTGTGTGTGTGTGTGTTGGTGTGTGTGTGTGTGTGTGTGTGTGTTTGGTGCGTGCTTGCGTGTGTAGTTGTGTACTACGTACAATGTATGGATTGTAGGATTTTTCGTTGTTGCATGACCTAATGCATTACATCAGTGGTTTTCAACCTTTTTGACACCAGGGACCACCATTTATTCAGCATTCGAGCCAGGGACCACCATTTGACGACATTATAGCCCGAAAGACCTAAAACTAAAGATTTCTTTTGGTTTTGTAGACAATTCCAGTCTGGATTTGGGAAACAAAACAGTGTAAACCTCTTAATTAAATAGTGCTAATTCACATGATGAATATTTTAACTCTTGAGAGTGTCTCATTTTTACATTTTACAAGAGTTACATCTGGCTAACCAACTTTCCATATTTAACTGGAACTCTCTCAAGGACCACTGGTTGAAAACCACAGTACCCTTTCAGGGGCCGGTCAGAGTCAGCCAAAGGGCCGCATTTGGCCCCCGGGCCGCATGATGCCCAGGTATGGTCTACACTCTGTTATTATAAGTATTCAGAGTATTGTATTTTTTTTTTCAGTGGTTATCCATTTATACCAAGTGCCTGACTGTCGAAAGTGTTCAATCAAATCAATCAAACCTCGTAGTAAACCTTAGCGCATTGCGCTGAACTATATACACGTCACGTGACACAAGCAATGTTTGTTTACAATAGTCGCTCACCTCTGCCACTTTACTGCTATCTGGCTCAGCCCTGAATCAGCACCGTAAAAATACTACCTTATTTTTTCTTTGTGATTCAAGGACTGGCTTCCTTGCCTTTGGGGCCGTTTGTCGGTTGGAAATCCATGCCCAGCACCTGATTGGCCAACAGCCCTGTCACTCACTTCGTTTCACTTTATTATTCTTTAAAGAAGCGTCAGGCTTTAGGTTTTATAAACATCATCATCCGACATATTTTACTGCTTGTTCACATGCTAGTAACGCTCGTCGGCTGTTTGTTTAGTTAGCAACGTCATTATTATGCTAATGCTAACGCATTAGCATAATAATGACAACAACGTCGTCTGCTTTCCCAATATTGATATGGGTTGGTATGAACCAATCACCGTGAAGACTGCTGCTTTGATCACGCCCACCCCAGAAACTGCTGTGGTAGAGAGGGACTTCAGTCTGAATAATGAAGTGAAACATCCCAGAAACTGCTGTGGTAGAGAGGGACTTCAGTCTGAATAATGAAGTGAAACATCCTAGAAACTGCTGCGGTAGAGAGGGACTTCAGTCTGAATAATGAAGTGAAACATCCTAGAAACTGCTGTGGTAGAGAGGGACTTCAGTCTGAATAATGAAGTGAAACATCCCAGAAACTGCTGTGGTAGAGAGGGACTTCAGTCTGAATAATGAAGTGAAACATCCTAGAAACTGCTGTGGTAGAGAGGGACTTCAGTCTGAATAATGAAGTGAAACATCCTAGAAACTGCTGTGGTAGAGAGGGACTTCAGTCTGAATAATGAAGTGAAACATCCCAGAAACTGCTGTGGTAGAGAGGGACTTCAGTCTGAATAATGAAGTGAAACATCCTAGAAACTGCTGTGGTAGAGAGGGACTTCAGTCTAAATACTGAAGTGAAACGAGCACTTCATTTCACTTCAGTATTTAGACTGAAGTCAGGCTACCACTTTACTGCTATGTGGATTATTTCTACCATATAATGTGTTCAGATACGGTATATTCTAAGGTTATGATTGAGTTTAAACCCAGTAATACACTGTCTGGATGAGTTTAAACCCAGTAATACGCTGTCTGGATGAGTTTAAACCCAGTAATACACTGTCTGGATGAGTTTAAACCCAGTAATACACTGTCTGGATGAGTTTAAACCCAGTAATACACTGTCTGGATGAGTTTAAACCCAGTAATACACTGTCTGGATGAGTTTAAACCCATAATACACTGTCTGGATGAGTTTAAACCCAGTAATACGCTGTCTGGATGAGTTTAAACCCAGTAATACGCTGTCTGGATGAGTTTAAACCAGTAATACACTGTCTGGATGCCAGAATGGGATTAAAAACGAGTATTTTTGACTCCAATCACTACTGTATTAGTATTTCTGAGTAGTTCTGACTGCAATCACTGCTGTCTATATATGTCTCTGTCTCTCTGTCTCTGTCTCTGTCTGTCTCTCTGTCTCTCTCTCTCTGTCTCTGTCTCTCTCTCTCTCTCTGTGTGTGCGTGTGTGTTTGCGTGCGTGCGTGCATGCATGCGTGTGTGTCTCAGGGATACATTTTGAAATCACCTCGTAGGCCTAAAAGAACTTTAAAAACATCTTTCTGGCCGACAGCACTGACTGACAAAAGGTTTCGGTTGCCTTGACGTCGTTTCAGTCAGCCGAGGGTCACTGAGTTAGCAGCAGAGACACGTCGCCATGGCGATGGAAGCCGTACGGAATGGCGTCAGAAACTAAATGCATCTCAGCTATTTGGCACAGATACAACCTTGTAGGATGAGAGAGAGAGAGACATCAAAATACCAAAAAATGTGAGCGCATTTCAAATCCTTTGGATGACTGTGTGCTAAGTGTCTAGAGTGGTTGGCGCCAGGCTGCACACATAGCTGGGATGACTGCTAGGGTGACCAGATCCAAACTGTTCATTTGAGGGACAGAATAAGTGTTGCATGTGTGGGACAAGTGGAGTGTAGAGGAAACGGGACGAAATGTGCCGTTTCAAGATTCCATTTCACACAGCAAAAACAGCTGATCTAAAATCAAAAATAGCTGATCTACGATCTCAAAACGCGTCGCACTGCGACGCGTTTTGAGATTGTAGATCAGCTATTTTTGATACGACAGTATGCGATGTGGCCTCTCTAGAGTGAGTGTGGAAATATAGTGGTACCACATGTGGGAATTATTAAAAAAAAAAACACAGCAAGAAATGATGAAATCCAACTATTAGGGCACTACAAATTATTAGGGCATTTTGAACACTGATGTCTGTCAGTCACAATGTGGGACAGAGTCTCAATTTGTGGGACGCTTGAAAAATCTTGAAAATGAGGGACTGTCCCACGCAAAGAGGGACATCTGGTCACCCTAATGACTGCATGCATACCAGGGGTCCATTTGACGACATGCATACCAGGGTGGGCCCTATTAAATTTATTCTGAATTTTAGCTACGGACCACGTTTGATGTTGAATTTAGTCCCTCTGTTTTTGCAATTAAACTGCATGGCAAAATGTTGGTCAAAAAACAATTATTCTACATTTCCTACATTGTATAGATTCTTGAAAATTAAAGGTAGGGGAAGTGATTTCACTTTTGTCAGATATCACCCAAAAACATTTTTTTCTGTTAAAATGCTCTATTATAAGGTGTGCAGACCATATATGGAGTTTCCCCCTCCCCCACGTTAGCAGAGGAGCTAATAAAAGTTCCCCAGGTGGAGGGTGAATTCTCCTCCAATCAGGATGGAGCAGCAGGTTCACATAGTGTAGCTACTCTTGGGCGCCCCTAGTGCACCAGGCTGGTACTACACAATGAATTTATAATCACTTACCCTACCTTTTAAGTAACATAAGCTTAAATATATTTTAAGGGTGTAAAATGACACCATTGGGTGTCATTTTAACACTCTCAAGAGTTACAGATCTATAAGGATTCGTTTGGTTACCAACTGGCCATCGTTTAGCTGGGGACCACCTGGAATCCTCTCAGGGACCACTGGTGGTGGTCCCTGAGAGGATTCCAGGTGGTTTGAATGACTGTGTGTTAATTCTTTATACGCCGTTCTCGAGCTGCTCGTGGATTTCCCGTTAGAATCCTCCCGCTGGTCACGCGGACGGCGCGTATCACGACGAAATGTAGATTTCATTCCTTAATCCAACTATTAGTCCGAGCGCATCGTCTGATGATGATCCCGTTGCTGACTTTCATTTGGGACAGAATTGGCGACAACTTTTTTTTTTTTGTCCCATTCACACTCATTCAATCCAATGCATTCAAACGGCTCTCCTCCGGTTTGCCCCCTGAATGTCGTGAGCGCATGGGTAAAGCAGCCAGGGCTACACTGCTCTTCCTGACTTGTGACCCGGATGTTTTTGCTCAGATCGTCAGACGAGAGGTCAGCCAAGACAACAGAAACAGCATGACAGAAACAGCACATCCTGTTTAGGAGATCTGAGCTTCAAAATAAGGGGTTTTTACCGATCGAACTGGTTTGAGCCGTGGCAATGGGGAGAAAACAAAGAAGATCCGATCGCGGTAAATGAGTTAAGTGTCCGGAGTGTCTGGTGCCAGGCTGTACACATCGCTGGGATGACTGACTGCATGCTGCAGAGAAAGAGTTTACTTATTTAGTTATTTATAGCAGGGGTTTTCAACCTTTTTAACTCATAGGACCACCATTTATTCAGCATTCGAGCCACGGACCACCATTTGATGACATTTTAGCCCCAAAAACCTAAAACTAAAGAATTCTTTTGGTTTTGTTCACAATTCCAGGCTGTATTTATGCCAACAAAACAGTGTAAACTTCTTAATTAAAGTGGTGTTAATTTAGATGATGAATATTTTAACTCTTGAGAGTGTAAAAATGAAACCAAATGGACCCGCAAGGGTCCATTTGGTTTCATTTTCACACTGTCAAGAGTTACATCTGGTTAACCACTTCCATCATTTAGCCTGGGGACCACCTGGAACCTTCTCAAGGACCACTGGTGGTCCCCGGACCACCTGTTGAAAACCCCTGATTTATAGCCGTCAATGTGATGACTGCCAAGACTTTTTGTCCAAGTCCTAACAGTTTATAAATTAGAATACCATCTGGATGGGGAGGCTGTAGCTGTGATCTCTGATCAAGATGACAGCTCAACTTACATACAGAGCAGGTTCTCATCTGAATCCGGGCCAGCCACCCCAGCAGACCCGCAGCAGAGATTGTATATGAGTCTCCTATTTATACCATCTTTAAAACATAGTGTGTATGTGTGACGCACGCTGTGTGTGTGCGTCAGTATGCATCAGTATGTGTGTGTGTGCTACATGTGCATGCACATGTGCGTGCACGCCAAACCTATACGTCAATGTGAAGTCTTCTATAGAAACAGCTGGACAATTGAATGAATGGCTTAGTAGGTCCCAAACCTTAAGACAACTTCCCCCACTCGTGGGAGCATAGGACCTCCATTAATGCTACAGAATTTCAATGAGGTGTTTTGACTAGGGATGTGAATCTCAGCACTGAGGGCGATTCGATACGCATCTCGATGCACTGCCAGCGATTCGATACTTTAGCGATTATTTGGAATTACCTGGCGATACGATGCGATGCGATTCACCCCAACACGATACGATACACCCCCTTATACCGATACTTAACCGATACTTTAACAATACCATTGAATTTTATTCTGAACAATGCGATATGATGCGATCTGGTGGCAATTTAACATAATAAAAAGGATTTATATTCAAGGTTTATTAATTTTCCAAAAAAATGCCAAAATGCAATACATTTAAATTCAAAACAATGTATTGTTTTACTGTAGGTTAGTAGGCCTACTGTATCTCTAACTTCCCAACTTAAAAAAAAAAAACAGCAAATAAAGGGCCTGCTGTGCTCTGCTCTCTGCTGGTTATTGTGTTATTGTTGGATTAGCGTATACTAAGCATGTACTCATCATCATGTATGTATGTACATACAAATAGAAAATAAACCAATATAAAACATGCATTTACAGATCACTGCAGACAGAGTACTGTCAAACAAGTCTATGTGTATCTTAATCAACACATAGATAATACTATACTGTATATGTGGGGGTCCCTGGTTCTCACTCACTCTCAGCTAAGCCTAAGGGGTCCTTGGCTTAACCTGAAAGACCCTATTATTACAATTATAAAAATATAATCAATCATTATGCAATTATTGGTGTAAAATGAAACCAAAATTACCCTTGTGGGTCCATTTGGTTTCATGTTTACACTCTCAAGAGTAATTCACATGTGAATTAGCCTAAAGTCTACACAACTAGAAAATGTAAAAGATTAATGGTCATTTTGATCTGTATGTTGGACTGTTTCTGAAATCCAGTCTGGTATTGTGGAGGCTAAAATATCATCAAATGGTGGTCCGAGGCTCAAATGCTGAATAAATAGTGGTTCCTGAAATGAAAAAGGTTGAAACCACTCTTCTACAAGATCACAACACGTTGCATCCACACCACGCTGAGACTGAGTCACTGAGAGCTTGTGGATGTGAGCTGTGGATGTGCACTTTTACTGTCGCTGACTCGGTGTGCAACACCATCGTGTTGCAGAATATACAGTAAATGAGGCTCCAAGGAAAAGCAGCACAGTGGAAAGTTGTAAAATGAAGGGGGTTGAAAACCACTTTTAAAAACGTGTGCAGAAGATTTATTTAACAACACACAATGATCGCGCAGATTGCGTAGATTTGCAACTGCGTTCGAGATTGAAGAACGGACTGAGCGACACAGCTCAACCACGGACACAACAGAGATTTTATGAAGCTAAATATGGTGCTTCGTTCACTAGTTCTCTTGTTTAATCTGTGGGGTTTATAGTCGCGGGTATTAGTCTCCACGTCGGTAGCACGTATTGATCCCAGACTACTACAGCTGACTGGCTGCTGCCCCGCTGTTGCAGAGTGTATGAGGGGGGGGGGGGGGGGGGGGGGGGGACTATAGACAGAGCTGCGACATTGACGGGCCTCGTCACGTTGTCCCTATTCAATAGATGTCTATGTAGAAAAGTCTCGATTGGACTGTACAGGAAGTAAGCAGAGTTGTCGTAACTGTCGGTGCCGAATGGCAGAGCCTTTTTCATTCCCAATAATGGTGCGTTCAACACAGATTAGAAAACATAGAATAGGGCGAAATAAATCGTGAAAACCCCGCTCAACATCGATTTTTTACCGATTCAAGCAAATGCATCGCGACGCATCTAGATTTCATCCGTCAATTGCATCGATACAGAGTGACGGAAGCGATGCACTCGCATCGCGCACGTGGGTACCGATGTATCGATTTATATCGATTAATCTCCACACCCCTAGTTTTGACACATTAGACATGCATGGATGTGTCTACGTAAACATGTTGTTGTGTAGCATGTGTGAGCCTATATCTGAATGTGTATAAAATCTACCTGTGTGTTTCTACAACAATACACTACAATATATATCAGTGGTTTTCAACCAGTGGTCCTTGAGAGGGTTCCAGGCATAGACATATTATTCTATAGACACGACACCGGTAGTTCCCCTCTCATCCACTTGCTCACAGTTGCTCACCCAGCGCATGAGACGATTTCACTCCTCTTTGAGGGGAAAAAAACAGAGTGCATTCTGGGAAAATGGACAGAGAACATGAACGTGCGGCATGTGTGCGTAGAGCGCTGCAGATTTCTGGAGGGGGCGGAGCCTATTGCGCGTTCATGTTTCTGGCCCACTGCTCCTCAAACTGCATTCTCAATTTTGGCCACTATGTTCATTTTGCCACAAGGTTTTCCTCAGGATGTCGTGTCTATTGTTTAATAAGTCTATGGTTCCAGCCAACAAAGAATTTTCATAACGGTTGCATTACGAATATTATTATTCATCGCCCGTGTCGCTTCGCGCCACAGGCGATGAAGTCGCCCCCATACCATTTTCAGTTACAGGACTTTTATTAGTCAAGTAAAGCATCAATAATAACATCAGTTGTTGTTGAAGTTGCAACAGACACGCAGCATGCATAAAGCTAAAGGTCTGACTCAGAGAGTTTTCTGTTTTCAATGATGAAATGCTGTTGGTTTAGTGGTGACACAGCTGTAGTTAGTTAGTAGCAGTAGCAGTGTTTCACATCATTTAAAATAGAAGCACTTTAATTTGAAATATCTTGGGTTGTTTTGCATGCCATCGTGTTTAGTGGGGCAGAATGGGAATTTAGGGGGGCATTGCCCCCCCCCATGCCCATGCCCATGCCTAGATCCGCCCCTGGACGCTACCGTAGCCAAAGTAACCATAACAAAACCAAAACCATCATCGGTAATTGATCATCTCTGTACTTGTGTCTACTTTAAATCTGTGAGGTAAAGTAAAGTGATTGCTCTGAACTTTTCAAAGTCAATTATACCTCAGGCAGGTTTTTCGAGGCTCATCGATGCGTAGGAAAGTTCTGTTCTGTTCTGTATCCACCAGTGTTTTAACAGAACACTGTTTTTTGTTTTTGTTTTTTTTTTTTTCGTTCATTTTTTTTTCCAAAATCATGAAGGTGTTTTTTTCCATCTGCCTGCTGCAGTCTGATCATTACAGGCTTTTGATCCTGTGACATCTCTGCAACACTTTTGGTGTCTCACTTCCAAAATGCTTCCTGAGTGAGCAATTTGACTGCGTGGGTTTGTCAGGGGCGGATCTAGGCATGGGCATGGGGGGGGTGGAGTGGAGGTAATGCGCCTTAAAGGCCCAAAATGTTCCACCAAACATGATGGCATGCAAAACAACCCAAATTTCAAAGATATTTCAAAATAAAAGTGCGTATAATTAAAATGATGTGAAACACTACTACTGCTACTAACTAACTACAGCTGTGTCACCACTAAACCAACAGCATTTCATCATTGAAAACAGAAAACTCTCTGAGTCAGACCTTTAGCTTTATGCATGCTGCGTGTCTGTTGCTGCAACCCCCCTAGGAGAAAATGTTATGCGTGTGGCTTCATCGTCCGTGGTGCGAAGCGAAGCCGCACCCATAACATTTTCAGTTACAGGACTTTTATTAGGCAAGTAAAGCATCAATGATAACATCAGTTGTTGTTGAAGTTGCAACAGACGCATAAAGCTAAAGGTCTGACTCAGAGAGTTTTCTGTTTTCAATGATGAAATGCTGGTTGAAATGTTGATTTAGTGGTGAGCAGGGCTTCGAACCGGTTCAAAGAACGAAAACTGAAAACCGAAGCGAACGGAATTCTAGGGGATTTTTTAAGGAACGGAAACGAAAACGGAAATGAAATGGTCTTCAACTGTTCCGGAACGAAACGCTATTCTGAACTCCACAAAACCGGTTAATAACGTTTTTTTTGTTTGTTTTTTTTGTTTTTTTTTAAGGTGCTCTTTGTAACACAGCTATTTGATCTCCGTTGGATAGTTGCTTTAAAGTTGAGCTTTTTTTATAAACACGCAGATTGTGACTGTTATATTTATAAACAAATATGCACTATAAACAAGTATATACACACTGTGTTGGCTGACCTACGAGCCTCACAAGCAGCGTGTGCTGTGTGCATGTGTTCTGAGAGAATCCATGTTAAATTACTGTCACTGTGTACCTTTCGCAGTATTATATTAATTATAATCCATCTTGCGTCTCGGGGAAGAGCGTCTGTGACAGACGGACGGACAGACAGACAGACAGACAGACAGACAGACAGACAGACAGACAGACAGACAGACAGACAGACAGACAGACAGACAGACAGACAGACAGACAGACAGACAGACAGCGCATGCAATGGCCTTACGCCTTACTGACATCCATAAAATAAAACTATAGGCTTAAATACATACAAAGATAGTTATTCGACCAAAATTTAGTGAAAGCTCAGTAGCTGCTGCAGTGAACACACTCTGCTCCCCTGGCTAGTAGGGTAATAACATGGATGAAATTGGAATAATCCAGGCAGTGTGCCCCGACAGCCACGTGCGCTTTTAATGTAAACTCATAGCGCTGTGGACAAGCCTGATGTTTGTAAACAACTTCACATGTATCCGCCAAACATTACCGGAACGATAAGAACGAAGTTATTTTTCGTTCCGAACCGCTTCGAACCGGTTCGGTTTGGTGCTGGAACGATTGAGGGAACGAAAACGTTTGAACCGGTTTGAACGGTTTTGAACTGTTCCTGAAAAATAATTTCGTTTTCAAGCCCTGCTGGTGAGACAATTGAAGTTATTTAGTCGCATAGTGTTTCAAATAATTTTAATCGTTTGAAATATATTTGAAATGTGTTTGTTTGCATGCCATCGTGTTTGGTGGGGCATTCATACCCCCATACCCATGCCTAGATCCGCCCCTGGCTGCAACGCAAAAAAATAAAACACGGTAAAACCTCTGAGTTATTAATGACGATTATTAATTGTCTGGTCTACTAATATCCAGCCCTGCTCCCTCCCACTCCCACAGCATTTAGAAAAGGTTTTAATCTTCAGACGGCTCAGCGCAACATAATGATCGCATTTTATGCCTAATTGATCCTGGAAGCATTTCGCGCTCCAAGCCTCGTGAAATACGCATGATTACAGTAAATGTCACACCGTGCCGTGCCGTCGGTACGGCCCACCAGGAGCGGATCTAGGCTTGGGCATACCCAGTCTGCTGCCCCCCCCAACACAATGCCATGCAAAACAACCCAAGATATTTCTAATTAAAGTGCTTATATTTAAAATGATTTGAAACACTACTACTGCTACTAACTACAATTTTGGCACCACTAAACCAACAGCATTTCATCATTGAAAACAGAAAACTCTCTGAGTCAGACCTTTAGCTTTATGCATGCTGCGTGTCTGTTGCAACTTCAACAACATCTGATGTTATTATTGATGCTTTACTTGCCTAATAAAAGTCCTGTCACCGAAAATGGTATCAATGGTATCGTCCTGTCACCGAAAATGGTATCATCGCCCGTGTCGCTTCGCGCCACGGGCGATGAAGCCGCCCCCATACCATTTTCTCTTGCCCCTCCAACATGTTCTCTTGCCCCCCCCAAATGGGACAAGTTATATCCGCCCCTGCGGCCCACAGACACACATATCAGCGCATTTTCCGTGGTAACGGCACATTTCCTTGCCATGTGCATGCCTGTAGATCTGCTCCATGCTTTTGTGTTTCATAATATTATTATACCTAGGTATATATAGATCTACTTTGTATAATATACCTGTACATTGGTCAGGGGCGTTTTTGACATTAGGCAGACTAGGCAGTTGCCTGGGGCGCCATGAGGGGAGGGGGCGGGGCACCGGAGCGACCACCAGACATGCTTTGAAAGGATCCCAGGCTAATAAGCCTCATATGGATAAATACATTATACTTTCCTCTATGAATTGAACATTTAAAACACACAACACTTGTTCAAATTTGATCCACGGACCTCCATTTGATGACATTTTAGCCCCACAGACCCCAAAACTAAAGATTTATTTTGCTTTTGTCCACAATTCCAGGCTGTATATGGAAAAAAAAAAAAAAAAAACAGTCAAACATACAGATCAAAACGACCATTAATCTTCTACATTCTGTGTAGATTTAGAAAAACTTCTCTCACACTCTACCAACCTGTTTTAATTGATTCAGTATAACTCCAGTGTAGTATTCAGTATAACTCCAGTGTAGTATTCAGTATAACTCCAGTGTAGTATTCTGTATAACTCCAGTGTAGTATTCAGTATAACTCCAGTGTAGTATTCAGTATAACTCCAGTGTAACTGCTGTAGTATTCAGTATAACTCCAGTGTAGTATTCAGTATAACTCCAGTGTAGTATTCAGTATAACTCCAGTGTAGTATTCAGTATAACTCCAGTGTATCTGTCATAGTATTCAGTATAACTCCAGTGTAGTATTCAGTATAACTCCAGTGTAGTATTCAGTATAACTCCAGTGTAGTATTCAGTATAACTCCAGTGTAGTATTCAGTATAACTCCAGTGTAGTATTCAGTATAACTCCAGTGTAGTATTCAGTATAACTCCAGTGTAGTATTCAGTATAACTCCAGTGTAGTATTCAGTATAACTCCAGTGTAGTATTCAGTATAACTCCAGTTTAACTGTCATAGTATTCAGTATAACTCCAGTGTAGTATTCAGTATAACTCCAGTGTAACTGTCATAGTATTCAGTATAACTCCAGTGTAGTATTCAGTATAACTCCAGTGTAACTGTCATAGTATTCAGTATAACTCCAGTGTAGTATTCAGTATAACTCCAGTGTAACTGTCATAGTATTCAGTATAACTCCAGTGTAGTATTCAGTATAACTCCAGTGTAGTATTCAGTATAACTCCAGTGTAGTATTCAGTATAACTCCAGTGTAGTATTCAGTATAACTCCAGTGTAGTATTCAGTATAACTCCAGTGTAGTATTCAGTATAACTCCATAGTATTCAGTATAACTCCAGTGTAGTATTCAGTATAACTCCAGTGTAGTATTCAGTATAACTCCAGTGTAGTATTCAGTATAACTCCAGTGTAGTATTCAGTATAACTCCAGTGTAACTGTCATAGTATTCAGTATAACTCCAGTGTAGTATTCAGTATAACTCCAGTGTAGTATTCAGTATAACTCCAGTGTAGTATTCAGTATAACTCCAGTGTAACTGTCATAGTATTCAGTATAACTCCAGTGTAGTATTCAGTATAACTCCAGTGTAGTATTCAGTATAACTCCAGTGTAGTATTCTGTATAACTCCAGTGTAGTATTTAGTATAACTCCAGTGTAGTATTCAGTATAACTCCAGTGTAGTATTCAGTATAACTCCAGTGTAGTATTCAGTATAACTCCAGTGTAGTATTCAGTATAACTCCAGTGTAGTATTCAGTATAACTCCAGTGTAGTATTCAGTATAACTCCAGTGTAGTATTCAGTATAACTCCAGTGTAACTGTCATAGTATTCAGTATAACTCCAGTGTAGTATTCAGTATAACTCCAGTGTAACTGTCATAGTATTCAGTATAACTCCAGTGTAGTATTCAGTATAACTCCAGTGTAGTATTCAGTATAACTCCAGTGTAACTGTCATAGTATTCAGTATAACTCCAGTGTAGTATTCAGTATAACTCCAGTGTAGTATTCAGTATAACTCCAGTGTAGTATTCAGTATAACTCCAGTGTAGTATTCAGTATAACTCCAGTGTAGTATTCAGTATAACTCCAGTGTAGTATTCAGTATAACTCCAGTGTAACTGTCATAGTATTCAGTATAACTCCATAGTATTCAGTATAACTCCAGTGTAGTATTCAGTATAACTCCAGTGTAGTATTCAGTATAACTCCATAGTATTCAGTATAACTCCAGTGTAGTATTCAGTATAACTCCATAGTATTCAGTATAACTCCAGTGTAGTATTCAGTATAACTCCAGTGTAGTATTCAGTATAACTCCAGTGTAGTATTCAGTATAACTCCAGTGTAGTATTCAGTATAACTCCAGTGTAGTATTCAGTATAACTCCAGTGTAGTATTCAGTATAACTCCAGTGTAGTATTCAGTATAACTCCAGTGTAGTATTCAGTATAACTCCAGTGTAGTATTCAGTATAACTCCAGTGTAGTATTCAGTATAACTCCAGTGTAACTGTCATAGTATTCAGTATAACTCCAGTGTAGTATTCAGTATAACTCCAGTGTAACTGTCATAGTATTCAGTATAACTCCAGTGTAGTATTCAGTATAACTCCAGTGTAACTGTCATAGTATTCAGTATAACTCCAGTGTAGTATTCAGTATAACTCCAGTGTAACTGTCATAGTATTCAGTATAACTCCAGTGTAGTATTCAGTATAACTCCAGTGTAGTATTCAGTATAACTCCAGTGTAGTATTCAGTATAACTCCAGTGTAGTATTCAGTATAACTCCAGTGTAGTATTCAGTATAACTCCAGTGTAGTATTCAGTATAACTCCATAGTATTCAGTATAACTCCAGTGTAGTATTCAGTATAACTCCAGTGTAGTATTCAGTATAACTCCAGTGTAGTATTCAGTATAACTCCAGTGTAGTATTCAGTATAACTCCAGTGTAACTGTCATAGTATTCAGTATAACTCCAGTGTAGTATTCAGTATAACTCCAGTGTAGTATTCAGTATAACTCCAGTGTAGTATTCAGTATAACTCCAGTGTAACTGTCATAGTATTCAGTATAACTCCAGTGTAGTATTCAGTATAACTCCAGTGTAGTATTCAGTATAACTCCAGTGTAGTATTCTGTATAACTCCAGTGTAGTATTTAGTATAACTCCAGTGTAGTATTCAGTATAACTCCAGTGTAGTATTCAGTATAACTCCAGTGTAGTATTCAGTATAACTCCAGTGTAACTGTCATAGTATTCAGTATAACTCCAGTGTAGTATTCAGTATAACTCCAGTGTAGTATTCAGTATAACTCCAGTGTAGTATTCAGTATAACTCCAGTGTAGTATTCTGTATAACTCCAGTGTAGTATTCAGTATAACTCCAGTGTAGTATTCAGTATAACTCCAGTGTAGTATTCAGTATAACTCCAGTGTAACTGTCATAGTATTCAGTATAACTCCAGTGTAGTATTCAGTATAACTCCAGTGTAGTATTCAGTATAACTCCAGTGTAACTGTCATAGTATTCAGTATAACTCCAGTGTAGTATTCAGTATAACTCCAGTGTAGTATTCAGTATAACTCCAGTGTAGTATTCAGTATAACTCCAGTGTAGTATTCAGTATAACTCCAGTGTAGTATTCAGTATAACTCCAGTGTAGTATTCAGTATAACTCCAGTGTAACTGTCATAGTATTCAGTATAACTCCAGTGTAGTATTCAGTATAACTCCAGTGTAGTATTCAGTATAACTCCAGTGTAGTATTCAGTATAACTCCATAGTATTCAGTATAACTCCAGTGTAGTATTCAGTATAACTCCATAGTATTCAGTATAACTCCAGTGTAGTATTCAGTATAACTCCAGTGTAGTATTCAGTATAACTCCAGTGTAGTATTCAGTATAACTCCATAGTATTCAGTATAACTCCAGTGTAGTATTCAGTATAACTCCAGTGTAGTATTCAGAATAACTCCAGTGTAACTGTCATAGTATTCAGTATAACTCCAGTGTAGTATTCAGTATAACTCCAGTATTCAGTATAACTCCAGTGTAGTATTCAGTATAACTCCAGTATAGTATTCAGTATAACTCCAGTGTAGTATTCAGTATAACTCCAGTGTAGTATTCAGTATAACTCCAGTGTAACTGTCATAGTATTCAGTATAACTCCAGTGTAGTATTCAGTATAACTCCAGTGTAACTGTCATAGTATTCAGTATAACTCCAGTGTAACTGTCATAGTATTCAGTATAACTCCATAATATTCAGTATAACTCCAGTGTAGTATTCAGTATAACTCCATAATATTCAGTATAACTCCAGTGTAGTATTCAGTATAACTCCAGTATAGTGTAACCCAGGTGAAAATACCAAAGTCAGTAAAATAAAGATTGCAAATGGACTTCTAAATGGTCTTGTAATATAAAATCAGTTTAAAATACCGTAAACAAACTTCTACAAAAAGACCTCTAAATAATGAAACCGTAGTAGTACTAATCGAAAATTACCTTACATTTTAAGGGTTTTATTTCCAACCTGTTCACATTTATCTACTTTACGGAATGTTCCTTTAAGAGCCCAGCAAAGTGTTCTAAACAAGCAATGAACGAGTTGGCCAATCAGGTCGCTCAGTCAATTGATGGCTCTGCGGAGGATCACCAGCACCCAGGTGCTGGGATCCAGCTAATTGCGCTGCAGAGAGAGAGAGAGACAGAATGTTCTGGAGAGAACGGAGAGAGAGAGCCTGAGAGAGAACGACAGTTTTGAAAATAGAGAAAAAACAAGAAGTTGATGAATGTGAACAGATTATCCTGATTGAAAGTGTCTACGATCAATCCAGTTACCTTTTGGATTAAAGAGAGCTGTGTTTTGTTTCGTTTGAGAAGTTTCATCCTGGAATCCTGTTTATTTTTGTGACCATTAAGAGAACTGACTTGGTCAGGTCTTTTGCTTTGATCGGATGATTCGAGTGATTTCCATATCACTCTGGCGAGCTACCTACGGATCAAGATCTGGACACAGCTGAACCATACGATCAGATAAGAGTTAGGGTTGTGGTAGTGTAGAGTGGATTCAACAACATACCCACTACAGACACAGAGTGACACTCTGTGTTAGCCACTGGTTGTGCACCACACTGCATACACAGTACACACCACACACACCTACTACACCGAACTGGACGAACTGAACTGAACATACCGTGAACTTTTTAAAGTCACAATACACCCAAAACGGACTCATTGAACATTTGAGCTACACATTCGTTTTGTACTCACTGTCACACAGTGGGACACCTATTGGACTTTCAAATCCGTTAAAGGGACATTTACATTTTTTGGAGTTCATTTGGATTTGAATGTGATTTGTGCTCATTTGATTTCTACATGATTGATTTTGATTCTACATGATTGAGAGCAACTGATTTTACTTTTCATTGTAAAGTTAAAAAAAGAGAAACTGATTTTACTTTTGTAAAGTTAAAAAAAGAGAAACTGAATTTACTTTTGTAAAGTTAAAGGAGAACTTTGGATTGAGAAAAAGTAATTGTATTTCATAATTATACATTTCATTGGTTTAAAACTAATACTTACCTTGATTCTAAAATAGGAATAAGTTACCTTTAAAAATACTTACCTTATTTTACTTACCTTTAAATAGATCTAAAAACCTAAAAAAAGGGAAACTAAAATAGTTCTTAAATAACTAGGACTAAAATAGACTAAACTAGGACAAAAATAGTACTTACCTGTTTTCCTGTGGGATCATAGGGTTCATAGGAGGTACTTACCTTGAGCACAACTGTCTTAGTGCAGTTGTTGTTTATTTTGTTTTATTTGTTTTTGCAAACAGTATTGTCTATTGTCATGTTTGTTGTTTTGTATTCCTGCCACTTTATTTCTTACTTGCTAATACAAGCCGTCGGGCTATTCTAAAACCTTAACATTGGTCTGTGTTCTAATACTTCTCCCTGCTTACTGCTCCTCCGAACCTAGTAACTAGTCCGGTAACCTGCTAAGTATTAACTAAAGGGTTACAATTAGTATTCAGTATAACTCCAGTGTAGTATTCAGTATAACTCCAGTGTAGTATTCAGTATAACTCCAGTGTAACTGTCATAGTATTCAGTATAACTCCAGTGTAGTATTCAGTATAACTCCAGTGTAGTATTCAGTATAACTCCAGTGTAGTATTCAGTATAACTCCAGTGTAGTATTTAGTATAACTCCAGTGTAGTATTCAGTATAACTCCAGTGTAGTATTCAGTATAACTCCAGTGTAACTGTCATAGTATTCAGTATAACTCCAGTGTAGTATTCAGTATAACTCCAGTGTAACTGTCATAGTATTCAGTATAACTCCAGTGTAGTATTCAGTATAACTCCAGTGTAGTATTTAGTATAACTCCAGTGTAGTATTCAGTATAACTCCAGTGTAGTATTCAGTATAACTCCAGTGTAGTATTCAGTATAACTCCATCCTGGGGAATATAATCTTTGACAAACGGTCGTTCTCCAGGGCCCAAATCACCCATTAATAGCTCCTATCAGAAAGATGGTCCCCTTCCTGCTCGGGCCATGCTTAATCTTACTACCGCCTTACACACCACTTCTCAAACGCACACACACATGCACGCACGCACCGCGCGCACACACACACACACACACACACACACACACACACACACACACACACACACACACACACACACACACACACACACACACACACACACACACACACACACACACACACACACGGCGAAAGCAGACCATTGCTCCTCTCTCTCTCTCTCTCTCTCTCTCCCAATTCAGTTCAATTCAAAGGAGCTTTATAGACCTGCGCAGTGACGTCACCGCCCCGGTTCCGGAAGTGTTCTCACAGACTTACGCAAATAATTTATATGAAGACGATTTTGCCGTGGACAAAGCCAACTCGGGTCGGGACAAATCATGATGACACACACATATCATATACTATCTAACAAGAAGTAGAAAACAGCAGGATCCAACACTTTTTGTTTCGTTTTTCATCTTAGAAATTATTTGATCGTCCCAAAAGAGTGTGTGTGTCATCATGATTTGTCACGACCCGAGTTGGCTTTGTCCGCGTTGTAATCGTCTTTATATAAATTATTTTCGAAAAGTCTATGAGAAAAATGAATGGGGAAAACACTTCTGGAACCGGGGCGGTGACGTCACTGCACAGGTCTATTGGCATGAGAAAACATAGTTTACATTCCCAAAGCGCAATACAGTAACACAAATACAATCAATACATACAATACATCGTCAATACATCATTGCCAAAGCAACAAAAAGCAACACAATACAACGGTACAGTAATACCAATACAATCAATACAACAAGAAGTGGATGGACACACACACACACACACACACACACACACACACACACACACACACACACACACACACACACACACACACACACACACACACACACACACCTACACACACACCCACACACACACACACACACACACACACACACACACACACACACACACACACACAAAATATCCTGTCAGGATCCCGTTTGTAATTTGTCACAATCCGGACACGACAGTTAAAATGAACGCCACACACACACACACACACACACACACACACACACACACACACACACACACACACACACCCACACACACACACCACACACACACACACACACGTACACAGAAGCAATAATAATGCATCCAGCCTGACCGTGCATGAAATGACCACGACAAAGTGCAATATCCTGAGACAGTGTGTAATACTGTACGGTAGCTATCAGCGCCGCAGGCAGGGGCGGATCTAGGCATGGGCATGGGGGGGGGGGGGGGGGGGGGGGGGGGGGGGGGGGGGGGGGGGGGGGGGGGGGGGGGGGGGGGGGGCCCTAAATGCCCAGTCTGCCCCCCAAACATGATGGCATGCAAAACAACCCAAGATATTTCAAATTAAAGTGTTTATATTTAAAATGATGTGAAACACTACTACTGCTACTAACTAACTACAGCTGTGTCACCACTAAACCAACAGCATTTCATTGAAAACAGAAAACTCTCTGAGTCAGACCTTTAGCTTTATGCCTGCTGCGATGTTATTATTGATGCTTTACTTGACTAATAAAAGTCCTGGAACTGAAAATGGTACCATGCATTTTCTCCTTTTACGTGTCGACAGATGCCAGGCCATTTGAGAATCATTGTTGTTCTAAATCCTAAAGGCAGCGCGGATGCCTTTTTCAAGACCGCTATGAGTTGTTTTACTGCGGCTCCTTTATAGTGACCCTGTAGCTGTCCTTGTTGGTTCATCACCATGCAGGTATGCAGTCCAAGCACTACAGTACACCCCCCTGCATGCTTATCACTCTGTTATAGTGTCAGCGACCTCCACATAGAGACGTAACACTACAGTACACCAGCCTGCATGCTTATCACCCTGTTATAGTGTCAGCGACCTCCATAGGAGACGTATAGCAGCACTGGAAGGATTCATCATGGCGTTCGGTTGGGGTGAGGGGGGTTGGGAACCTTGAATGACCTGAAATGAAAACGTGCTGAAAATTTCCTTTCAGAGCAGTGGTTTTCAACCAGTGGTCCAGAGAGAGGGTTTCAGGTGGTCCCCCACAGGCTAAATGATGGACAGTTGGTTAACCAGGTGTAACTCTTTGAGAGCATAAACATGAAACCAAATGGACCCTTGCGTGTCCATTTGGTTTCATGTTTGCGCTCTCAAGAGTTAAAATATTTACCATCTGAATCAGCCCAAGTGTATACAACTAGATAGTGTAGAATAATAGTCATTTTCATCTGTATGTTTGACAGTTTGTTTCCCAAACCCAGCCTGCATGGAAAACCCAAATAAATCTCTAGTTTTGGAACTTTTGTGTTCTGTGGGGCTAAAATGTCATCAAATGATGGTCCTCCGTGGCTCAAATGCTGAATAAATAGTGGGCCTGTGTATGAAAAACGCTGAAAACCAGTGATTTAGGGTGTCCAGATGTCTCTCTTTCCGTTGGACAGTCCCACTCCCTCTCCTTGCCAGCCTTGGTTCATGTCCATGCCTGCTATCTACTTATTTGAAGAGCTATTTAACCTTACGTTCAAGGTTGTTTTACAAATGGACTGTTTGTTTACCATAGTGGCTCAGCTCTGCTGCTTAACTGCTATGTGTCTCATTTCTAACATATAAACTGTTCAGATTTATATTCTAACGCAGGGGTTTTCAACCTTTTTGACTCCAGGGACCACCATTTATTCAGCTTTTGAGCCACGGACCACCGTTTGATTACATTTTCACACCAATGACTTAAACTTAAAGAATTCTTTTGATTTTGCCCCCAATTCCAGGCTGTATTCTGCCAACAAAACAGTGTAAGACTTCTTAATTAAGTGGTGCTAATTCAGATGATGAATATTTTAACTCTTGAGAGTATAGGGTTTCATTATTACATTCTCAAGAGTTACATCTGGTTAATCAACTTTCCAATATTTAGCCTTATGGGGACCACCTGGAACCTTCTCAAGGACCACTGGTGGTCCCCGGACCACCTGTTGAAAACCCCTGTTCTAACATGATGATTGAGTTTAAACCGAGTTTAATCACTGTCTGGATGCCAGAACGGGATTCTGGCATTCATTACTGACTGTAATCAAGGCACCTGCGTTTGTGTAGGTTAAATCAGAAATGGGATTAAAACACTTTTGTCGATGTGGTGTTGAAGTCATTAAAAATCAATTTTCATGGAGTTTTTTTATCTAAAAAATGCACAAAAGTTGGAAGACTGCACATTTATTTGGCATGAATTGTCGGGTATGGTCAAATAATGACCAAGGATGTGGTCTAAAAGTGTGAAAAAACTATTTTGACACGAAAACGTTTGGGCGCCGCTGTTGTATTGCACTTTGTAATGGAAAGTTGGCACTATATTATAGAAACTCACACCATTCGCCATTTGCATTCGAGAAGATCATTTCATAAGTGGGATTTTATTGCCATCTATAAGCCAAAGTTGTCCTTGCTAACAAAAAAGTCAAATAGTTATTTTCAACGCACAATTTTATTGCCGGATAATTTACACGTGTCCTTGGTGTTAGAATGTGAATGAGATGGAATACTATTAGTGTGGACTGTAAAGGTCAAAGACATAGTATATGGTATTAAAAGGATCCCTGCCTAATTGGACAGATATGCCTTAAAACACTATACTTGCATTCTATAACTAAAAAATACAGATAAAACACCTCTAATAATTTTATTTCATTCATAAATAGAGAATATTTCACTCAATATGGACTGTGCTCCTGTCGCAGGTTGATGATGTCACATGAGACTGTGTGGTTCAGCCCTATGGAATATGTGCAATGCACATGCTAATAAACTTTAAAATAGTGCTTTGGTGCTCATATTACAGTTACAAAGTATAATATGTTGTTGTAAGTTAATACAGGTATAAGTTGTTTTTTGTTAGCATATGCATTCCATATATTCCATAGGGCTAAACAACACATGCTCATGTGACATCATCAAACTGCGACAGGAGCACTCCCCTGTTGAGTGAAAGATTCTATATTTATGAAAGAACTGAAGATACTAATGGTGTTTTTATTTGTTTATTTTAGTTATATATGGCAAGTATAATGTTTTAAGCCTTATTTGTCTTATTAGCCTTTAAAAAAAGTAAAACTACAATTACAGTTCCCGAAAATAGTTTGTTTGTGTTCATTTTAGTGTTATCTTTTACCTAATCACATCAATATATCGATTAATAAACCCAGCAATTCTGTTTTTATTGTCGTTCAGCAACATGAACTGTCATTCAGTGTTTATATTAAATATAAATTCATGTTTGCGTGCCACAAGGATGGTTTGTCATTCATGGGCTGCAGTCAGTCAGAACGTTGTGTCGTCAAGGCCCAGACACTTAGCTCAACCGCCATGCCAGTCAGTCAGAACGTTGTGTCGTTAAGGCCCAGACACTTAGCTCAACCGCCATGCCAGTCAGTCAGAACGTTGTGTCGTTAAGGCCCAGACACTTAGCTCAACCGCCATGCCAGTCAGTCAGAACGTTGTGTCGTCAAGGCCCAGACACTTAGCTCAACCGCCATGCCAGTCAGTCAGAACGTTGTGTCGTTAAGGCCCAGACACTTAGCTCAACCGCCATGCCAGTCAGTCAGAACGTTGTGTCGTTAAGGCCAGAGACACTTAGCTCAACCGCCATGCAGTCAGTCAGAACGTTGTGTCGTCAAGACCCAGACACTTAGCTCAACCGCCATGCCAGTCAGTCAGAACGTTGTGTCGTTAAGACCCAGACACTTAGCTCAACCGCCATGCCAGCCAGACGGAGCGCCGCGTGTTCGACTCCTGAGCCTGATGGCCTGTGACAGGTGTCACTCCCCATCGCTCTCTCTCTCCCCATATTTACTGTCTGACTTCTGTTCCCTATGAATAAAACCATAAAACCATAATACATAAGTAGTCGCATATAAGTACCGACCAGTGGCGTTTCTCAGCAATTTGGAGCCCTAGGCAAGGGGAAATCTCGTGTAAAATGGCGCCCCCCAAGGGATAAAATTATGAACTATTGTCAAAGTAAATGACATATTATATGTGTTTTAAATGGTCAATTCTAGTTTTTAAAGCATATCTGGTGGTCGCCCTCTCCCCTCATGGTGCCCCTCTCCCCTCATGGTGCCCTAGGCAACTGCCTAGTCTGCCTAATGGCAAAAACGCCCCTGGTACCGACACTATGACGAAGGTTATAGTTTTGATAAAATACGATAAAAACAAACCTAATGTCATAAGTATTATCTCCATAAGGAGATTCTGTGAGAAAAAACAAATATTGAGAGAATATTACAAATCGTTCATCGTTCACTCTGCTCACACAAATGTAGACCATGGCCTACTTGTGCGCAAGCTGGCACTCCACTGTGAGTGCAGATGTAGTTGCATCTGCACTCACTGTGTTCTGATTGGCCAGGCCAGTTCTCTGGAGTAGGAAAGGCTTCTTTATATAGAATCTGCTGACAGGAAACCGTTATTATTGTTTTGGTCCACAGCTGATTTGGTCAGTAAGGGTCTGGCCCTTATTGGCCCCAACATAAGGTCTTATTGTCCCCCGCAGACGATCATATTGTGATCATATTGTCCCCCACCTTACAGGGCCGCACCCGTACCATTTTCGGTTACAGGACTTTTATTAGACAAGTAAAGCTAAAGGTCTGACTCAGAGAGTTTTCTGTTTTCAATGATGATCATTTTGTTTTGCCATCATGTTTGTTGGGGCAGTCAGGACATTTAGGGGGGCATTGCCCCCCCATTCCTATGCCTATAGATCTGCCCATGTTGATCCGCTCTGCACGTGTCTGCTTTATAACCAACACAGCGGTCGGGTTTCGCCTCCCGGCCGAGACTTGAATACACAAAGACACAATCATCTAATTATATTTGTGTCCAATATATATATATTTTTTCTCCATCAGAATATAGAATGGGACGCGTTCCAGGGGTCCACCAGGAGGATTAATGCTCAGCTGGCTCTGTATTCGCCCCGCAGCTGGCTGCCAGTTGAACAGCACTGACGTATCAATCGTTAATTCAAACCAAGGAGGAATGATGGCCCATAGCAGCGATATATATCACATACTGTATGTGTGTTGCATCCATTAGTGTGTTGTACTGCAGTGTATGTGCGGCTCTGCATCTATTAGTGTGTTGTACTACAGTGTATGTGCGGCTCTGCAGTGATGTTTGTAACACGCGTCACGGATCAACTCCTAGACGGATCCGGCATCATCTCCCCAGGCTCTGCTTGTTTCTCACTGTGTTTGATCAGATGGTCTTAGTGGAGTGGACTGGAGTTGTATGCACACACACACACACACGCACACGCACACGCGCACACACACACACACACACACACACATATTCTAATCCTCCCGTGGTGTTGTTATCTCCTAGTACAGTAGATTAGGTGTGTATCAGTAGCAGAGCCCTGTAGGGTTTGCATCATGTCTGATCCGTTATGATACGACCTGCAGACCCCCCAAAAACGCCATCATAATGTGCTGCAGGGTGTTTGTGTGTGTGTGTGTGGTGTGTGTTGTGTGTGTGTGTGTGTGTGTGTGTGTGTGTGAGTGTGTGTTGTGTGTGTGTGAGTGTGTTGGGGGGGGGGGGGGGGGGGGGGGGGGGGGGGGGGGGGGGGGGGGGGGTGGGGGGGGGGGGGGGGGGGGGGGGGGGGGGGGGGGGGGGGGGGGGGGGGGGGGGGGGGGCACAGGATAACACCTGATGAAGCGGTGATTGGTTCCTAATAACTAGAGATGGCAGATATTATCGCCCTCCGATATTATCGGCCGATAAAAGCTTTCAAATTTCATATCGGAAAATATCGGTATCGGTATTTACAAACTGGAAATTATGACTATTTACAGAGATGTAGACTCAGCGCTACGGTCATGTTTATACCATTACTTTTGTACTTTACTGAAGTAGGCTACATGTTGAATTTATAGTTGCATGGAGTATTTCTAGGCTATAACATGAATTCGTATTTATACTAAATGTTTATTTATATTAAATATTTGTACAGTAATAGTTTTCTGTTATTTTTCCACCACTGGAGGCCGCATATATCGGTATCGGTTGATATCGGTATCGGGAATTAGTAGTTGGATAATATCAGGATATCGATATTGGTTAAAAAGTCAATATCGGCCATCTCTACTAATACTGACCAACGCCCTAAGGCTATAGGGCGTCTGTTGTTGAGGTTGTTGTTGAGCGTCCGTTGTTGTGATATATGTAACCGGTCACGTGACCAAGATGCTGACTTCTGATTGGAGCATTCATTAAAGCCATGTAAGATTTATTCATAAAACAACTCTGATGATTATTGAACACTTATGGGCCAGATTTTGATTGTCTTAAGTAACAGAGTCAAAACTTGGAGGTGTGTCAAAGCTGTTTGGCTGTTCTGAGTGGCCAAACAGCTTCGCCACGCATCCAAGTTTTGACTTAAGACTTAAGACCTGAGACAATCAAAATAAGGCCTTTAGGCCTAGATTTTCGTCACAGCTAAACCCCTAATGTTTACGCCACTGCACTGTAAACAGTATACTCATTATACATCATTTACAAGCTTAATTTTATACAGTCCATTATACTATAATGGCCTTACAGCGCAGAGAAAAAGATCAATGGATGATTAGAGTATATGATCATTATTTTAACAGACTGTGGGACTACACAGCTCAGACAGAAGCAGAGCATAATTAGAACACATATACTGCATGTACATAATGATTATTCTAAGGATATAGGCCCCTTTTTTACCATATTACCGCACCCTCAGTACAGCCCAATCATAAGCCCATGCAGTCCATTTGAACCCTTTCTGCATTGTACGGGTTTTGGTGCTCTAATTATTATGCTGTAAAACGTACTTTAGCTATTGAAAAAAGTATCAGATCTACAAGCTCATAGCGCGCCACCGAGTGGCGCGCTATGAGCTTGTAGGTCTGCTATTTTTTTAAAAAATGGGTAAACGTGGCACATTTTTTTATATATATATTATTTCGGAAGCAAACATTTTTTTTAACTCAAATCTTTGCGGCGACATTGGAATTGACCCATTAAGTGAACGCAGTTGTCAGAACTCTGTCTCTCGATGGCACTGGGTTGGTGTGACTGACCCCGAAACGCAATAGGAGAAAATGCTTTTACTTTGAAAGGCAGCACAGGAAACTGCAGGAAGTGTGCTTAACTCACAGTGGCTGCACTGACACACACACAGCCCAGTGTCAGTCAGCTGAAATGTTTGCTCCTCAACATGCTGCCAAACAAACATTACCTATATACTGGAAGACCACGAACCACACAAACAGGATCAAATGGACAACCAAACCAACCATGTGAGTTGTAGTGTACTGTACACAAATTACACATTTTCTTGGACATGATATGTCCAGTGACAACATGTCATTGAGAAACCTGGTTAGCACTTAGCTGTAGAGGCAGGGGCGGATGTAACATTCCCCAATTGGGGAGGGGGCAGGAGAAATTGACATGGGTGCGGCTTCATCGCCCGAACCAGTTACAGGACTTTTATCAGTCGAGTAAAGCATCAATAATAACATCAGTTGTTGTTGAAGTTGCAACAGACACGCAGCATGCATAAAGCTAAAGGTCTGACTCAGAGAGTTTTCTGTTTTCAGTGATGAAATGCTGTTGGTTTAGTGGTGACACAGCTGTAGTTAGTTAGTAGCAGTAGTAGTGTTTTAAATCATTTTAAATATAATCAATTTGAAATGTCTTGGGTTGTTTTTGCATGCCATTTTGTTTGGTGGGGCAGTCAGGGCATTTAGGGGCAGTCAGGGCATTTAGTCAGGGCATTTAGTGCCCATGCCTAGATCCGCCCCTGTGTAGAGGAACCAGATGAATGTTTATTGCCAGTATTGCTTATTTATTTTACACACAGATAAAGTTGACTTTTTGGCCAGAACGTGATTGTTTTTCACCTATTTTTCCTCCGGTGAAAAACAACCGCGTTCTGCCCCCAAAAAGTCCATTTAATCCGTGTGGTGGGGGGCTCAGTGTTTATAAGCCTAATCGCACAAGCCGTGTTGGTTTTGGTAAGTAGGTAAAACGTTCTTTATCCACAATTTTCCCCCGCCAAGGCACCAGAGGGGACCGGAAACAGAGCACACAACATCCATACAGTGTTTGCCATGTCCTTGTTATAAGTAAGCTTTCACTCGTTTTTCCATCTACGGGGTATCACTAACAAATAAATTATTGGTAGTTGCTGGTTGAAGTTTTTAAGGTTTGTTTCTAATGTGTACAGTAGCTGTTTATTTGACCTTACATTCTAAAGCTTAAACCAGTGTTTTCCCACATTTATTCACGTCAACGAACCCCAGATTAATATGTAACTGTCCACAACAACCAGCAGAAAATACTGTCTGCCTCTAGGCTATTATTCAAATTTATTAACCACTGGTGTAGGCCCAGGGTTTTTTTTTTTTTTTTTTTTTTTTTCAACCTTTTTCATCCCAGGGCCCACTTTTATTCAGCATTTGAGCCACGGACCACCTGAGGGTATTTCTATAGACCCACAGACCCCAAAACTTAAGATTTCTTTTGCTTCTGTCCATGACCATTAATCTTCTACTTGTGTAAACTTGGACTAATTCGCATGATGGATATTTTAGAGTGTAAAAAATGAAACCAAATGGACCCGCAATGGTCCATTTGGTTTC
>CM076976.1:36851420-37036420 GCA_039105355.1 Benthosema pterotum
GTGTGTGTGTTTGTGTGTGTGTGTGTGTGTGTGTGTGTGTGTGGGTGTTGTGCGCGCGCGCGCGCACGCACATGTGTATATGCATTTGGCCACACGCACACAGACAATGGCTTGGCCCCAAGAGAAACAGATGTTTGTGATCTCATTACTTTTTTCTTTTTGTGCTGAAATGAATCACTTCTAAATGCCGTATACGACAATGGGAGAGGAGTTCTAATTACAAGATGGAACTGTTTCAACTCCGCCATCTGCATATTGAACTTTAAGCTGCTACAATACAGGGAGAGTTGTTTGTAGCTCTGCTCCCAAGGAAAATAGGAGGAAGTGAACCCAACGTCATTTTCTCTACTTGGCCAATCGAATGGGCAGATTCATCACGCTGGGTGGCAAGCTGCAGCTTGAAACCGCAGGGAATACATTGAAGTCAATGGAGCGGTGGAGTGGACAGGGACAAACAAAAATTATTTCTGAACGACTGATACCATTGTAAATTAAACACTTCTGGAAAATGACAGAATACACACAAGACATTGTTGTCTGTTGTGTTGCTTTTCGATGTGTACAAAGCTGTGTAATGTTTTATAGCTATCCAAAGAGCAGAAAGTATGCTTCTGAACGTTCTGAACGTGACGTCACTCTCTGCGAGACTGCAGCTGGGTGCTATTGCAAAGAGGGGCAGTTCTCGCGATGAGATGCTAGGCAGCCCAGGCAGACTCATTTTGTGCTCTTTAGATAGCTTAATAAAATGAAATAGTTTGCAATTCGAAAAACACCCACTCAGACAACAATCTGTGACCTGTTTTCTTTTATATTCCTGAACCGATTATATGACATTGGTCGCAGTCGTTCATAAATCATGTTTGTTTGCAAGAAATCCGGCATGCTGCCATACACTGCCATGTATTTGTCCTAGCTTCCGGTAGGACTCCAGGAGTTTTGCCACCCGAGGTGTCATGGCGCAGCCGCGGCAGACTTGGCTTCCCTTCCTTCTCAATAAGAACTTCCTTGTCTGCTCCCCCAACCAGCCAGACATGGGTGGAATAACCGTTTCCTGTCTGGCAGGAAAATCTTGCGAGACCTCTGGTCAGGGGTGGATCTAGGCATGGGCATGGGGGGCAATGCCCCCCTAAATGCCCTGACTGCCCCAACAAACACGATGGCATGCAAAACAACCCAAGATGTTTCAGATTAAAGTGCTTATATTTAAAATGAATTGAAACTGCTACTGCTACTAACTAACTACAGTTGTGGCACAACTAAACCAACAGCATTTCATCATTGAAAACAGAAAACTCTCTGAGTCAGACCTTTAGCGCAGGCTGTGTGACTGTTGCAACTTCAACAACAACTGATGATATTATTGATGGTTTACTTGCCTAATAAAAGTCCTGTAACCGGAAATGGTATGGGTGCGGCTTCACCCGATGAAGTTGCACCCATACCATTTTCTTCCCCTTGCAGTTCCATTTGGTTTCATTTTTACACTCTCAAGAGTTAAAATATTCACCATCTGAATTAGCCCAACGTCTACATACTGTAACTAAAGAATGTAGCAGATTAATGGTCATTCTGATCTGTATGTTTGACTGTTTTGTTTCCCCAAATATCCAGCCTGGAATTGTGGACAAAAGCAAAATAAATCTTTAGTTTTTGGGGTCTGTGGGGCTAAAATGTTGGACCGCGTGGCTCAAATGCCGAATAAATAATGGGCCCTGGTGTCAAAAAGGTTGAAAACCACTGCTTCAAATAAAAACATTGGACTTGCCCACCCGCCCTGCCATTCTTCCAGCCCACTTTAGTAGGGCTGGCTAAATCCGGCCCTGCCGACATTTTGTAGAGTTTTAACTTGTTGCCGTGTTTCTATCTATATTTCTGCTGACAGGACTGTGAGCCATCCTCCTCCACAGTGTTTCTCCTGCTGCTATCCGTGTCCCGTGCTGCAGGCTCCTCCTGACATCGCCCCTAGCTGTTCCTTTATTTAACATATCTTTCTCTAAAAAGACCTCCTCTCGCTTTGTTCTCTTCCTTCCCAGTGTGCTCCATTTTTTTCATCCATATCTATCCCTATCCGTTTTCCAGCTTTCCTTCTATATACAAATTGACTTTTTCTTTGATCTTTTTTTTTACATGAATTAGCAATGCATGCTATTGTGTCTTTTAGCTTTCCTTCTGGTTGTGTGGAGGATCACTGCATGCCTGGCTGACATCTCACAGTGGATGTCCTCGAACCACCTCCGCTGAAGCTGAACAAGATGGAGTCACGGAACTGCTATTCTTCCCAGCTAAGTCATCCCCCTCCATTAGGGAGTTATGGAGCTAACTATTTCCATAGACAGTGCCTTGGTAACCTCAGCCCCTATGGCTGTGTGTGTGTGTGTGTGCGTGTGTGTGTGTGTGTGGTAATAGAGGTGGGAAACCCGACCGAAACCCGACCCGGCCCGTCGGGTACCCGACGGGCCGGGTCGGGTAGGGCTCATTTGCTTAATTGGTGGTCGGGTTTTCGGACGGGTTCGGCTATCTTGCTGTTATTATTTATATTTATATATAATAATATTATTTTAGAACTTTATTTTTATTTAAAAAAAAAGGGTGTCGGGTTGTCGGGCCGGGCCGGCTGCGCATATATTTTAATAATAATGGTCGGGCTAGGGCCGGCTGGCCCTACCCGACCTACCCTAGGGTAGGGTCGGCTAAAAAAAGTCGGCCCGACCCCAGCTCTAGTGGTGTAAGGTGTGTGTGTGTGTGTGTGTCTGTCCACTCTATAGCTATACACTCAAGTAAGTACAAATACCTTGAAATTCTCCTTAATAATGTACTACTTTTCAACCACTGGGGTTGGATAGTCCCCATTTAGACTGCCGGCCCACAAACCTGATTCAAATCTGATTTATTTCCTCTCAAGTCACACAGAATCTGATTTAGATCTGCAATGTCAGTCCACTGGGACGGATCACCTGGAATCAGATTTGATGAATATTATGTGGCCCAATTTGCGTGTTTATATCAGATTCCATGTGACTCATTTGTGTTTAGACTAGATTAGACAAGCCGGATTCCAGCCTGGATCTGTGCCACAATGTGTGTGTGTGTGTGTGTGTGTGTGGGTGTGTGTGTGTGTGTGTGGGTGTGTGGTGTGTGGTGTGGTGTGTCTGTGTGTGTGTGTGTGTGTGTGTAAATGGGTACTTATAGTGTTGTTTTCCTGCTAAAGAGCATTATGCCAGTCTTGGCAGGTGGTTGTTCTATAAAATGGTTCCTGCTCAGTGTGAGCTGCCTGTGCTCTCTTCTGCTTAGACAATCACCCACAGCTGTTTGTCTGCTCATTATGGGAGGGGTAGCGGATACTGTACACAAACAATTCACTGACACACGCACGCATGCACGCACGCCTTATATACAGTGTTATAGTGGGACTTTTAGAAGTGGGGGGACGCCTCTTAAAGGGGAATTCCACCCATTTTCATTTTTTTTTCTGAGAGTGTACAAATGTGCAAATGTTCCGTTTGTACACTCAGAAAAAAGGAAACTCATTAACATGGTGAAACACATCTTGATAATGTCATGAAGATGTATTTCACCATGCTAATGATTTGTTCAGACCTCCATTTCTAGGAAACACAGAATGGGGGAACTCTTTTTTACCATGTCCACACAACATCTCTAAGGTATATTAATGGCATAGTAAAATATTAAAAATGGAGTGGAATTCCCCTTTAAAACACGTGCATGCACACTGCCTTGCATTTGCGTGCACCTGCGGAACACACAGACACGCTGTTAAAACAAGTATAGCATATTGAGAAATATTGTTTACAATGCCTAATTGTATCCATAAAAGTAAATGACAAGACAAAAAAACATAGGCACTACATCCCTGCTTATATATGACAACAGTTCTAAAACAGGCTATTCACTGATGTGCATTACAGTGCGGAAATTAAAATACGGACACACACATATACTATATTAGCTTATGTGACACACAGCCATTCTCAGGATTTTGGATGTTTTGCGATATTAATTATGCTTGAAGTGATCAGTTAACAGCCGGGGGGTGAGGTTCCAAACGGAGCTATACAACACACACGCCTGCTTTGTGCAGCTGTGGCAGACAGACTTGATCTCAACAGTAAAACACATTTAAAAAGAGTGAATCATGCACATTGCCTCAATGAGAGTGCAACCCTGTAATTATACATGACACATCATGCAGATAGACACTGACCCCTCGTTCATTTGGACGTTCAACATGGCTGCAGTGCGTAGGCTGGCTGTTTTTCTCTCCTGTTCTATGTGAGCGTGTCTTGAAACAGCTTGACACTGTAATAAAATTGAGTAGTATCTCTTATTCATAAGCATATGCTATGTTTCTTCCTTTAAACATGGTCTTACTGTCATATCAAACTCCACTATGGGGAGATGATGTCCATTTTTGTTTATTGCATTGGGCAGTAACATATTACAGTGTGTATATTAAAGTAATATTATTACCGTTGGCTTTTCCAGCAAAGTACTGTAACGATATTGCTCTGCCAAAATGGTTAATATGTAATGTTACTCAGCCAAATCACACCTCATATTACTTATTACAAATAAAACTTGCAAGATGTGAAAATAGAACAGATTTACAAGCTAGCAGCAGAAAACAACAGCAATGCGCAGTAGTTTGTAGATCCTAATCCACCACAGCATTCTGCACACATGACACACTACAAGTTGTCTCTAAACGGATTGTGTTGTACATCTGTTTAGTGGGTGGGAGGATGGAACAACATGGGAAAGTAATACAGTAATATGTAACATATTAATAAGTAGGGATGTTGAATGTTTTTTTTTTTTTTTTTTTTTTTTTTTGAATTTTTTTTTTTTTAAATGAGATTAATTACAGCTTCAAAATGAACCTAATCATGACTAATCAGCATTTAAACTATGTCCAAAACATTTGAATCTCCTAAGTCATATTGCCCAACACTGGCTGTGACACACAGCCATTCTTAGGCCTTTGAATATGTTGTGTATTATTATACACTACTGTGTGTGAAAAGGGTTTTCACCATGCTGAGCTCGGCCCATTTTGACTTGTGCAGCGATATCCAGAGTAGACACAAGAGCTCTTCTCGAAGCTATCAGTTAACAGCCAGTGATGAGGTTCCAAACAGGACCAAACTGAGATGCACTCGCTTTTGTGTAGCTGATCTCAACAGTAAAAAAGCCGCACCTGACTAAGCCGCACCAGGCAACATGCTTCATGTTAGAGCAGTGGTTTTCAACCTTTTTGATCCCAGGGTCCACCATTCAGCATTTAAGCTACAGACCACATTTGACAACATTTTCACCCCACAGAACCCAGAACTATAGATTTCTTTTGGTTTTGTCCACAATTCCAGGATGGATTTTTGCAAACAAAACAGGCAAAACATGACCTTGACTTATTAATTAAGTGGTGCTAATTTAGATGGTGAATATCATAACTCTTAAAAACCCGTAAAAAAAAAACACCAGTAAAAATCCATTGATTGGCCGCACCATTGTATAAGCCGCAGGGTCAAAAGCATGTGAAAAAAGTAGCGTCTTATAGTCCGCATATTACGGTGAATCTTGCATATTGCCTCAAGTCTGTACGACACCGCAAGCCCTGTAATTATACATGACACATCATGCAGATGCACTGACCTCTCTTTCATTTGGAACTTCAACAGATGATGCATTTTCGCTGGAGGGGCTGCAATCTTTTCTCTCTGTTCCATGTGAACGTGTATTGAGACAGCTTGGCCCTGTAATAAAACTGATTTGATTTCAATACATCTCTTATTTATAAGCACAAGCTATATTTCTTCCTTTAAACATGGTCTTACTCTCATATCAAAATCCACCATGGGCAGATGATGTACTTTTTTGTGTATTACACTTCATATTTATAATTGTAGTTGTGGTCCACCCTAGTGGGCCTATAGTGGTTAGAGCAGAGCTGCACAAGTCCATGGTGTGTGCACATTTCAACTTGAGGACTACTTTTAAGATGGCCAGATCGATAATACTTACCCAAAAGTATTACTATTGTTTATAGCTGTTCACAGTGCTTGGCCGTTTGTTTGAATGCTGTATATAGAATGGGTACACTTCGAGGAGAGTACAGCTATAGGTCAATAAGAAAGTCTGCTAAAAAGATAAAACCAGAAATGGAAGACTTGCAGAAGGAACTGTTTGGAATAACGTGTTCCTTCCACAGCACACCAGGGATACTCCCCAGGTCCCCCGGAGAGGGGAAAAGAGGCGGCTTACACTCCTCAATATTGAATTAAAGGAAGCATGAGGCTAGTCTAAGTAAGCAAGGAACCAGCCCAAACTGCCGCAGGAATGGAATGAATTAATGATCAATCAATCCCTGGGCAGATGAAATATATTTCCCTAGTCTGGAACACAGAAGTTCCAGACTAACATCTAGGGCTAGGCAGTAATATTAGTCTGGTTCATGCCAGACTATTGCTCTCCCCAGGTTGGCAGAGGGACGTGTACAGCACAGGATTGCACTGGGTGAAATGGGTGGCAAAATTGTGGGATAAAAATGGAATAAAAAGTAAAACTTGTTCACAACCTGATTGCTGCCAGGTAATTATTTGCCACTGACTATAGGTTTAGTGTTATAGCCTGTTGTTGCATGTAGGTTTTCACTCGACAGGTATTTAAATGAACAGGGCTGAGATAAATGAGATAGATACTGACAGTATTTCCATTCAGTGTGTTCTTCTCCTATGACAGATAGGGAGATGTTGCATTGTGGCTTGAAATTGGCAAACCAATGGCTCCACCCTGTGGCTATGTCCTGTGTGTGCATGGTGGAGTGTCCGTCTACATGTGTGCAATCTTGTGTGCAATCTAAATCATAGTTGTGATACTGTTTCTTACAATCTAGCTATCTGGCCTTTTTAATGATATGAATTCCTATATTTTTAGGTCTACCTATTTATTTTATTCTTCACTATTCTGTCTTTTAACTAAGGAGGACCCTATATTTTTTCCTGATGCTGCTTGCGGTTGTAGAAATAAATGACAAATAAAGCCATCCTAAATATTGGTTTATGGACAGCTGGTGACACTTGCTTTTTCTTCAAATTAGGTTAAGTTATTGTCTGCTTGCTTAATAACTTTGGCAATGGGCTAGTTATTTTATGCCATTAATATTGCGGTCAATGCTGCTGTGGTGGTGATGGTAGTAGGAACAGTATATTACGGTATCAGTGGTAGTATTAATTTGTTTGCTGTCATTTAAGGACTACCAGGACTACCAGTTATGCCACAGAATTGAGGACTACTAAGGTATTGCTTGGGGAACCTAAATCGGCATCGGCGCTCAAAGGTTAAGTGAAATTCAATGTTAAAAAAAAAAAAAAAAAAAAAAAAGCATGAACTTCTTACATCTACATACATTGCATTGCTAGTCCCTCAACTTAATATGGAGTTCGTAACCAAAGGAAACCTTTACTAGATACAAGTGTAAAATGAAAGCAAATGGACCCATTAGTGATAAACTCCAAGGGTTAGAATCTTGTTTTTTGACCATTCTGAGCATTTATAGCAATTACACATGTGAGGCTCATTGTATTGTTTAGATTGAATACTGCAATGAGGACATTAGTATTAAAACAGAAAAAGAAAACCTAGGCAATATTATAGCTGCTTAACCAATAGCTTTAGCTTTACCTGGATGATTTTAAAGTTGACCTTGTCACATTGTGATAACTATGCAAATGTTGTCACTGCAGTTACTAAAATAGTTTAAACACTTCTGTATCACACACGTCCACCCTTGATTCAAGTTACCGGTACTGATGTTTCTCCTCAAGCCGATAAGTTAATCATTTTGTTAAACTGTAAAACCAGTAGTCAAAGGACAAGGCGATTATAACATTTACACTTTTTTATTGGTGGATTGAGTGAGCAATGGTCAAGGAGGATTACACTGCTTTAAAGAAAATGCAACAGGCACTTCCAGGGCATGGGGGCTAGATGCTTGAACAAACAATTTCAAATTTTAAAACATCAAATCCGTCAGGTCATTAACAAAATAAAAATAATAAAACATATATACATTTTTGGTGCATCAGAAGATAAAGCCGTCATCCATCCCTGTGGCAACCTCCGGGTCTCTTAACTGCAAAACAAACAAAAAGACAGAAATTGTTACCACACAGGTATGAATACACAACTTTGCACAATTCAATAACCCATTGGTACATTTAACCCATCAGGACAACAACCTATTGTGTTTATCATCATTTTAAACTTCAGCAATTATTATTATTAATCCTCAAGGCTCACAGCTTGGCACCAAGTACCGCACTATGAGCATATAGATCCATTTTTTTCTGATCAATCACTTAACATTTTTAAGTAAAATTCTTTTACTTCTTTTGACAACTTTAGCTGGGGTCTTTAGGGACTCTAACCCAAAACCCTCTAAATAGTTTAAGGGCAACCAACACAAATGCTTACCTATTTTTAGAATTTGTATTATCAGCCTTAGGCTTAACCCAGTTTGCACATTTGCGTATCACCACATTTACCATTATTTTCAAAGTTAGCTGTTGAAAACATCGATCTACAAGCTTTAGATCAGCTGAAAAATATTTTGCAAATCTTTGAAATATAAGTATTCTTTCCCAGTTAATACTTTTCTCATCTTTGCTTCTGGGTCCCTGGAACGACATCCCTTGGCTGTTTGAAAGATGTACTAAAAAAAAAAAAACATCACTTACTAGTTATCCCTGCCTCCGCCACCTCCACTCCTCCATCCTCCTCCGCTGCCCCCGCCGTAGCTGCGATCTCCACCGTATCCGCCTCCGCCACCTCCGCTCCTATCGCTGTAGCTCCTGTCACCTCCGTATCCTCCGCCACCACCTCCTGCACACAGGAGAGAGAAGAGAATACATTCAACATGACATTCATCAATTTAACCCATTGTCCTGATCAGATTCTAGTTTCTGATGCTAGATTCTAGTCCCCGACACTAGATTCTAGTCCATAACAAATTATAGTTTGTAACACTAAATTCTAGACCCTGGCACACGGTTCTAGTTTTTCTGGAAAAATCTCTTTGTGTCAGTGATGCTTAACATATTTCATAGGAAGGCCCCCCAGAAATATCTATTATTTAGCTGCAGAACTTCATCTAAAAACATGTTCTAGAGATCTCTCAGAAGCAATGATTTGAGTTAAAAATGTTTGCTTCCAAAATAACGTATACAAAGATTTGCACCACATTTTCACAATTTTTCAAAAATAGCAGAACTACAAGCTTATATCGCGCCACTCTGTGGCATGAAATGAGCTTGTAGATCTGCTAATAAAAAAAAAAGAAATAGGAAAGCCTTAAGAGTTTGGGATAAAAGAAAGATCTCTACCTCTTCCGCCACCATAGCTGCCTCCTCCACCACCAGAATATCCTCCTCCCCTTCTTCCTCCACCGCCGCCTCCTCCTCCTCGGCCATTCCCGGCGTCGTCCACGCGGATCTGCCTGCCATCCAGATTCTGAAAAGAACCGCACCCATTTCAGTCGGTGGTGTTGTGCCACAAGGTCGCCATGTACGGTATGTGTAAGGCTGTATTTACACTTGCAGCCAAATCTATCCTGAATCATATCTATGTCACTTCAAGACAGAAACCCCAGCTTCTTGTGGCTCGGATCTGATTCAGGCTGGGATTTGTCTGCAGTGTAAACTAGGCCAAAAATGGCTACCAGAGCAAGCCGTCATCTGTAGCACCACGTCGTCAACTAACTCACCTGTCCATTCATTCCTTCTATCGCGGCCTTTGCATGCTCCGGGTCTTCGAACTTCACAAAGCCGAAGCCGCGAGACCTGCCTGAATCCTTGTCTCTGATGACATCAGCTAGACACACAAAAAAGTTAAGAGTTAAAAAAAGCAAAGTGATTCAATGTGTGGTTGTTTAACCCATTTAGGGTGGGAACGACTGTTCTAAGATTCTTTCATAGTTTACTAATGAAAAATTGCAAATCAACAAGCCCATAAGAGTACATGATATGAGATTGTATATCTGCTTAAAAATTACAATAAAAAACAACTGACAATGTGACCCATTTTAACTCAAATATTTTGCTTCGGAGCAGTCCCTGGACTACATATTTTCATATGGAGGTTGGCAGTCAAGTACAGATGATTTTGGGGGTCCTGGACATGAAATCTTGAGGCCCACTGACTTGTAGAACGAGTTTTCAGGTCAAAATGAGTTTTTAAATGGATTGCCAAGTAGTTTTACCTTTGCTAATGGGTCCATATTTGCAGAAGGCCTTCTCCAATGAGTCCTCATCGGTGTCGAAGCTCAGACCTCCAATGAACAGCTTGCCCTCGTCAGACATGGTCTAAAAAGAGGAACACAAGAGAATCAGTCACATTGCTTCAACAATATAAATGTACATTATATAAAAGTGTGTGTGTGTGTGTGTGTGTGGTGTGTGTGTGTGTGTGTATATATATATATATATATATATATATATATATATATATATATATATATATATATATATATATATATATATATATATATATATATATATATATATGTGTGTGTGTATGTATGTATGTATGTATGTATGTATGTGTGTGTCCACAAATGGTGGTCCGTGGCTCGAATAATGCTGAATAGTGGGACCTGGTTTCAAAAAGGTTGAAAGCCACTGGTTTAAGTCAAGAAATCAAGCAGCCCCTCCACGTTAAACCTAATGGTAGGTAATGCGTTGGATCAAAATGGCGGAGTTACAAGTTCACACTTGACTACTGCGGATCCTTGGATGTAACAGTGGCAGAACCATTGAGTTACGACAACTCCGTTGACTTCATGGGACCAGTACAGTGGCGGCTTTTTTTTTTTTTACTCAAGACTTCTATTGATTGGGGACAAGCAGGACTAACGGAATGCACTGGAGTCGATGGGACTCCACGCCCCCTCAATGTCGCAACTCTTCTACTACTGGATGGCTCTGATTAGTGGAGTGGGATCAGGTGCGTGTCAGCAGCAGCGTGGCGGCGCCATGATTACACGCACCTGTTCCTTCCTACTACCACTGATTACACCGACCGACACGGTGGAAATGTTTGAAAAGCACAACCGTCTTAAACTACATTTTAGAAGCGAAACGCTGATAAAATAACAAAATGCCCTCCCAAAAAACATATCTTTAGAAAAGGCCCAAACCGCCCAGCTATAAGAAAAATACTGTTTTAGAAGCCCGAATGGGCCGACGCACGTGGTGAGGAGTTGGGAATACGTTTTCCATCCAAAACTTTTTATTCCCCACAATCCCCAGACCAAACTACAAAAGGTTTTCAAAGAATACAACGTATCCGACACATAAAAGCAACCCCAAAGCCGAAAATGCACGTTTAGAAAACTAATAACCCCAATAAGGTTGATTTCGTTCGGTCCGAGAGGGCGTGTTGCTCCGCAGGAGCACTTTATTTTATCAGAGTCCGAAGTCGCGTTGGTCGAACAAACAAGGCCCGACTTGCATACAAACGCACTTTTAAATACTTTTAAACGAGCAACTTTACAACCCCCGACGTCAGTTCTAACTGCATGGGTTCCAGAAAGTGTGCAATAATAATGAATTACCTTCGGTCAACGGCTGGCTTTCGGGAGAAGAAACTGCGCCGCGGTGATGCAGGAGGATAACGATGAGGTGTTGCAGCAGCTTGCAGAGTTGAGAAATGAGGAAAACGAGCAAACGAGCCGGACGTGACCGCAACCTATTTATATAATGTTCAGTGGGCGGGGCCTGGTTTTCCATGAATGGGAGGGGCCACACAAAAAAATCACCGGTCTTTTTGAAATTACGTATATTATTATTAATCTAAATCTGAAGAACTGAAGGATCATTTATAAAATACTATTATTACATTTCAAATTAATTGATACAAAGGGGTGGGGGTGGGGGGTGGGGGGCGTATATGAGCAAGGAGAAATCCATTAACATAAAGGGGAATCCATTCTAGATGAAAATTATGCCACTTTAATTTTTCTTTCTTTCTTTTTCTTTCTTTCTTTCTTTCTTTCTTTCTTTCTTTCTTTCTTTCTTTCTTTCTTTCTTTCTTTCTTTCTTTCTTTCTTTCTTTCTTTCTTTTTTCATTGCGATCTAGTTGTATTAAACAATATTAAACTCACCAACATTGCAGCTGTGTGGAAAGGTTGAATTATCCTCTTGCTGTTATGAGCTACATTTTATCAGTAAATAAAAGTTCTGGACTTTGGACTTAGACACTCTTTTGTATTAACCAATCCGGGTACCCATCGGCATATATTCGGGAAAACAGTGTTGTTCCTTAAAGGGGATAAAGGGGAATTCCACCCATTTTCAACATTTTTTCTGAGAGTGTAGAAATGCAACCAAATGAACCATTTGTACGCTCTCAGAAAAAATAAGCGTCATCAAGATGTTTCACCATGTTAGTGGTTTTCTTCAGACCTCCATTTCTTGGGAACACAGAATGAGGGAACTTTTTTGTCCACCCAGCACCTCTTAGCTATAGACCTGCGCAGTGACGTCACCAACCCTGTTCCACGAGTGGATTCCTCATTCATTTTCCTCATAGACTTTTCGAAAATGGTTAATAAAAACACGTTTGCGCCGCGGCCAAAGCCAACTCGGGTCGTGACAAATCATGACAACAAACACAAAATCATCATATAATATATCATTAGCAAGAAGTAGAAAACGGCATGATACAAGACCTTTTGTTTCGTTTTTCATCTTAGAAATTATTTGATTATCCCAAAAGTTTGTGTGTGCCATCATGATTCGTCACGACCCGAGTTGGCTTTAGCCGCATTGTAATCGTCTTTATATAAATTATTTTCTAAAAGTCTATGAGAAAAATGAATGGGGAAAAGACTTCTGGAACAGTGGCGGTGACGTCACTGCGCAGGTCTATACTAATGACATATTAGAATGTTGAAAATGGGTGGACTTCCCCTTTAAAGCGAGGCAACTAGTCTGTCTTGAGCAGGCCTGGGCATTATGTGGCCTGGGGGCCAAATGCGGCCCTTTGGCTGACTTTGACTGGCAGGGAAAGGTTACTTGGAAATAAGAAACTTAAACCCACGTTAATTCTAATGTTACCTCTTACTGTATGTGGACTAAAACGGCAATGCTTTTATTTTTAAGCAAGTATATTCACATGCACGCAAGTTTCCTGCCCTGAACTATGAACTGTTTGTGATTTGTCAACATGTTTGCCATTGTTTTGGAAACTTCATTGATAATATTACTTTGAAATATTACATCTTCGGAAAGGCAGCCCATTTTTATTGCATAATAATAAAATGCAAATGCCTACTGCTTTCTAGATAGAAATAAAATGGACACTTGGGCCCTGCCCTCCGCAATATTTTCTGTTTCTCATTGGCCCTTAGAGAATAATAATTGCCCACTCCTGGTCTTGAGACTAGTATTAACAGGTTGATCTTAATTCAGCCTTTCCATACAGGGGAATATTATTTCATCCAGCACACCATTTTAACCTATATAGTTTTGACCTACAGCACGTGTGTATATCAATATACTATTAAAATATGTTAAAGCAAAACTTCGTCAACAACTATTTTTATCGTCTACTCAGGCTTATGTGAACACGTCAGAGTTTAATCAGGATCGGAAATGCGATGTAGGTATGGGCTTTTTTCACAGATTCCAATTACACCAAACTCGGGTGGAAAAAAGGATGTGCGCAGTTTAACAAACAGTACCTACTTCCTATGGACGACAGTTAGGGAGGTACTGCATAGCCAACATTAGAATCGTCCAGTGATCCAGGGAGCAATTTTTCGAATCCCTGGGCAAGACACTGAAACACAAGTTACTCCAGATGTGCTGGTTGGGACTAGCATGGTTTCCGCTTGGATATATAATATATGGACCATTTATTCTATGATGTCACTGAGCATTATGAAGCTACCCAAGCAAGCCATCAACCACCTCAGACTTCAGCAGCATTATGAAAATCACATAAGTCAGCATGTCCCGGTAGTGTATGGGAAAAGTGTCAAACTGGTCATTTTTTTTGTCATAGTATCTGCAAATACTCTATCGGAAGCAGAAAATGATCAGTATCGACCATTAGGCCTACTTGTCATTATCGGGTCATATCAGTATGTTGTCTAACCACAGATCCGACACAGGGGTAAGGGGTTGACATTATGGCAAAAAAAAAAAAAAAAAAGTTGGTGCATGTGGAATTTGCTTCAGGGTTTCTCAAGTGCACATTTGAGTCTGCTATTCCCTGTTAGTAGACTTCATTTAAGATCCTATGTTTTTGGTGTTATGGTGGTAATGGTATAGGGGCCACTTCAGGATGTCACCCCCATACCATTTTCTCCCCCCCCCCGAAATCTGGACAATGCATCCAACTTTACTGCACAGAAACATGATTTGTAGAATCAAGAAATACAAATATCAAGTAAAACTATTTATTAGTCAAGAATCACTTCAGATGCAAAAAAAATCCACAAATGCAATGTATACATTGTATAAAAGCCTCAATCAGCTTCACCAACGGTCTCCACCACTCCTATCGCCGTAACTCCTGTTATATCCTCCGCCACCAGCTACACAAATACAAGGGAGAGAAAATACATTCACATCAAATTAATTTTAGGTAAAACCCAACTAGTCCTAGAATGCCTCCTTTATTAAGTAGGAGCTATAGTTTACTGTAATCGAGACATGGTCCCCTAGTTTCATATCCATGTGAAAGTTGTGGCACAAAACAGCCATCGAGTCAAATATCTCCGTTTTCACAAGCTAAGCTGCGCACAGACCCTTTAATCCCCCCCTTGGGCAAAGGGGCTCATGATGACAACTGTATTTCATTTTTCGAACTTTCCCTGACCACCACAAGACGTAGTCAGGGAAACGCATGTTTTGGTGAACTGCAATAGGGTCTGGATATTAATCACACTACCTATTACCATATACCAATTGTGTGCCCCAAAGTTTTGTTTCCCCAATGACGTTTGCGGCAAACAGAGGAAGTTTTCAAAAATGGTAAAGTACAGCCTTCAACATGAGCCCCTTCGCCGGAGGGGAAGAAAAAAAAAAAAAAAAAAAAAAAAAAAAAAAAAAAAAAAAGTTGTGTGCAGTTTGTGAAAAAGTAGAGGTGATTTGAACTAAACAGACATGTGCCAAAACTTCACTGGATACCCCCCCCCCCCCCCCCCCCCCCCCCCCATGTCTTTGGAATTATTTAACGGCAATACAAATGTGGTTGAATTGATGATGATGGTTGTGCTGATGTAGTCATTACAGTAAACTATGGCTCCTACTTATGGAATCATTTTAGGGCCAAAACCCAACTATCTTTACCTCTTCCGCCACCATAGCCACCGCCTCCTCCCCCATATCCGCCACCTCCATATCCTCCACCACCTCCTCCATATCCTCCGCTCCTTCCTCCTCCACCGCCACCTCCACCCCCGGCATTGTCCACACGGATCGTTCTGCCATCCAGACTCTGAAAAGACAACCAAGTCAGTCGTGCTGCACCAGGCGGATCTAGGCATGCCCCCCCCCCCAAACATGTCATGCAAACAACCCAAATTTCCAATAATGGTATGGGTGTGGCTTCATCGCACCTGTCGCTTCGCGTCACAGGCGATGAATCCGCACCATGCCATCTTCTCCTCCCCCCCCCCCCCCCCCCCCCCCCCCCCCAAATGGGAAATGTTACATCCACCCCCGCCAGGAGCGCATGTGCGTTTCAGAATGGCTGTAATGACCCAGTCAGCATCTCACCTGTCCGTTCATCGCTTCCATCGCAGTCCTCGCGTCCTCTGGGTTATCAAACTTCACAAAGCCGAATCCACGAGACCTGCCCGATTCCTTGTCTATGACGACAACAACTGCAGGAAACGTAAAATAAGGAGTTACACCGTGCGAATGGATGTGTGGTTGGTTGTTCATGTGTGATTGCTCAAGTCGTTTTACCGTCACGAAGGTTCCCGTACTGGGAGAAGGCGTTCCTCAATGAGGGTTCGTCCGTGTCATAGCTCAGCCCACCGATGAACAGCTTACCTTCGTCGTTACCACGTGACATGTTTGCCTAAACAAAACACAAGAATGTCAAATTGCTTTATGAACCTGGTAAAATGCAATGTTACATCAGAAATGTTTGGACAAACAAACCTTAATAGGAGGCAAGGATCTATAGGCAGAGCAGAAATATGAACGAACCAGCTAAGTCTATGAAAACAATGCAAAACATTTTAATCCCATACGCAAACATTTGACAAGTGCAGATCTACAAGTGCACAAGGGATCAGTGGGAATTGAACGTGGACCTTATGCAGCCAAAACACTTCCTGGTTGTGCTGGCAGAAGGGATCCTTCTGTCGGCAGACTCCCATTCTCTGTGCATGTATTGGTTGTGATTTTGTATGAATAAAGTTCACTTCCTTAAACCACACTATTTCATTTGATAATACCATTTCCTAGTTCTTCATAGTTTGTTTTATTTGTGGTGTGCTATTGACATGATCACATGAGTTAGAAATGTCTAAAATCTTCAGTTAAAATCATGAGTACTTCATGGATTTCTCCAAGTGTTGCCATGTCCGCTTTTTATAAGCAACCTTTTTCAGTAAATCTGCTTGCAAGTAATGACAGTTTACTAGGTAGATTTTTAAGGCTTGTTCCATATCTGTGATTCTGCTCAAATGAACAATGAGTCAAAGAGCCCCCATGTTCCATGCATCTGTGCACACAGATCCCCATCTGTAATTCTTTTGTGCCAAGCCAGGTTTTTATTTTTCATCTGTATAAAACAAGAATTATTTTGGATAATATCAAATCTATCAGATCACAGTGGCACACTTTGAGCTTTCAGATCTGCTATTCTCAAGTAGCTGCCAATATATAGTCTTAGAGTATAATGCATAGTATGTAATGTACAGTAGATGTATAGCTCATGATTGACTGATTGCTTATCTCTCTCACACAATCTGGCAACACGGAGCAAGTGCATTGTTCCAGATTGTGTGAGAGAAATAAGCAACCATGGTCTATGACATGGGGTTTCAACTGATTGTGAACCAGGGACCACCAACCTGACTTAGAATCAACACGGGGACCACCACAGTTACCCTAAATCCATTCTGTTACTTCATTCAACCTAGAGAGAAAATATCCGCACTCGCATATAGTTCACGAGTTTTTTTTTAATTTCATTTCATAGAGAAGTGAAATAAAAGAAAACTCATGAACTATATGCGAGTGCAGATATTTTCTCTCTACATTGATCTGCAAGAATCTGCACCCATCAGCCATTGAGAATACAAGTTGGACTCTGAGTAGAGTGCGCCTACCTAACGATATACAGTAGCCTAATGATAGTGTAGACATATGGCATTATTATTCCCACAGTGATGTAGGCTAATTATGATAAAATCAGGCAAACTTTCTTGAGATTCTAACACCCATTTCTGTGGATTTTCTTATCCTCAATCAGACTTTCAGTAACTGACAAGGTTGGCATGCTTACTGTACATTGCACAAAGCTTTAGTGTGCTGTTCTATGGAAGAAAAAAATGAATACCTTTCAGGACCACAAGTGGTCCATGGAACACCAATTGAAAATACCTGGACCTGGACTATGAAAACCAAATGAGCTACTATATTACTCTTTAAGACTTTCTTTAAGGCTCTTTAAGACAAGAACTTGAGATTTGTTTTTCATCTGGGGTTTGTGATCCAGGGACATGGGATCCTTTATGAAAATGTTTGAGGAGAATCACAGGTTTAAGTAACATTAGGGAACAGGCTTAAATAAAACATGCAGCTAGTAACTACCATTATTTTCAAGCAACTTTACTGAAAAGGCTTGCTTATAAAAAGTGGATATGGCAACACTTGGAGAAATCCATGAAAAACTCCCGGTTTTAACTGAAGATTTTAGACATTTCTTACTCATGTGATCATGTCAATAGCACACCACAAATAATACAAACTATGAAGAACTAGGAAATGGTATTATCAAATGAAATAGTGTGGTTTAAGGAAGTGAACTTTATTCATACAAATTCACAACCAATACATGCAAAGTGAATGGGAGTCTGCCGACAGGAAGGATCCCTTCTGCCAGCACAACCAGGAAGTGTTTGGCTGCATAAGGGCCATTGAACGTGGAGCAGTGTGGTGCAACGATTACATATGCACCCATTTGCTGAATTACTGTTTCCACTAGCTCCCAGTGATTACACAGGGTGTTTAAACAACTTTGATGAAAATTGCAAATAAAACTAGATTTTTTAAGCAAGTAACCTTAGGCTCAAACAACCATAAAGGCCACCATTTTAAAAGTAGCCAGGGGTGCCTACACAAGTCAAGAAGACTAATATTTACAAGCAAAATGACAACGCCAAAAAGCTACCGGTACTTCTAATAAGCAGAAATGTGGAACAACACACATATTTCAAAGGGCAGGTAATCACCTTTTAGTTGGCTTTCAGGAAAGACGGAAGAGATGATGTGTTGCTTCTTGCTTAGTGAGCTTAGAGATACTGAACTTGGAAACAGGAACAGGAGGAAACAGGAAATGCACTGGTTTGGTCTTCAACCAATTTAAATAGTACTAGTGGGCGGGGCCAGTGTTGTGTGCTTCACTGAGGCCCAATTATATTAAACGGGAGGGATCAACATCATTGGCCAGTCAACATGTTTTTAGTTTGACTCTTTGACCCAGTCAACACCTGTCCACTCATCGCTTCCATCATATATATATATATATATATATATATATATATATATATATATATATATATATATATATATATATATATATATATATATATATATTCTGTGAAAAAAGAAATCGGTTTATTTCATACATATTTATCAAAATAGGTGATCTACAAGGGCCCAGTTCTTTTAGATCCCTCCAGCTATAGCCTACTCTTTGTATCTGGTTACAGGGAGACACACTGTAAAACTGCGTGCTCTTCCCATTTTTCCAATGAAAAAATGCTCAGTGGGTTGAGTCAGTGTGTTAAATCTTTTAATCAGATCAACACAATTAATTTAACTAATTAACTCGTTATTTTCACCAGCCTTAATTACAATAACACAAATTTATCTTAGATATCTATACAAGTGGGTTCATGGATGAAGTGCCTGTGAGGCGATTTATACTCATCAGAAACTTTCAACAGCCATTGTAGCCTATAGAACAAGCTGTGGGAATTAACTCAATGCCATAATCACAAACAAAAAGTATACATTTGACAAAATCCAAGACAGGAGGTAACAGGTATATGCACGGCCAATAAAGTTTGGGAACAGCAAATCCTACTTGCCATGATGTAGAAAGTGTTTTAGACGATATCTTAAACATATCAGTGCTTATCAAAAAAGATGGGGTTAGGTCCCAAAAGGGTGTATTGGCAGTTCAGAATTTAAGAAGGCACTGTACATTTTACAATTTTAAGCATTAGCACTAACCTACGGCTTGAGTGTGAGGCTGGTGTGTTGTTGAACTCTACAGTTCTGACAAGTCTGTAATGTACTTGTGGCATAACAGAACTCAGGGGCAGATGTAACATTTGCCAATTGAGAGTGCATGAGAAAATGGCATGGGGGCAGCTTCATGGTTACAGGACTTTTATTAGGCAATTTCAATATAACATCAGGTGTTGAAGTTAAGCAACAGGCACGCAGCATATACATAAAGCTAAAGGTTTTCTATTTTCACTGATGAAATGCTGTTGGTAGTGGTGCCACATCAGTAGTTAATTAGCAGTAGTAGTGTTTCAAATCATTTTAATTATAAGCACTTTGATTTGAAATCTTTGTTTTGCATGCCTTCGTGTTTGGTGGGGAAGCCTGGGCATTGCCCCCCCATGCCCAGATCCACCCCTGACAGAACTAAACACCACAATACACTACCATTCATAAATCACAATCATATAATCCAGGGAGATGCAGGAAATTTGAACAGGGACAGAGTCAGCAGGAAGACTGGACAGAGTAGTGGCCGCTTATAAAGAACCTGATTGACTGTGGGCATGAGTGACTTAACTGACAGCCAATGAGGCCAAGTGCAAAGTTGACATGGAGAGCCTGCTGATTTAAACAGAAAGAATTACTGAGAAAATAAGTCTTCTGCCCTCAGTGCGCCCATGAACCGGTCGCTTACGCTGGATTTATCCGAGTGATTAGTATTGACAAAACCAACTGGTTAATTTTTAATTTAAAGACATGCGAGTGTTTCGTTGCATTTGTGCAGCAAGGGCAATAAACCCAATACAGTTTTGAGAGATTGCAAGCACTAGCCACCACTAACGTGTGGAGCAGATAACTTCTTGAAACCCCTGACCCCCTGCTATCAACAAGTTCCTCAAAACATACCGTGATGACAACTACCCAAAAAGGCTACTTCAACACTTCTCCCTTCCTGAAACATCTCTAAAGTTATTCTAAAGCTACAATATCTATCTATCTATATATAGAGGACTCCAAATCAGGAATCTGTTAAAAACAAAGCCAAGTAAAACGATTTATTGGTCAAGCATTATTTTCACATGAAAAGAATTTCCACAAAGGCCATAGGCATACATTTATAAAAGCCTCGGTCAGTCAGCTTCACCAACGTTCACCACCTCCGCCCCCGTAACTCCTGTTGCCTCCATATCCTCCGCCACCACCTACAAAAACACAAAGTGAGAGAAAATACATTCAAACAGCGCTTAATTAAATGTGCCACAGGAAGGAATGCTTAGGCTGGGTACAGATCTTTAAATCAAGGAAGCTAAGCATCTGGCTGTCTAGCCGTCCCCAAAGTAAACACTGCCCAGTCCCCTCAATTCATTTCCAATGGGAGTCACATGGTTGGAAGCATCAGACATGATCCTTGCAGAGGAGGGGAAGCAGCAAAGGAGCAGCTCACCTGCAAGGATAATGTCTGATGCTCCCAACCATGTGACTCTCATTGGAAATTAATTGAGGGGACAGGGCAGTGATTACGCTAGAGCCAGCTAGATGCTTAGCTTCCTTGATTTAAGTGTCTATCATAGGGAATTTTAAGGCTGGGTACAGGGTGGTCAAACATGAACATACATGTGCTAATATTTTAGAAATAAGTCAATATAGATAATTTTAGTCTTGTGGATACATTTACCTTTAGCTGTGTGGCCGCAGTGACCAAAACTACTTCACATTTCACCAAAACCAGAGCAGAACTCCCAATGCGGGACTCTGGCAATCAATTAATACAACTTGCTAACACTATATTAATGGCAAGCTTTAGTTTAAATAATAAAAAAATAAAATAGTACACTATACCCCCCCCCCAACCCTCCTACCTCTACCACCATAGCCACCTCCTCCATATCCTCCACCGCCGCCATATCCTCCACCATAACCTCCACCGCCTCCATATCCTCCGCTCCTTCCGCCACCTCCACCTCCACCACGTCCATTCCCAGCATCATCCACACGGATCGTCCTGCCGTCCAGACTCTGAAAAGACAACCGGTTCAGTAGTGTTGTGCTACTAGGGCTGCATGTGCCCTTGAGAATGGCTTTCAGCGATCTGTGGCAACATGCGATCATCTCACCTGGCCGTGCATTTTGGCCATCGCATCCTTTGCATCTTCTGGGTTGTCGAATTTCACAAAGCCGAATCCACGAGATCTGCCCGTTTCCCGGTCCTTGACGACAACAACTGTAGAGGAAAAGGAAAAAATAAAAGATGGATTTAAATGACAGCCTGTGACTGAATGTGTGGTTGTTCATAAAGACTGGAAATTGTTTTACCTTCACGGATCGATCCAAATGGGGAGAAGGCGTCCTGCAACGACTGCTCATCGGTGTCATAGCTCAGCCCTCCAATGAACAGCTTACCCTCGTCATTGCGAGACATGTTTTGCCTGAAGAGAACACAGGACTGTCAAAATGCTTCATGAGCACTGTGAATGTGTAAACTTAATGTAAACCCATTACACAGACAATTTATTGAAGTCAATTGGTAAAAGACTGCACATATACCCAAGTATTAGGAGGCCAGTAGCTACAGGCCAAACATTAGTGATATGAATTCGGCAAGTGGGGCTATGAGAGCATAACAATTTAAAACTATATGCAGTTGTCATTTAAGAATTCCAGATCTACAAGCTCAAGACCTGTAGGACCTTTGTCTAATCAGTGGGACTGGGAGCAGCAAAGACCATTTACACCCATTTGCCTTTTATACTCACAGATTAGACATGAGGGGCTCCATTTTTGGCAGACGCTAAACCCCTTATCCCCAACTTTACTACTTTGAAAAACTAGAATAGTGCAATGGGCCAATCTAGCAACACATTCTGAGCTTGTAAACTGGCCATTTTAACTATTGGAAAAAAAAGTTTAATTGTTGTTAAGGGAAAATAAGTTACCACTACACCCTTAAGGTTGTAGCGGTGGCGAAAATCTAGGCTGAAGTGTTTGAGAGCCACTGGTTTAAACATTTTACTTTTAAACAACTAATCTTTAGCAAAAGGCTCAGACAGGAACATGCACTTGTTTAGAAGCAAGCCCAAATAAGCAACCACTACACTCTTCAAGCCACTTTAAACTCACATGCCAAAAAGACCAATCTTTACCAGTAACTTAACAAAGAAAACACAAGCCAAAAGATCCAGATTATATATATTATTAATCACATATGCTGAACAGTGATTAGGCTTTGGAAGGCAGGTCACAATAATCAATCACCTTTGGTTTTCAGAAGAGGCTGCAGAAATAAGGTGTTGCTGCTGCTTGATGAGCTGAGAAATGCTAACTTGGAGGAATGCAGGAAATGGTCTGCTTTGGACTGCCACCTATTTAAGTAGTGGCAGTGGGCGGAGAAACTCAGAGCCATACATTATAGACATGAGTTGTGACATTGAGGGGGCATATAACAGGCCACCTGGTTCGTGTACTTGTGCGACACGAGCTCCAATGCATTCTGTGAAACTTCCGGTGTCCCTGTGGAGAAAAGCCACCACCACTGGAGCTTTCTCCATGAAGTGAACTGAGTTGTCGCAACGCTGTTTTACTTCATGGCTCTGGTCTCACTGAGGCTTGATTGTATGAATGGGAGGGGTCAGCATCACTGGGAAGTTTGACCCTTTGCAAAGTGAATATGAATCGAGTAGCCAGTAGGCTATAGACCTGCACAGTGACGCCACCGCCCCGGTTCCGGAAGTGTTTTCCCCATTCATTTTTCTCATAGATTTTTCGAAAATAATTTATATAAAGACGATTTCGCCGCGGATAAAGCCAACTCGGGTCGTGACAAATCATGATGACACACACAATATCATTATATAATATCTAATTAGCAAGTAGTGGAAAACAGCACGATACAACACTTTTTGTTTCGTTTTTCACCTTAGAAATTATTTGATCGTCCCAAAAGATTGTGTGTCATCATGATTTGCCATGACCTGAGTTGGCTTTGTCTGCGGCGTAATCGTCTTCATATAAATTATTTTCTAAAAGTCTATGAGAAAAATGAATGGGGAAAACACTTCTGGAACCGGGGCGGTGACGTCACTGCGCAGGTCTATTGTCAGTATGCCTTGGAAGGCAAATTGGCCTATGCGGAAAACTATTACATAACACAATTTAAGACTACAGGGTCATGCCCAGTACGTAGTAGCTGGATATCATTTTGGCACGCATGCAACACATATTGATTAATTAATGATTTATTTCCCCTGTCTCTAACCGTCTTGGAACCCTTCAAAGAGTGTGACATAATCATGGCATGGCTATAGTGAAGATCGACTCATATTTTTGGAAAAGCTTGTCAACATACAGTATTTACCCTGTAGAGGTTAATTGGGGCAAGCAAATTTGGAATGAGTTTGGGTCTAGGTCACATGAAAGCTACTGGCAAAATAAATGTGATTTGCCTGGGCCTGTTGGTGAAAAATGGGGAATGGCCAACAATAACTTGCAATAGTAGGCCTAATAATTTAATTAATTTAAGATAATGAAAATCCTATATAAGGCAAAAACCTGTGCATGTGGCTTGTCACACTAGATTTTAAACAATAAACACAAGTGAAATTCATTCAAACACCTGCCTGTAGAACAGTGAAAAATGAGCAAAGCTATGCAAGCCATCTCAGACATCAGCAACAGTATAATATCAAATAAACATAATCGTCCAACCCCATTTTGATTAATTTAATGATTGAAATGTACACAAACTTCCTACAGAAGTTGGAAGTTTGTGTTGGAAGTTTGAACTGCCTACACGCTATTTTCCATTTGAACATTTTTTTTTCTTTTCAAAAAGGTGGTCATTTGACATTAGTGAAACTTGGACATAGTGCTGCCCCATGTGTGGAGTTGTCATCTTCATTGTTGGGTTTGGTGTGAAACATCTTGCAGAGTTCACCACAATGGAACAATGTCATCTCTCCCCCACAGGGTGGCGCTGTAGAACTGTTGTGGGCCGTCTGAGTGAATGAAGGTGAAAACATGTTGCTGGCTTCATTTCTGGTTAAAAGCATTGCCCACCAATATAGTGCTGCACATTCCATTCATGGATGGATGGGATGTACTCAAAGTTCAACATTTGGTTTAGAGATGCTCTTTTGTAGACATGTTAAAAAGCTATGACAAGATTGATTAAATAAATCTCCAATGAGTGGGTCTTTGTGAGAACTTGTAAGCATGACAGTTTGGTGGGAGAAATCAAGCAGTGTATGCTGTTCCTTTTGCACAAAAAAAAAGTAAAAATATTTAAATCTATGTAACCATATAAAGTGCTCTAGGGTTGAGGTTTAAATTGTTAAACTCAGAATCGTGTGCGGTATTCTTAGGCAATAATAATTGATTTCCAAAAATCACTGACAGCTATATTTCTTAGTACATAAATATACCTTCCCATCCTCCAGTTCCTTAGAGCAAATGTACAAATCTTCATAGTGACCAAATTCTTTACATAAATTGCCAGCTGTAAAGTATGTCAATTCTGTAACTCCGTTCCATCTGGGAGGACACTTAAAATCACTGGGCAGGTGCCGAGGCTGTTCCGGAAAGACACCTCCATGAAGTCTGTCAACATAACACTAAAATATGGCTGTGTTGACTCTGTTCAAATGCAGGCTGCTGTGTATTGCCGAGTGAATCCGATACGACTGCACAGAAACACTGCATGTCACTCATAAATCTGTTGAATAGAATTATTACACAACTACAAATATCAACTGACAACATTTATTATGTCGGTAACAAAAACAATTATTCAAATTTCAACAAATGCAAAAAAGCTTCCACAAATGCAGTAGGCGTGTATAATAAAAAATGAACAAAAACCCAATTCCATCGTCTTTATAGTTTTAACGGTCTCCGCCATAACTGTCCAGCACCTCTGGCTCCCATCGGCATAGATTCCCATCACCACCTGTCGCCACCTCCTACACGAACACAAGGGCAGAGAATAACGTCAACACGCAAGTGTAGCAGAGATGGGTAAAGCTTAATTCAAGGATTTTGGCTTAACCCTAGAACACTAAACATGGGTGATGTTTACCCGGACAATTTTATTTTTGCAATTTTCATAATGTTGCTGATGTCGGTCCTGAGGTGGGTGGGTCCTTCAGTACCATCATGATGTTCAGTAACATCACAGAATGTGGGTTTGTTTCCCTGCACACACCCTTAGTTTTTTTCTCCAGGTAAATTTTACCCATGTTTAGTGATGGGGTGATAAATAAGTCCATTTTGAATGAATGGGATTTTTTTTCTGTTTTTTCTTCACTGGACCAATCTCACAGGTCTTGGGAATGTCTGGACCAAAGGAGACGTTCCCAAATTAATTCCTTTTTTAAGGATTTAAAAAAATATATATGATATACATGATATACTGTATATCATATACATGATATACAGTGTCTGTATGTGTGTGTGTATATATATATATATATATATATATATATATATATATATATATATATATATATATATTTTTTTTTTTTTTTTTTTTTTTTTTTTGTAGTAGTGGTAATGGAGTAACAAAAAATAAGTTTAGTGTTCTAGGTTTAAAGTCTACCTGATCTTCCGCCACCATAGCCTCCTCCATATCCTCCCCCTCCTCCTGAATATCCACCACTTCTACCTCCACCTCCACCTCCGCCTCCGGAACGGCCATTTCCTGCGTCGTCCACACGGATCTGCCTGCCATCCAGACTCTGGAGAGAGAGAGGGGGAAAAAAGAACAACAACATTGAGTTAGCTGTCAATCAGTTAAGCCATTCAAAACGGCTAGCCGTCATCAATATTCCATCAACTCACTTGTCCATTCATTTCGGATATCGCAGCCCTTGCATGCTGTGGGTCGTCGTACTTCACAAAGCCAAAACCACGAGACCTTCCAGTATCTCTGTCTCTGATGACATCAACTGTAAAGGAAGAATTGTGAAGAATTGTAAAAGTAAATACACACTCAGCTAGATTGCATCAACATGAACATGAGTGCAGGTTGCCGGGGTTGTTCATATGGATGACGAAGTAATTTTACCTTTGCAAATTGTTCCAAATCTGGAGAAGGCGTTCTCCAACGACTCCTCGTCGGTGTTGAAGCTCAGCCCTCCGATGAACAGCTTGCCCTCGTCGTTGCCACGAGACATGGTTTGTCTATGGAGAACACAACAGTCACATATACGTTATGAATATGAACCCTGCACTTGTACATGACATAAGAGTTCAATGGGCTATATGTCGTCTACTTTCCAACTCACAGAGCCCCCTTATGAACTCAGGCATGTTGAGTACACAAAGGTTTTATAGTAGAAATTAGGGATGTCCCGATGCCACTTTTTTCATTTCTGAACCGATACCACAATTTCTGTGTTAGCCGATACCAAAGAAGAATGTAAACAATAATATAAAAGAAAAAAAAAGATCTTACATTACTCCTTACTGTAATGTGCACTTGGGCAACTCTAAAGCAAACTCCACATGGCCCAACACATTCAGACAGGCATATTTGCATATACCAATATGACCCGATAATGACATAAGCATCTATACTGATACTTTTCCGATAGCCATGTAGTATGACCAAAAAAGGGCCGATGCCATACTTCTTTCGATACCGATAAAGTATTGGGACATCCCTAGTAGAAATATCTAGTATGGTCCACTCCTATACATAGAAGCTGCCTGATGCTAATTTGTACACATTTAGTGCAAAACTAATGCTTGGAATGGATTCACTCGGCATGATGAAATGAAACGTTTGCCTCCTATAGGCTGTTAATGACACAGTCACTCATCACAATTATGAAAATGGCATATGCAAGCACCCGGTAGCGTCTATAATCTGTGGGCCCCTACTCGACATTTCTAACATTAAAACCTTGGTGTATACTCAACATGCCTGGGATTACATTCTGGCAGATGGACTACGAATGTGCCAAGCAGTTGAAACAACCCCTTTACAGCAAATAAGTCTATGAAATAAAGCACCCTCCATCTTAAACCTACTGGTATATCCAGTACCAGTTGGATGTTTGAAAACAGCCACAAGCTCACAAGCACTACTTCATGTCTTTGATGTAATCAGTAGGAGTGGGTCCAGGTGCATGAGGTGGTGATGATGTCATTACACACACACACCTGTTTCTACTACCACTGATTACAGATGGTCATGATGGAAATGTTTGAGAGCTGGTTTAGGCACCATTTGTGCCCAAGTTTTTGTAAGGAATAGTGCCACTAAAACTACATTTTAGAAAGGAACTTGTGGTGGTCAGATAAAAATCTTTAATGAAAGGCCCAAAGATAATGCAGGTATATTTTGAAGGTAACCCCAAAGCTGAAAATGAACAGAAGAATGCTGGAATAATGCAAATACTTTATGGAAACGGTTAACTGTTGTTGGGGTGTTGGGATTGTGTTGGTCCAAACTCAGAAAAGCAAAGCTTTTGAACTACACAAAAAGTATTCACCAAATACTTTGCAAGAGTGCAAGCCCATAGTGACCTGAATGTGACCTGTATGAGCTGCACACATGTGGAATAGTATACGGTATACTGATTTCAAAAGCAAACAGTTACCTTCAGTTGGTTTTCAGAAGGTACTGTGGTGATGATAACGTGTGCTACTGCTTGGTACGTCGAAGGAGAACTGGGGAACCGATTTTGACTGCAAGTCTGTTTGCCACCCCCAGAGGTTGCGACCTATTTAAATAATAGTGTCAGTGGGCAGGGCCTGATTGCAGAACTGGGAGGGGCCAGTCAGCATCAATGGCCTTTTATCAAACTATTTATGAAAATAAAATATATTTATTGATTGATTGCTACCAAAAGTGACATCACTTTAGAACACACCAAATGGACTATAGCCTACCCCAAAAAGCCAGAACTTGTTACTTCCCATTATAGTCCCCCTTGATATAATGATGTACTTTTACACTTTTTATGGACCCATAACAGTGATTATTATTTAAGTTACTTTTGCGAGGAATCAAGGAGCACCATTTTTATGGTACTTTTATTTAAACAAATGGAGACAGAATATGAACAATTGATTTGCTTTAGAGCTGGTGAAATAAGTATTTGACAACCTGACTTAGTACTTGGTGGAGAAACCCTTATTGGCAAGCACAGAAGTCAGACGTTTCTTGTACGGTAGTTGGTCACCAAGTTTGCACACATCTCAGGAGGGATTTTGGCCCACTCCTGTTTAGATACATGTACCCTCTCCAAATCCTGAAGGCTGTTGCTTGCCAACTCGAAGCTCGAGCTCCTCCATAGATTTTCTATAGGATTAAGGTCTGGAGACTGGCTAGGCCACTCCATGACCTTAATGTGCTTCTTCAAGACCCATCTTTAGTGCTCTGGCTGAGGGAAGGAGGTTCTTGTCCAAGATGTTGCAATACATGGCCCCATCCATTGGCTACGCAAAGAGACCAAAATTGAACTCTTTGGCACCCATTTGACTTGTCATGTTTGGAGGGAAAGGAATGCTGAATACAAACCCAACAACACCATCCCCACTGTCAAGCATGGAGGTGGAGACATTATGCTTTGGGGCTGTTTCTCTGCTAAGGGTACAAGGCAACTTCACCGCATTCACCGAATCTTGGACAAGAACCTCCTTCCCTCAGCCAAAGCGCTGAAGATGGGTTGTGGCTGGGTCTTCCAGCATGACAACGACCCAAAACATACGGTCAAGGCAACAAAGGAGTGGCTCACGAAGAAGCACATTAAGGTCATGGAGTGGCCTAGCCAGTCTCCAGACCTTAATCCTATAGAAAATCTATGGAGGGAGCTTGAGCTTCGAGTTGGCAAGCAACAGCCTCGAAACCTTCAGAATTTGGAGAGGATATCTAAACAGGAGTGGGCCAAATCCCTCCTGAGATGTGCGCAAACTTGGTGACCAACTACAAGAAATGTCTGACTTCTGTGCTTGCCAACAAGGGTTTCTCAACTAAGTACTAAGTCAGGTTGTGCTTAGGGATCAAATACTTATTTCACCAGCTCTAACGTTTAAATATTATTTTCTTATGGACTTTTTTGTTCATATTCTGTCTCTATCTGTTAAAAGTGCCATAAAATGACAGAGTGCTCATTTCTTTCTAATCATGAACACTTACAAAATCATCAGGGGATGAAATAATTATTTCCTCCATAGACACACACACACACACACACACACACACACACACACACACACACACACACACACACACACACACACACACACACACACACACACACACACAGTAATACTATTCAGTATTTGTTTTTCGGCCAACTGAAAAACAAAAAACTATTCCTATATTCTCTAATATAGGCCTACTCCTATATTCTCTGTTCGGTTATGGACAAGAATTTCCCTTTGCGTTGCAGTACCGTGTGTGCCATACGCATCTAGGACAATATATCACCAACTTAACTCACCTTTCCATTCATTGCAGCATTTGCATCAACTGGGTTTTTGAATGTCACAAAGCCAGGATAGGGAAGAAAAACTTTGCTTGGCTCTCTGTCCATGATGATTACAACTGTAAAGACAAACAATACAAACTGAAAGCATTGATTTGTATGTGTGTGTGGGGGCGTCTGTGCGTGCATGTGTTCATGCATGTTGATAGCAATAGGTATTAAAACTGCCTGCCCATGGAGCACAGTTAATTTCATAATTGGTTATGTCTGTGTGCCCCTGTTGTGATTTCACATAAAGGGATAGTTCAGATTTTTGGAACTTAAGTCGAAATACGTGCCATTAATATAGTGCTGTACTGAACATTCTCAAATCCTTTGTACATCTCTCTGCTAACACAACATATGTTGTTATTGTCAATGATGAGAACAGATCAGTTTCCATTCTTGAAGTGGCCTGCAACTTTGAAGAAGCTTAAGCCTTTATAACCAAAGTCATAAATACCTGCTGCTCCTCCAGGCCATCATAGAACTAGGGCTATACTAGGGCTATACAAGTTGCAATGTATTTGTCTCATCTTTGGCAGCCTAGTAAATTGGTTAGTTATAAGAGGCTTCCAACAACTTGGGCTGCCAAAAAAGCAAGTCTTAAATGGATAGCACAATTCTGTGCTATCTCTAATACTATCGATACCAAATATGCTGACCAGTGAAGAAGCTGTTACTTTGCCGCAAAGCAACTCTAGATCGAATGGCTCTGAGCATCTTCCTCGCTCACTCTCTGCTTTGTCAGAATGTTCCTCCAGTTCTCTCTGAACAGGGGTAGACATTAAGGGAAATTTGCCCCTTAGGAATCACTGGCCCCACAACTGTAACCACTGGCCCAGGTAATCAATCCCCATAGTCTACAAAAAAGACCACCATTTATTAATGCATTAAATGCATTCAAGTTAACAGCACTCTTTTCATGGGGTCAAAACCAGTAGACGGTTCAGCAAGCTGACCCATATACAATGCAGAATGCCTAAAATATTTTTTGTGCTAATAAACAAAATATAAATAAAACTTAAACAATTACAAAACAACACCAACATATTGTGAAATAAAAATAATAATACAATATGTATATCAGGGGTGCCCAACCTTTTTTTGACCCAAGATCAAAGACTAATACAGGTTGTCATGGCGACCATACAACAAAAGTTTGTACAACAAATGTGCGGGCGCCAACGAGGGCATTTTACCACTGGCCCCATCGGGCCAGTATAGGGCGCCATCTGGTGGTCCGCACGTGTTTTCAAACCTGTTTCGGGCCATCGGGCCAATTATAATGTCGACCCCTGCTGAAGTATTTCTTGCCAGTGCCTTAGGGAATCTGCTGTCTTTGTGCTCATAGCATGTCTATGGTGATTTTTTTTTTATCAAACAAATGCTTTGCAGATAGAAAGAGGATAATTCATCCTTTCCATACAGCTGCAGTGTTGGTGAGTTTAACTTTGTTTAATACAAGCAAATCGCAGATGAAAATGTTCTTGTTTTGGGGGAGTCGATGGACCGAATTACAACTGTAGATTAAGCCCAATTATAAAAGAATCTAGAGAGCATTGTGGCTAGCCCACATTGATCCCAAGTCAAACTAGGGCTGATACACAATTAAAAAACTTCGCCAGATCAATCACTTATGAAAATGAAAGAAACATCATTAATCTCCAATCAAAACTAGGTCCAAATCCAAAACATCCCATGTGTATTTCTGTATATTGTTGAATGAATGGAAAGATAAATTACAGGAGGCAGATATATACTGTACATTGAACAACATACACATGAATGTACAGTATGTTTTATTCCTTAAAACTAATCTAGTGTGGCAAGATGGTGTCTCTCGAGAGAAATGTCAGGAGGCAGATATATACACTGAACATACACATGAATGTATGTGTTGTGAATAACGCCCTTACAAGTAACGCCCTTACAGTAAGGATTACTTTTTTCAGTAACTTCTAACGTAACTCCTTACATTTCTCAAATTCATAACGGCATTATGATTAGTGTACCATCGTTACTATCATTACTCCGGCGGCGGCGGCAGGACTCGCTGCACTGTGTGCTGTCTGTCTTCTTCAGCTCGCTTCTTCACAGTCTAACATAGAGTACATTGAATAGAGAAGGCACCGAACGAAGGTTCCCCTCTCGTCCACTTGCATTGTTTCCTCCGGATGCCTGATCTAGTTTTAATATATCTATGTGTGTCACGTCACGTGATAAGTATAAGCCAATCAGAGCCAGTCTTATTCGTCGAGCAGAGCAGAGCCATCTAGTAGAACAGCTGCGACATTGAGGGGGCAGAAAAAATGCTTATGATCCCATAGACTTAAATGCATCCGGTAACCTTGGTTGTCCCAATTCAATAGAAGTGTAGGCTATATAGATGAGCCGCCATTGAAGTGGCCCCATTAAGTGAACAGAGTTTTCGCGTAACTAAAGGCTCTGGCCTCTAGTGAGCACACAGACACAACCAGTTGTGTTTGTTGCTGCTGCGCACACACTAGCATTTGAGCTGCGGTAAAATACACTCTCAAACGCAATGATATGAGGACGACAGCGTGACTGGAGCCTTTGCAGCGTGGAAATATAAACACTATTTTACATTCTTGCTGGTAAAGCAGGGGTTTTCAACAGGTGGTCCGGGGAGGATTCCAGGTGGTCCTCACACTAAATGATGGAAAGTTGGTTAACCAGATGCAATTCTTTGAGAGTGTAAACATGAAACCAAACGGACCCTTGCGGGTCCATTTGGTTCCCATTTCTAGTAAACACAGAATGGGGAGATCCTTATCTTGTCCACGCAACATCTCTAAGTAGACTGACCAGATGTCCCGATTTGTGCGGGATTGTCCCGCATTTCACTCTCTTTTAAGGCGTCCCGCCGATAGAGACTTTGTCCCGCATTTTGATTGACAAGCTGTAGTTTTCATAATGTGGGCAAATTCGCAAAAATATTGTGACACAATATAAAACACTGATCCGCGGCAGCCTGCCTGTGAGCAGCGAAGCTTGTCCAAATGGGAAAGGGCGGGCCGTGTGTGTGTTTGTGAGAGAGAGACGGTTTTATTTGCTGTCCCTGTTCCCATAGAAGTCTATGTAGAACAGCCGCCATTGGACTGACCCCATGAAGTGAACGGAGATGGGTAACTCCGTCTGTATTCTCGGTAGAAGCGGCGCGACATTGAGGTGTCCAAGTTTGAATGGCCTGTATAGGGACAAACTGGAGTTTGAATACTCCGTGTTGGGAAATCAATAAAGTAAACGCCCACCACAACACAACAGCACTGTGCGTTGCAATGAATGAATACATGAAAGAAAAGAAACAAGGAGGAGCCGAACGAAACTAAAATAAGTAAATATAGTAATAAGGACTGGGAGACCATGTATTGCTGGGTGAAACCAGTGAAATGCGATTCTGACAGAGTTTACTGTGATGTCTGCAGTGACACAGGGTGAATACAATGTGAGACTCACAGCAATGTCTTGCTCGACCAAAACAAGATTCGAACACAGACAAGGTAACGGCAGCTAAACTATCTTCTGTTTACCAGTGTTGCCAACTTGGCGCATTTGTCGCTATATTTAGCTTTTTTTCCAGACCCCCCTAGCGCCAAGATTAGTGAAAGTGCTGGTGAGTTGGGGTGAAATGACAGGCGCCAGAAATAAAATTTTTCCTCCTATGATAGAGTCCTCCTTCCTTCCTAGAAAGGACCATTGGCAACCAAATGGACCCTTGTATATCTGTAACTCTTTGAGAGCATAAAATGAAACCAGAATGGACCCATAAGGGTCCCTTTGGTTTGTGATGGACAAAACCTAAAAGTGCATAGCCTGTTCATGCTGCTATGACAGACACATTTACAATTTGATGGCTCCAATGCTAACCAAACTTTTATTTATGTTTCTGGTTTTATTTATTTCATTCATTGTGGGCCTCTACAATTTCAGACTTGCAATTGTCTTTGTTAGGAGGAAGATACATTGATTAATATGTCTTTACTATTTTTTTATTGGTTGCTTTGGCCCTGGTCCAGTTATATTGTCCAGGTGTATAGTTTGTAGGTAAATGTCCACTAAATGGTTCATTTAAAAACATTTCTGTTAAGTGCCTCTTATTAGTGGATGAAAATGGCAAACTATAGTGGTGGTATGTGAAGGGAAGAGTAGAAACACCTAAATTGGGTACTATTTATTCATTTGTGCGACAGTCCGACACGACCCGCATGTGTCCCACATTGTCCCACACAAACACACTGTTTGTCCCACATCTGGTGAGTTGGGATCTGGTCACCCTACCTGTAAGGCATATTAATGTCAGTAAAATGTTGAAAATGGGAAGAATTTCACTTTAAACTTGTAAGCACGAATACTACAGAAAAACACCCCTTTTTTGTATGTTTAAAAAAAAAGTAAAGTAAAGTAACGCCCTTACTTTCATAATTTAGTAAGGAATAAAGTAACTAGTTACTTTTTCAGGGAAGTAACTATAACTATAATTCCCTTACTTTTTAAAAGTAACTTCCCCAACACTGGTGAACATACACATGAATGTATGTTTTATTCCTTAAAAACCTTACTTTTCATATAACATTAATACCTGATGATCATGTTTTAGGCTAGAAAAAATCATGGCATCCCATCTTTAAAACTAATCCAGTGTGGCAAGATGTGTCTCTCTATCTCGCACACAGTTGTCATGCTAGGTGATTTGAGATACTGCTTATGTAAATTGTGCAGTCGTTGTGTGTGTGGGTGTGTTTCCAACATCCAGTCTGCCTACTTACCTTACACTCAGCAGAGAGGGGATCAGGACAGCTGTATAACAGTTGAAGAAAGAGCAGGCAGGCATCACGAAGACATGAAGGCAGATAGTGCTACCACTGGGAGCCTGTTGCATGCACTCATCACAATTGATCTGGGGAGAAGAAAATATATTGTCAAGACCTTAAAAAAAATAAAAAGGAGGACGTTGAACAGCCAGCAAAGCAGGATTCAGCCAAAAAAGCCAAGTCATTTCATTGCATATGTTTGCATTTTGGACAGATATTGTATGGCGGGGAGAGATGTTCCTTGGCATGAACATATTTTAAGAACCACTCGTTTGAAACCAATTTAGGCCAGGTTTTTGAAAAACTTCAAATATTTCTATAGCAAACAAAATTGAATCTTTTAATACTGTACAGAATCCAAAAATGGACTCCCGGCCTGAATTAAGCAATATGAACTTCATATAAGATGAATTCCAGAGTCACTTAATCAGCCTTAAGAGTACAGAGCGACAGCTTGGAAGTTCATGGGACTTCACACTTTATGTGCCCATACCGTTGGACCGCAGAAACCTGACTTGGTCAGTGGGTGGGGCCAGTGCATGCATTTCATCCAGGTTCATGGATGAAGTGACTGGGGAACAGGTAAAGCATAGAAATAGATTGACATCATTTCTTCTTTAGTAGCAGACTAGGATATTTTCACTCAATCCGTTACAATTTGTTTTGCATGACAAACACTTTGTGGGCTAAAACAAGTGCACATTCAGAACCATTTCGTAGCATATGCCATTTTCACTTGCTTATATTGCTAGGCTGCCAATACTACTGATGTATATAACATTGGCTTAATGTTTTGCATTTACAGACAACGTGCCGAACAGACAAACTACTGTATATGAAGTTCTATATAGATGGTCTATGATGGCCCTGTTGGATTTTATATTTCTCACAGACAAACATGGCTTCAGATGTGAAGGAAAGCCACTGACAATATATATGTACATGTGTAGTTTAATAATACAGTTCAATAATACAAATCTAATCTATAGCCCTTAACACATGCGCCAAAATAAACATGGCAAAGCATCCGTATTGAAATTATTTTGGGGATGTGGTCTGCTATGACAAGGATTCCAGCCATTATCAATATGTCTTTGAGATAAACAGACATCCAAAACAAAGCTTATGAGCATACAGTTCAGTGGTTCTAAAACATGTTCATATCTGTGGACCCCCGTCTGAAAGTATTTTGTGGCAGGAAACACCACTTGTGATGATCTGGGTTGCTAAAACATTTGAAAATAAATTAATTAAAATATTCCCATTTCACATTCACTAACACATTTCGAAAAGCGCAAATCTATAAACTCATTGACATTTTAGCCCCACGGACCCAAAACTAAAGATTTCTTTTGCTTTTGACGTCAATTCCAGGCTTAATTTGGGAATCAAAAGTCAAATATACAGATCAAAATGATAATTAATCTGTGTTGAAGAGAAACACCAGTAAATAACATGGCCTAAATCATTTGTTTTGCCAAGTCCACTCTCAACACAACAATCTAAAATGATATTTTTCAGCACTGTTATGGCTTTGTACATAAGCTTTAGATTGATGCTGAGCTTCCTTCTCCAGCAGCATTTGGCAAGTGCACAGTGAACACTACACTGAGTGCATCACCGACACCCCCCCCCCCCACACACACACACACACACACACACCCTCTTTGTGCTCCATACCATAGGCCAATAGTATACTTTCTATCTTTAGTTTGTACAGTATATTTTCACACTTTATCCTGCTAATAAGCCTATTTGGATTTAAACTGAACTTGTGACCATTTTCTTAATCTACACAAGCATTGTGTACTGCTATAACGAAATGTTCAACCTGGAGAACATCCCATCTATGCATTTCAAGATAAAGCTGCAAATGTGCATGCAGTATTTGTATTTTTAATTTGAATGAGGGCATTCTTCCTCTAAGCTTTAAAGGTAACAGAGGTGACTTTTAGCTAAAAATCTAAATAGTTGTATACCTATATTTTTGCCTTCTTCCCATCTATGTGGCTTCTACTTTTGGGATCAGGGAAGGTGCTTATAATTTGTGGGGGGTGAGGCAGCGTTTTAGCCGTTTTAGCACAGCAGCCTCCAACAGATTCATAGGGCGCGTTCGGAAATTGCGCACTGAGTACACTGAGCAATGCAAACTAACAGGCGAGTGCGCTCCGGTGTGGTATTTCCGAACGTGCCCGAGTGAGTGCAGGTGAGGTGGAGTTAGATTCTGTTTTTAAACATTTGTTTACAGTGTTTATACACACCAAAGTTGCCTCTATTACCTTTAACCTGAGGTAATGAAATGTCAGAGCTGCCATCAACACATGCGGTTTCCCTCACCTTCACTCATTCTGATCCACGACTCCACCCTGTGGGGAAGAAGAGTCATTGCGCCATTGTGTTGAACTCTGGAAGATGCTTCAAATTCACACCACACCAAATCCAGCAGTTTTGACAGCAACACCTCCATGCATGGGATAGTAGCATTGTTTTGTCAGGTCTTAACTTCACTGGGCTTTCCACCTCAGTGATGAGTGGGAACTCTATAGTTGATGGGGTTCTAGTAGCTAGTTCTACATTAGTAAACAGGTTTGGGGAATGAGGGCTAAGGCACCAGCAAAACCATTTCACACCAGAAGGTCAAGACTGTCTTGATCCATGATGCACCTTGTAACTCCTTGCGTCCGTTTGGACCCAAAGAGTTGCAAGATGTCCTTTTAGTGTGAAAAGGGCTCAATAGTGTGGCAATACAGAGCTACAATGAAAACATGCTGGCTTTCTGTACTAAGGGTTCTAGCATACCATTTAATCAGCATCAGTAGAGTTCAAAAGTGTGTAAATTATTAATGGAGCCATTTATTCTTTCAGCCTTTGTGACTTCATGAAACCATGCCATCTGCATTTAGGACATAAGTACTAGAATACAAGTACTTATACAAGGCTGGTATAGTGCCATATTGAAGTCCCAAGTTCCCTGCAGTTTCTACACGAGTTAAAAAGTTTGCAGCGTGACATTTGAAACTATTTTTTTTTAGATTACAGCTAATTAACAGCTCATACTGAAACTCAAATGTTCTGTCTGTCAACTGGTGCATTTAATACTTTGTCTGGGTGGCATTTTAACACGCCAAGGAAGGCAGACTAGGCTGAAACTCGTTCGTTCTGCTAAAGAGGTAAATCAATCATGTGTCAAAGGGGTATTTTTGAGTTCAGGTATCCCCCCATTTTCAATTGCATTGTTAAATCAAAAACTTCTGGTAATAGAAAGCTGTTGACTACTTGATTAACAGTGGCCCACCACCAGCAATGAGACACCTCATGCATCCAAATCCAAACCGACATGACAGAAATGGCTCTCACTGCCAAATCCAATACTGTAACAGTGTGTAATTAATACGATACTACAAAAAAATAACATCAAGTAAAAAAACATTTATTAGTCAAGAATCATTTCAACAAATGCAAAGAATTATTTCCACAAATGCAATAAAAAAGGCCCAAGTCAGTCATCTTTTAAAAACAGCCAGCCATGGGATGATCTTGGAATTTCATCGGATTTTAGTCTCTTGTAGCTGAGGAGAAAAGATGCTGAGGTTCAGGCAAGTTCAAGAGTATGACATCCCCAACCAATGCAAACCTATACACATTAGCAGAAGGCTGTTAATTTAGGTTAGTGTCATCAACAGAGCCCATTTCTCTTATTTGCATCATCATTTGGATTCAGACCAATTGTGCCAGTTCCACACCATTTAAAGACCAATGAGTCAAATGTTAGCAGTCAGCAACATGTCCACAAGGACCATTGACATGCTGTGAAAATTTAAATCAAGCATCATCACTAGTAAACACACATCTTATACTTACATTAGCCTTCATATCCGTCCCTGTAGGATCCTCCCGAACGACCCCCGTAACCCCTAATGGTAAAAGACACAATTAAAACTATTCACATGTAAAAAAAATAAAATACATACTCTCAACACAATATATGGGCTCTGGCTCTTACTTGTTGTCCCTGTAGCCGCCACCGGAGGAGTAGCCACCGCTTCCACCACCGCTCCTGTATCCACCGCCACCACCGTAGCCTCTGTCTCCGCCGTAGCCCCGGTCGCCGCCGCCATATCCTCTGTCTCCACCGTAGCCCCGGTCTCCACCGCCGTAGCTCCGGTCGCCTCCGTATCCGCCACCACCTACACGAGACAGAGGGGAAGGTAGAGCAACAATACAGCCCGTTTAGACTAAAGGAGACAGCGTTGAGTTTACAGCTTTAACCGGCAAATGTTTAAGCTTGCAGAGCTGACATTTTATGACAATTTGAGAAAGTCTTCCCAAATCTTCATATGCACATTCTGTATGGGGTGTTTAAGTTTTATTGGAAAAAAAGGCAGGTGTGCATGCCTTATAGCACGCCACAGAGTGGCATGCTATAAGACGTGCACAACTGCCATCTTTGGATAAATCGTGAAATGCAGTGCAAATCTTTGAACTTTGTTTTTTCAGAGCAAAAGTTTTGTACAATCTATATTGTCGGTCAAAATGGCTTTGCTCATGCCCGTTTTTGGATCGATCCCTGGAGCACATTTTCAGCCATATGCAACTTTTGAGCAGCACTGATTATAAACAAGTTCCAGATAACCTCTTTGTCGGCATTCCAAAGACTTACTGCAGAACCAGTTCACAGGCCTTAGATGGTCAACGTGCCTGCTGGCTGAGAAACAAAAGCAAGCAAACGTTACACAACTCTCACCTCTTCCGCCACCGTATCCTCCCCTCCCTCTTCCACCACCACCTCCGGAGCGGCCATTCCCGGCATCATCCACTCGGATCGTCCTGCCATCCAGGCTCTGAAAGGGCAATCAATAAATACCATGTCAAGGTCAATAAATTACAGTTGGTAGAGTTGCGTTTGTGCATTCGGTGCAGTACCGCATTGCACCACCATGTCCCTCACAAAATTGGCTCCATGATACCATTTTAGAATACGTTTTGTCAACTCACCTGTCCATTCATCGCTGCCAGTGCATCCTTTGCGTCTTCTGGGCTGTCGTACTTCACAAAGCCGAATCCACGAGACCTGCCTGTCTCTCTGTCTCTGATGACATCAACTGCAGACAGAAGAGTGAATGGTGAATAAATCGAAGTTAGGCACTAAATCAGCCATGCAAGGTTTGCCCATGTGGTTCACAGGTTGTCCTACCTTTTTGAATGTTTCCGTATTTGGAGAATGCTCCGTGCAATGAGTCTTCGTCTGTGTCAAAGCTCAGCCCTCCGATGAACAGCTTGCCCTCGTCCGACATGTTCTGTCTGAAAGAGAACAAAACATGTCAAATTTCTGAATAAAGGACTTTGTTTCCAGTGTACAAAAAAGAGCCATACATTAGCAGATAAAACGGTCTCACAATGTACCATTACATAAAGCATGTGCCATGGTATGTTTGTGTACGGTAGAGTTTTATAATTAGGATTTTACAGACAGCAGGTGGCCTCATGAATAACAAGCTGTGGATCCCTGGAATTAAACATTAAAACATAACCCAGGCACTCAAATTCATTCCATGGCCCCTTTAGATACGGGGATCTTGAAACGAAGGCAAAAAACAAGAAGCCTTTAGAAACTATTCCCCCTTCCTCCTCCTACAAATAGCTACCAGTCGTGCCCGAGTGAGAAGAGTGCAAACGGGGTGATGATGACGTCAACGCCTGCGTCATCGTAGTTGTTCTGGCGGGTTCCGCGTTGCCGTCTGGTGTGGAAATCTCTAATGGCGGCCCCAGAGATAAGGGCTTCTTTAAGATGTTATTACGTCCTATAGTACCATTATTATACAGTCTATAATGCCTAGCCTGCATATATACAGTCTGGGACGCTGCTTGTGTTGGCAGAGGTGTAAATAAATACTTATGGGGTCGTTAATATAGGCCTAAATGGACCGTTACGTGACTGCGTTGTTAGCTAGCATAGCTAGTCAGGCCTAGCCCTTTATTCACACGCTGGTCTCGGGCCTTGCCGACGGCCAGACAACACACGGCCGACATGTACTTTAATCGACGTTCACCGAATACGCGCGCCAACCGGGGCAGCTTCAACATTGTAATTTTACGTCGGACTCGAGCGGAGATAGTCACCTTTTGAAGTTGGTTTTGGCAAGACTGCGGTGTTACAACGTCTTGCTGCCGCGGCGCTCGGTCGAGTCAGTCGAAAGGGAAGTGAACTGGGAGGAGGAAAGGAAGTAGCGGAGCCGAGTGCTGTGCTTTTGTTGCGACCTCAGTGGGAGTGGCCATCGCGCCGCGTCAACTCGGTGGGAGCAGCAGAGAGCCTAGTACAAGGGTTGCGACATTGAGGGGTCAACAAAAACTGAGCGCTCGAGCTGCTGTTTATGTACCCTGAAAAAGGGACAAGCTGGAATAGGAAATACATACACCGACAGTTACGCAATCTCGGTTCACTTCACGGGGCCAGTCCTTAAAGTATGTATATTAACAAAACATAACCTGGAAATACATTATTTCCTACAAATTGTAATTTTACAGTAACAGCTAAAGTCTATGCAATGTTTCTGTTGTACTATTACACAAAATAAATAAATAAACAAACACCAAACTAAAACTAAACAAACAATCTAACCGTATTTCTGCCTGCTTCCGGTCCAAGACTTGTTGTCCCTATTCTCAATAGAAGGCTAGATAAAAGAGCCGCCATTAGAGCGGACACTTGGAAGTGAACAGAGTTGTCAGTGCCAGTAATCAAGCTCTGTCAGGGTTGCCAGACACCGCGAGAGAAATTAAGCAATCGCATGGTCTATTCATTGATTTATAAATCGTTTGTATTTTCAAATAGGAGTAGGCTTACATAACATTTCTCAAATGTATAGGGTCACGTCATACATAATCGGTTATTGATCAATCTTTGCTATACAAAATGTCCAAATGCCTTACATTTTCCCAGTTGTAAAGAATCTATTAAAATACCACTATTGCAATGTATAGCCTACTGTAAGTGCAGCTATCGATGGGCCCGTCGGATAGGGGGGGGGGGCTGAGGTTGACTGTTAGCCCCAAAGGGGGGATAACAGTGAATATCAGTGGCACACACGGTCATTTTCACTATTATTTACAAGGGGTGTATTCATTTTGTGTCAATAAAATAATCCCAAAAGTAAGTAAATCCATTATGATATGGTGCATTACTGCAAGTGTTTGGCTTGGACATTCATTTGCCTTAGTTATTTTGACTGTTTATTATTTTCAAGCAATTCCTTGATGTAAATCCTGCTGAAATGAGGTGAATATTGAATATTGTGGTCTGTTGCCTGGAATTGCAAATAAAGTTGATAATTGTAAATCAAGTAAGGAAATAATTAAAGGGAAATTCCATCCATTTTTTTTCTGAGAGCGTACACATGGACCGAATGTAGTTCCATGTGTACACTCTCAGAAAAATAGGTCCTATAAGGAAAAAAATATATAACATGGTGAAACACAATGATGATATCAACAAGTTGTTTTTCACCATCTTAATGATTTTTTTTCAGACCTCCATTTCTAGAAACATTATTATGTCCACAACATCACTTAGGTACTGTATATTAATGACATGGTAACATGTTGAAAATCTGTGGAATTCCCCTTTAATACTAATGTAACTCCTGTTTGTTTTCATTTTACAATTACAAGATATGCAAGGGTAGCTTTGGTTACCAGCTCTCAATCAATTAGCTGGGGACCACCTTGACCCCCCGCAGGTCGACCCGGATGACTGGTTTAAAACTACTACTGCACCAACTTGATGACAATCACATTTAGAACTGGAATGGGAGGCTATCTTTACCAGAAATAATATTAAGAACAATCTATTTACTTTACACATTTGTGAATGTGAGTCTGCTATGACAATGAGTCTGGGCAGGCACAATTAATATTTCAATCAATATTTCTTGGAGCCTTGTGGTTCTGCAGAATGCCATCTGGAAATATGAGGGAGCCTCACAAGAGAATGATTCGAAATTCCCCATGATTCTTAAGGATCTTTCAACACAAGCTCACAACAACTTGTGAGCCTTATTAATGAGCTTTATTAATAAATGAAGTAGAGTTACAGTGTTGTCAAACAGTTCCTGTGTTTGCTGGAGGGTGACTGGAATGGCCTTAAAGGACCCTGTGGGTCCCTGGACCACACATGGCATAAAGAACCAGTGGCATGAATTTCAGATCTCAGACTAGCACCATTTTAGAATTCAGTCTAGCAATTAGCAGCTAAGTATTAAGCTTTTGTAAGACTAGGAAAAAAAGCTAATCTACAAGCAAACAGCAGGCTTGTACACAAATTAATTCTATGATAGAAATATTTCATATTTCTGAGGTTTATTGTGAATGATTTCACATATGTCATACATTTGGTTTATAACTGGGTCGCGCTATCACCTTGTAGATCTGCTATTTTGAGAAACGTTCTATTATGTCTCTATACTGTGTCATCTTTACATCACATAAAAAACATTTTGATATTATTTGTTTTTAGAACGTCCTAACTGTTTTTGATTATAACCTGTTTATCATTATTAATACAGTTATTGTTTGATTTTTGTGTCGCCAATGTTGATATCTGTTCCAGGAGACACTTAGCCTAGGTCACTCTAATCTCTGAACGAGTTTCATCCAGTATAATCTTTTATTGTTTTTATTTTACCTATCCATGTATAACTATGACGACAATTCATTGTGATTACATTTGTCTTAAATATTCCCAACATCCCAAAGGATGTTGGGAGAGCCTTCATTCATTATGGTTTGTCTGTGGCTTCCGCATTAAATGCTCTCCACCAGAATACGACTAGATTATTCAACAAAGAAACATGACTCCGTTGACTGATAATAAAATACTTTGTTTACATGTCATTTTGGTCTAAGGGTCCATTTGGTTCAGGAGTGTTTTCACTCATTTCATGTTGTTTACATCTGGATACATTTACTCAGATCCAGGGTTACCATTTTACCTCTGTTTTCCGACTGTCTTATAGTCGGTGGTCCTTTTCTAAATTTTACTCAACTATCGAAGGATATACAGTCCTTTTCTATTCTCACTAATATATGGATATATTATTAAAAAAAATATCCATCATTCTACAAACTACATCATGCTACAAAATCAGCAATGTAATAGATTTGGAGAGAAACAAGGGTGAAATTTGAACTCATTAGGTTACCATGCAAGCTCAATTTCATCTTTGTGTTTTAGTCATCCAGTATTTAATCCAACTGGAATGGATTTAGTTGTCCTGACTCCTTTGAAGAAGACAGTGGTGCCATCTTCCCTTCTGGCCACGGTAGCTCTAGATTGATAGAAAAATTAGTTTGTAGAAACACTAGTTAATGTTTTGGCCAGTGTGTCAGAGGCACAAAGTCAGTTTAACACGTTCATTAGTGATATTTTGACCACATGTTGGACTGTATAGTACCAGCGAGATCGACCATATATAAAGAAAGCGAAATAATTAAAATATTCATGTGAATTATCCGAGGTCTACATGACTAGAGAATGCAGTAGATCATTTTGATCTGCATGCCTATATCGTATTGTCCCGAGCTAGCTTACTTTATGCATTTTGGCAACACACAGGAAAACTCTCCTTAAAAAGCAGTTGGGTGGCTCTTAAAAGAGCCGTTTTGGGGATGTAGAGTAGTTTAAGCACGTTCTCCGCGGATACGGCGGGCCAGCTGGATGTCTTTGGGCATGATGGTCACCCTCTTGGCGTGGATGGCGCACAGGTTGGTGTCCTCAAACAGACCGACCAGATAAGCCTCGGCAGACTCCTGGAGAGCCATGACGGCGGAGCTCTGGAAGCGCAGGTCGGTCTTGAAGTCCTGGGCGATCTCCCTCACCAGGCGCTGGAAGGGCAGCTTGCGGATCAGCAGCTCGGTGGATTTCTGGTAGCGACGGATCTCCCTCAGAGCCACTGTACCGGGACGGTAACGGTGAGGCTTCTTCACTCCACCGGTCGCCGGCGCGCTCTTACGCGCTGCCTTGGTGGCCAGCTGCTTCCTGGGCGCTTTGCCGCCGGTGGACTTACGAGCGGTTTGCTTGGTTCTTGCCATTGTGTGGACTGTTTCAACAAGTTTAGTGAATATCGAACGGAGCAGACGGCTTCCCTTTTATTCTTGTCTCGGAGCCGCCGTCGTTCTTTGATTGGTCAGTGTTCAGGAACCGCCTTCTCTGGGGAAGTTCGTTACTTGTGGGGGATGGGGACTCCTAACGTCACAAACTGGGGCTGCTGTAGCCAACAAATACCGTTAATAGGATACTAACTAACTTACTGCTCTGCAAACTGGGGGGAAAAAGAGGTTTAACATGGGTAAAATAAATAAATAAACATTACTACTTACTGGGATTAAAGGATGTATTGTAGCCAATGTTCTTGTATGTGAAAAAAGTAAATGTGGGCAATTGGTGTAATAATTAGCAAAGCAAATCATAGTGGAGATAAAATCATAGTGGATATAATAAAAGGGAAAATATAAAGGTTAGTGTTTTAGGTTGATTTTAGATAGGTATGGAGGGGGGCGTTCGAACATAGTCATGAATACATATTTGTTTACATTTTAAAGCAATTTATTTTTTTATTGTCTACTATAGTCCTAATAACCCCCCAGGAAATTATAACTGGACACACATGATCTACTGAATGTGGCAATTGCCATATTGAGCCTCGGGGTCAATGGCTAAATTGGCTATATCAAAACTTGCTATATATTACTATTATTGTTTTATTATAATTACAATTATTATTACAAGAAAAAGAGGACCAGTAACAAATTGAGCTCAAAGAGCTGCGAGCCGCCCGCCATTTTCGTTAAAAGGCGCAAAGTCGGGTAACAGCCAGAAACTTGTCTGCGTTGTCGACGTGTGGCCACGAACCGCCCTCTTTGGAAGAGTCAGTTTAGGCTGTGGAAACCGACCACAGTGATTGGTGGGAAACGCGACACACACAGCCAGTGTTCCCCTCCGTTTCTCTGATTGGTAGGGCACGCAGCCCCACACAGACTTTACTGCGGCAGCGCTATAAAAGGCATCGCTCGTCCCTCATCCGTCACAACAATTCACAGTTCTGTTTGAGCTATTGTTATCTATCTAGAATCAGAAAATGAGTGGAAGAGGTAAGACCGGAGGAAAGGCCAGGGCTAAGGCTAAGACCCGCTCATCCCGTGCCGGGCTCCAGTTCCCCGTAGGTCGTGTCCACAGACTACTGCGTAAAGGCAACTATGCCCAGAGAGTCGGTGCAGGCGCCCCGGTCTACTTGGCAGCTGTGCTCGAGTATCTGACCGCTGAGATCCTGGAGTTGGCTGGAAACGCTGCCCGTGACAACAAGAAGACCCGTATCATCCCCCGTCACCTCCAGCTGGCCGTCCGTAACGACGAGGAGCTCAACAAACTACTGGGAGGAGTGACCATCGCTCAGGGCGGTGTGTTGCCTAACATCCAGGCCGTTCTCCTGCCCAAGAAGACCGAGAAAGCCGCCAAGAAATAAACCTGTTTTACTTCGACTAATCAACAAAGGCTCTTTTAAGAGCCACCCACTATTTCTACATGAGAGTCACTTCCTATCCCTGCACATTTTCTGCAATATTTAATCTGGCCCACCTGATCTAAACTGAAGTATATATAAGTTACTGAACCAAAGGTGTGGTGAGTGACATTAATAGTGGTCGTTGTATCCTAAAATGAATAGGAGCATGAATTCATAGGTAGTGATGGTATGAATAATATACGAATGCTGGCTTTAACCATATTCGTTTGTTCAATTGGTATGGCTTCAAAGGGCAGCAATTCTAAACCGGCCACCGTAAAAATGTTTAGCCCATCCACCATCATACAATTGTCTGCTATGTAAATCTAAGCTGCATAATACAAGAAATATATCGTCGGGTCATTCAAATTAATTTACGTATAACGTCTAATTTGTTAAAATTGTGCTTGCATGATATGTCGATTTGTATCCACCATCTAGGTCAAGGCATTACATAGCCTAGTATTTCTACGCGATTGTGTAGTAGAACTCAACTTTTAACACTTCACGAGCTTCTGTTCAGTTCAGTTCATTAACATTGGACCCAAATCACATTTACTAGGACAAGCAAGCAACAAGCCGCGCCAGGAATGGAGGCACGAGCGAGTTATGGCCGGGGCTTTCCACGGGTGCAATATGGGATAACTTTTGGCTAGTACACGCCTGAGCACAGCATAGCCTAATAGTAATTGGACACTCTTCTCGGAAAAGATGGGTGGTCCTTAAAAGGACCGTTAGGTTTTGATAGCAGATAGTGGTTTACTTAGAGCTGGTGTACTTGGTCACAGCCTTGGTGCCCTCAGACACTGCGTGCTTGGCCAGCTCCCCGGGGAGCAGCAGGCGGACGGCGGTCTGAATCTCCCTGGATGAGATAGTGGAGCGCTTGTTGTAGTGAGCCAGACGAGAGGCCTCGCCAGCGATGCGCTCGAAAATGTCGTTGACAAAGGAGTTCATGATGCCCATGGCCTTGGAAGAGATACCGGTGTCAGGGTGGACCTGCTTCAGCACCTTGTACACGTAGATAGCATAGCTCTCCTTCCTGGACTTTCTGCGTTTCTTGCCGCCCTTTGCGGCGGACTTGCTGACGGCTTTCTTGGAGCCCTTCTTGGGCGCTGGCTTGGCTACCTCAGGCATGTTTCTATCTCAATGAAATGAAGAATAGAAGTGAGCTGTAAATGGCCATGCACCCCTATTTGTACCACGCCTATGCAAAGGAAGTGTGCGCGACTGCCAGCAGAGGATTGGCTAGGCCTACTGCTTATGCGACTGACCTACAAAGGGAGGAGACCCGTCCGATCTATTGTCCCGACTCCCGCTAAAACGCAGGCTAGGGTAGTGATATAATAATATTAAAAAAAAGCAATTATAGTAAAAATATTTTAATACTTGTAACTGTTCCTTGCCTGGCACCTGCATGGTAACAGGAATGGCCTATATATTTTGAGAGATAAATGCTCAGCTTTTCTTCCCATAGTGGTTCTCCACAATATATTTGATTTCAGAATCGGGATATAATCCCTTCATGCCTAACACAGCAAAACCCCGAATAAAATGAGCAATGAAAATGAAACAGGTTTGCAGCCCAAAACGCAGCCTTATTAGGACATGGTAATGTTCAGGCCTACATGTATACATCAACATAACATTATATGCATGGCACTTATACACAGAGCTTCACTCATTCTTACATGCACACCTTATAATTGAACAAATATCACTTGGGGTGGATTTGTAATCTTTAGGTAGAGCTCAGAGGCCTGATAGATTTTCCAACCAAACCTCTCTGGCCCAGCCATGCTGGTGGGGGATACCCATCAACATTTTGTCACAAATCTGCTTGAAAGTTGGCCCTCTATCTTCCCAATTAATGATTGATGATGATTGATGAATGTCCTTTCTCTTCTCCCAGACTGGACTCCACAGCTTTTTGGAACATCTCTCAGTTAAAATGGTGCATAGGCGACGGTATCGCATACGTGACTGTTGAATAGACAGTTTCTAGTAGAGCAAACAATATGCTCCAAAGTTGACTATACCCCCCCCCCCCCCAGGTATAACAAAACGGGACATAGTTTTTTCTTATCTTTAGGATGTCCCATTCATGAAATGGATTGTCCCGAGATTTACTTTTACTGCAAAGTTCATGAAATTGATCCTTAAAGTTACTCACCACAGGCCAAAAAACGCCTATTCTAAAAGATGGTAAATCCTCTGACATTTTCTACCTGCTAATTGTTTTTACATCATAGTTGTACAGATGGTCTACAGGTAGTATCCCTACATCCCAGAAAAGCCAGTATGCCAATATGTGGTTCTATTGTAGATCAGAAGCCTATTTTATACAGTATTAAATAGGCGGAAATAGCAAGTTGACTTTTCTGAGCAGGATAGGAGCAGGACTTTTCTATTAGGGGTATAACTAAATAGGGCATCTTTAGGATGTCCCCTTCATGAAATGTTTATTCCCATGCTTTACTTTTACTGCAATGTTAATAAATTAAGTGAAAATAATAAATGAAGTGACACACGACATAAAGAAAAAAACCCATATCCTGCAAGACAGAGATCCAAGAAAATGCTGTAATTTTACCTATAATTATTGTTGTTTCATATTTGCACAAAAGGTCTGCAGGTTTCTCAGAATGACAATATTTGGTTCTAATGTGAATAAGCAGCCCCTTTAAGGCCTTTAAATAGGCGGAAATGGCACAAAGTTGACTTTTCTGAGCACCCTTTACTTGTCCTATCCGCTTAATGGAATGGAAAGTTTTACCTTAACAGAAAAAGTCATGAAATTAATCCATGAAGTTACTGAAAGTGGGTAAATTCTTTGACATCTACTTGCTGGTTGTTTTTACTTACATGCAGTCATGTGCAGAGGGGGGGCTTTTGGTGCTTGTGCACATGTCATTTTGCTTCAGTATTGCTCTTCCCCATCCATCCTTCCCATTCAATGTCTCCCCTTTGACTGATACCTGTGCATTTAAACTCTAGACATGCCTGCCCCAAAATTCTCAACAGGCCTGAAAATTAAGGGCTTGCCCTACCTAGGTCCACTCAAGGCCCTGCTGTCACGCTTAGATCTGTTTCCTTGATATGCTTGCAAAACCTGTATTATCAACACACTCCATACAGTATATGGCCAGAACAGAATCCATTCCATAGGTTGATCTGACCCCCCATGCCAAGCACTATGGTGCTCACCCAGCAGTCTGGCAGCACACAACCTAGACCTAAAGGTTTATCACCCTCAGATGTCTTGCTGGAAGTATCTACAGTAGGCTATATTACCATATAGTACTGCCATCAGTGGTAGAACAAAACTTGACCATGATTCATGACATGGAAGGTTATAAGGATTCACATCAAGAGAAATGTATCCATATGTATCCATGCTTTGAAGCATGAAAGCATGGATAGAAAAAAGAATGTATCCATGCTTTGAAAATACAAATGCAGAAAAGTCACAACCTTGTGTCCAAATCCTGATCCATTACTGTAAAATGCCTGTGTATATACTAAATTGCTGCTTAATAACAGGAAATACAGCATATCTTGATGCCATGTTTTCATTTTACCCACTTCATGTTTCTCAGGTAGGCCCATGTCTAAACAGCTGAAATAACACAAATATGGTAGCCTACTAAGTCAGCAGGTTATTTTCGATGTCATTGAGAAGTGTTCAGGGAACTTAGATTTTTTTCCATAATCTGCTGTTTGATGATCAACCATTGCAGCTTTTCCAAGGTGCTTTAGGTAGTGCATTACATTTTTTCTTTCACACATACATTCATACACCAGCTGAAGCCATGCAAGGTACGAACCAGCACATCAGAGGGGTAGCACATAGGGGTGGCAGTGGCTCAGGGGTAGAGTCACCGGATGGTAACCGCAAGGTTGCTGGTTCGATCCCAGGCTCCCGCAGAGTTACTGTGGAAGTGTCCTTGAGCAAGACACTGAACCCCTAATTGCTCCTGGTGTGCTAGTAGGTGCCTTGCATGGTTTCCACTGATTGGTTTCCACTGATTGCTCCTGGTGTGCTAGTAGGTACCTTGCATGGTTTCCACTGCCATCAGTGGATGAATGTCTGTGTGAATGTGGTGAATGTGATGCACAAGCTATGTAAAGTGCCTTGGATAAAGGCGCTATATAAATGCACCATTTATCAGACGCAATTTTGGGGTTCTGACCCACAGATCATTGGATGGTCTACTCTACCTCCTGAACCAAGGTCACCCAGAATTGCCAGAAAGTAAACTTTATTTATAGCAAATACTGTAGTTAGAAGCTTTTGGCTATGCCTGCCTCTAATACAGCCTTATATTAAAGGCTACAGTAATTCACTATAGCAGGGGTTTTCAACAGGTTGTCCGGAGACCACCAGTGGTCCTTGAGATGGTTCCGGGTAGCCCCCAGCTAAGTTGGTTAACCAGATGAAATGTTGGTTAACCAGAGGTAACTCTTGAGAGCGTAAAAATGAAACCAAATGGACCCTTGCGGGTCCATTTGGTTTCATGTTTACGCTCTGAAGAGTTAAAATATTCATCATGTGAATTAGCCCAAGTCTACACAATTAGAGAATGTAGAAGATGTAGAAGATTAATGGTCATTTTGATCTGTATGTTTGACTGTTTTGTTTCCCCAATCCTGGTTGTGGACAAAAGCAAAATAAACCTTTAGTTATGGGACTGTGGGTGTAAAATGTCCTCAAATGGTGGTCCGTGGCTCAAATTTTGAATACATAGTGGGCCCGGCTATCAAAAAGGTTGAAAACCACTGCATTATACAACCAATTTAGGTTGCTTGAGGATGTATAACTGACTAGAACATCTGTGCAACTGTGCAAGCATGACCTAAACACAACCATGCAGCAGGTAGAAAATGTGAAAGGATTGACTTGGAACTCCCTAATTCAGGGTTGATGTAAATGTGACAAAAACATTGTTACATTTTGTTCTACCCCTAGCAGGGGTACAGTAAACTTTGGGGGTTTTGCTTCCTGCACTAAAGCCATTTTTGCAGTAGTGAACTAGTGATCACTGTGGATTAATTCCATGACATTTGCTGTAAAAGTTTAACTTAAAGATATGAAAATAACTAGCACAAATAAATAGCACAAAGTAAACTTTGTGCCATGTCTGCCTATTTAAGGCCTTGTGAAAAGGCTGCTTATTCACAATAGATCTTGTCATTCTGACATTTTGAGACTCTCCAGACCCTGTGCAAATATGATGCAATTATAATTAGCAGGTAGAAAATGACTTTTAATTTTCTTGGATTTTCCTTCTTTCAGGATAGGTGTTATTTCATTCTGTCGTGTTTCACTTCATGATTCAATTCATGGCATTGCAGTAAAAGTAACATTTGGGACATTCCATTTCATGAAGGGAACATCCTAAAGATGTGAAAAAACTGTGTCCCATTTAGTTCTCTAATAAAAATCTAATAAAGAGTAGGACAAGTGTAGGACTTGGTATTTTCGCCTATTTAATACCTTTATAAAAAAGGCTTCTGATCTACAATACGAACCAAATATTAGCATTCTGGCTGTTCTGGGATGTAAGGACACTACCCGTAGACAATCTGTGCAAATATGATGCAAAAATAAGCAACATGTAAAAATGGCAAAGTATTGACAACTTTTAGAATAAGCGTTTTTTGTGTATGTGGTGAGTGAGTTCATGGATCAATTTCATGACCTTTGCAGTAAAAGTAAAATTTGGGCCAATCCATTTCATGAAGGGAACATCCTAAAGACGTGAAAAAATGGTGTCCCGTTTTGTTATACCTCTAATACAGAGTAGGGCAAGAGTAGGACTCAGAAAGGTCAACTTTTTTTTTGCTATTTCCGCCTATTTAATACCTTATAAAAAGGCTTCTGATCTACAATACAACCAAATATTGGCATTCTGGCTCTTCTGGGATGTAAGGACACTACCTGTAGACAATCTGTGCAAATATGATGTAAAAATAAGCATCAGGTAAAAAATGGCAAAGCATTGACAACTTTTAGTTTAGGCGTTTTTTGCTTAGGTGTTGAGTAGCTTCATGGATCAATTTCATGACCTTTGCAGTAAAAGTAAATCTCGGGACAATCCATTTCATAAAGGGGACACCCTAAAGTTATGAAAAAACTATGTCCCGTCTTGTTATACCTCGGGGAGGGGTACTGTAGTCTCGTTAATAATCAATATTCATAAAGCTACACATATCAATACAGTATGCTACAGGAATCTACAGTATGTGCTAATTACTAAGTTGTCACCTCGGACATGGGTAAAGCCCCTTTGAGCTTTTGACCTGGCCCCTGATGATTGCAGATGATTACATTTGTGAGACAATGGTAATGTTGACATAACAAAGATATGGTGATCTAAGGAGTCTCTTGAAAGAACATTGATGGAGACATGTCTGATTGATTGTCCTCCATTTTGTCTGAGATGTTTCGCACGTCCTACACGACTGTCACGTATTTTGAATGTATAAAAGCCAAGTCATTCTGTACTACAGGAGTCAGTTCTGGTGTGTCACTAAGGTGTACACACGTGTGCTGTCTGGGCCCTGCGTGGCCTAGGCGTACACTGCTTGCTGTCATGCCGATGCTTCCCTGAAATAAACGCAACCATCTGAAGAATACCAGCTGCCCAGAACTCCGTCTTTCGCTCCGATCAACTATGTTTTTTCAGTATGTGTTTGGTATGTTTAGCTGGTACATACGTTATTTGTACCGGTGAAAATTTACCACATTTGGTGTTTCCGCCCGGGGTTGCCTTTGGTCGATTTTTTTCGTGCCAGGCATGCAGAACCGGAGAACTTTTTTCGGCCTAATGAGTGTTTTTTGATCGGCGACGGAGCGCGGAGTTTTGATGTCCAGTCTGCGAGCAGAGGGATCGCCCAGATTCGCGACGGGGTGCTCTCAACGCGATAAGGATGACGGCGGGGAACCACTCAACCACCGGCGGCAAGGAGTGCGGCAGGTGATGGCGGTGGTGCGGACGGCGAGCCGATAGCCAAGAGAGGGATTCTTCTTCGTCATCTCAGCGTGGACGAACCAGACGGGCAACGATAGATGGAGACGCACGCGGCCCAGCGCGGCGCCCGGCTGACAAAGGAGAGTGCACGCTCCTTTCGTCTGCTTGGCGTGGCGTGGTGGCGGCGGCAGCGCGCGCCGTGGATCCGGCCGGCCAGCAGCAGGGTCTCCACGTGGGGAGAAACATCTTCTCCATGCGGCAGCGCGGGTGGCAGCAGCAGCGCAGGACTGTCCCGACAAGTAGAGACCTTCACGGGCCCCGGCTCGAGGGGGTTCTGTGAATGAAGATATGCGAAGTTGCGGCCTCCATTCTTCTCTGGTCCAAGCTGTTTATTTCTTCCAGCTTGGAAGGGGGGAGATGGATGTCAGATGGACACTGGACTCTCTAGAAGAAATACCGCAGGAGAAAACATCTCCAACTCGATCCGTATTTGAACTGGACACTTCCAGGTAAAAGAGGGAACAGTAAGGCTGCAAGAAAGAGGATTTTCCGTTGTTTTATGTCAAAACTATTATTCCTTATAGTTTTGATTTCAAAAACTGTGCGTTTTGTGAGTCTAAAGTCAACGTAAATGAGAAGGCAAATGTTGATTTATATATGTTATTTGTCGTGCTAATTAGAAACATTGACTAAAACGGCCTATTTTAATCAATGCGGCGATATTTGCCTTAAATATGAAGAGGTATATGAGTTATTAATAATTAGACTCTGGCGTTTTAATGGTGGTTTATTTTTCCTGCTCGCATCTACTATGTGAGATATTACGACAGCAGAGTTTAAACTTTATAAACACGTTTATTATTCATATTCTAAAAATGCTCTTTTGCGAGAGTTTAAAAAGCGACAACAGTCTTGTTTAAATGTCAGTAAATCTAGGCCTAAATTCCATTTTGTCATTATTATTTCTATATTTTGGGATTTCGTAGTTGCCAACGTAGATTCAATTATAGCTCAAGTAGTGAGATTAACTCTTTGACTATTTAAATTGGCGGACGTGAAATGCATTTTTTATTTTTCTTATTTCGTGTGGTTTGTTAGAAGAGAACAAACAAGGTTGTTGTTTATTGTTAGGTAACATTTCCAGTCTTAAAAGTTTGAATAATGAAGAGTATACTCTATGCTAATTGTAACGTATAAGTGAATCAAATATGGCGGCATTTTGTAGTCTTAAAATATCCATAACTTTTTGGGGAGAAAATTCTGTCTTGTAATTTACTGAACTTTTTGATACCTGGGAGGAGAAAGTTGGATATGGATCAAAGGGGGGTGTGATCACGTATCAAAAGTTATGAATATTGATTATCATTTTGTGATGGTTTCTTAGGAAACCATAAGGGGGGAGTGTAGTCTCGTTAATAATCAATATTCATAAAGCTACACATATCAATACAGTATGCTACAGGAATCTACAGTATGTGCTAATTACTAAGTTGTCACCTCGGACATGGGTAAAGCCCCTTTGAGCTTTTGACCTGGCCCCTGGTGATTGCAGATGATTACATTTGTGAGACAATGGTAATGTTGACATAACAAAGATATGGTGATCTAAGGAGTCTCTTGAAAGAACATTGATGGAGACATGTCTGATTGATTGTCCTCCATTTTGTCTGAGATGTTTCGCACGTCCTACACGACTGTCACGTATTTTGAATGTATAAAAGCCAAGTCATTCTGTACTACAGGAGTCAGTTCTGGTGTGTCACTAAGGTGTACACACGTGTGCTGTCTGGGCCCTGCGTGGCCTAGGCGTACACTGCTTGCTGTCATGCCGATGCTTCTCTGAAATAAACGCAACCATCTGAAGAACACCAGCTGCCCAGAACTCCGTCTTTCGCTCCGATCAACTATGTTTTTTCAGTATGTGTTTGGTATGTTTAGCTGGTACAGACGTTATTTGTACCGGTGAAAATTTACCACACAATCTCAAAAACTAAGCCTCTTTTTGACCGATGTTTGCTCCACTAAATAGACAGTTTCTAGTCTAGGTCATACTTAAATTGGGATTGCCACACGACTCATGTGAATTGAAATTCCAAACACTATTTTGGTTAAACGTTTAGTGGCGTCAGTCCACTACAACATCTAAGTTGAGTTATAACATAAGATCTGCTGTGCTGTATGTTCACAATCATAGGAGTGTGCAACAGACTAGAGCATAGATACTGACAAGTTGAATCAGGGGCGGATTGGCACATATTTTCCCACCGGGGCAATTTTGCCTTCGCCAGGCCACCCTGGGGGGGGGGGCAGCTGGTTAACCAGATGTAACTCTTTGAGAGCGTAAAAATGAAACCAAATGGACCCTTGCGGGTCCATTTGGTTTCAACAACCCTTGGTGAGGCCGTTAGGAGGGCCATTATATTCACTGCTTCTGAATGAAATGTCTGGGAGTCTGGTGCAACACACAGGTCCTGTGCCTGGTGAGAGCAGGAGCAGACCTGGTGAGACGTAAGAGGGGTCTGGACAGGAGTCAACCTACTGAGCCTAGTCCTTCCATGTGCCAGAGTTTGGTTCTCCCAGTACCGGCAGAGTAGTTCTGGAGCAGTGGATTGTGTGGCCTTGGGTCTTTCCCTAGTGGATTGACCGCGAGAGTAGCTACTGGGACGTAAGTCGGGACTTGATCAACCCCGGCTGGGTCGCCTGAGTGAGGGGTATGATGTTGCAAGACCCAAAGCCCTGATGACCTTGGGATACATAACTGAGGATACGTCCCAGTTGCATCCATGCAATGTTATCTTTAAGATCCATAACTTTCTATCATTTGTTAGGTAAAATGGAAACACCAGATTGTGTACTTTAAAGACATTATTCCACACATTGTGTGTGACTAAACATGTGAAGGTGACTTTCAAAAACTTGATATCCATTTACTGCCTGCTGTGACCATCATAGCCATTACTTGTACTTAATAGTTGTTGCCATTTCATGTTAAATTGAGGATATGCAATAAAGCAATTATACAGTACAGGGCCAATTTGAAGTATTCTGCAAAATAGCGTGCCTCAAATGAAGCCATTGCCTGGCGTCTGAATTTAGAAGTGTAATAAATAGAAGGTGCAGACTCTTCAAGTGAAAATATGGGTGGTCCTTAAAAGGACCTTTGGGTTTTAATAATAGCAGTTTACTTGGAGCTGGTGTACTTGGTCACAGCCTTAGTGCCCTCAGACACTGCGTGCTTGGCCAGCTCCCCGGGGAGCAGCAGGCGGACGGCGGTCTGAATCTCCCTGGACGAGATGGTGGAGCGCTTGTTGTAGTGAGCCAGACGAGAGGCTTCGCCGGCGATGCGCTCGAAGATGTCGTTGACGAAGGAGTTCATGATGCCCATGGCCTTGGAAGAGATACCGGTGTCAGGGTGGACCTGCTTCAACACCTTGTACACGTAGATAGCATAGCTCTCCTTCCTGGACTTTCTGCGTTTCTTGCCGCCCTTTGCAGCGGACTTGCTAACAGCTTTCTTGGAGCCCTTTTTGGGCGCTGGCTTTGCAACTTCAGGCATGTTCCTTCCTAGGTATACTGGGACAGAAGAGTGAGCAGGGAACAGCGGTGTAACAGTATTTAAAGCAAGCCTATGCAAATGTGAGTGTGCGAACCCCATCAAATGATTGGTTTCTTTATAGGCACGTGACTGCTGTAGTTTCTGCTAATAGACGCCTTTACAGACGACGTCACACGAGTAAACACCAGTATGCGCGTGCAAACTGGCTGCAGAAGAACCCTGCCTCTCATAACATGCAATAGAAAAGTTCCAACTTCACCCACTTGTTAAAAACGCACCATCAAACTTTCAAATGCTGTTTTTATCCCAATATGGAAGAAAAAAAATATTAGGATTGTTATTGTGTTCTCTCGCCCTTGAAATATATAATCCTCGGGTTCTGTTGTGCTTCAACAATAATAGCAATTCAAAACAGTTTTCCTCAAAACCACTCCTCCAGTCGCTGTCATAAGAACGAGAGGTGCGCTCATCACGGCAGCTCAGCCTGTTTGTGTCATAACCTATAGAGAGAGTATAGACAGAGTTATGCAAACTCCGTTCACTTCATGAGGCTAGTCTAATGGCGGCTCCTCTAGGCATACAGTCATAGATAATGGGGACAAGTACAACAAATAGGGACACATCTTTTTTTTTATTTTACTGTAGATCGTTTTGCAGTAATTTAGTTGTTACTTGTTACTGTAATACTTTGAAACAGCTGACATGTTTTGCGCAATATATTTCAAGTCCAGCTTGTCCCTCTTTCAGGCTGCATGGGGCATGAACTGCAGCTTTAGCCATTGACATAGGCTACATACATATAGTACTCTAAGGCTTGAGCGCTCAGTTTCTTACCCCTCAATGTTGCAACTGTTTTACTAGATGGCTGCACCCCATGCGCACCTGCAACTCATCTGTGTAATTTATGCTTCGTCGTGTGACGGTATCGCATACGCAGACGTCTAAGCTCACAACAGTCACGTCCATGATGCGATGTGAGCTTGTATATCAGCGGTTCTCTGTGCGCAGTACTGTTGCACAACGAAGTATAAATGTATCCTAGGGTGCCCCTCTCTAGCCAACACACAAGAGGAGGTTGAATGAAGTGAAACCAACGCTCCCCAAAACAACATGTTTGGAGATCTGTTGGGAATTGATTACATGAAACGGTCACCTGTGCATCCAGTCCCAATGTTTGTAAACAAATAATTGGTCTATTCCCCCGCCCAACTGATCAGATTTGTATAGATAGTAAACCTAATCTATAGTTCTATTTGCACGCTCCAGATAATCTAATTTATATCACCTAGTCGGTGTATGTAGTTATGTGACTTTTATTCAAGATTTGTAAAACTGCAAAATGTCAGAAATGACACTAGCCTTGCTGTTTTAATATGATGGCCTGTAGCCTTTACCCGATGTAATGCCCAAGCCTAGAATATTATTTTATACTGTTATTTTGTAAAAATGTGGACATGCAATAAACTATACTTTCGAAGGGCTGACAATGCCTGCGGAGGGAGAGGTTCCCAGTCTTTGTTTCTGCATAATGTACTCCCGCCAGCAGTAGGCCTTTGATGTATTCTCCCGCTAAAATAGACATGTCTATAGAGTGAGTGAATCTATATTTGAATATTACTATTGCACAAGCCAATAGATCTATAAAAAACGCGCAGAAATCAAAATCTCAAAGTGCGTTTGACATGTCCCTGAACCAGGTTATGTGCGAGTCTACTCCAGATCTAAAGTCGTGTAATTATGGGACGTCATATTCTCTAGTGTACGTTTTAGATCAAACTGATTGCCTTAAAAGCGCTACATAAAATATTTATATTGACAATTACCGGTACTTCGTAATAGTCTTTATACAGTAATTGCATAGCGCCTTGTATGCACAAGTTCATTATTAGACTAGTGAGGATAGAGTACTCTTTAAAAATAAATGTGGGTGGCTCTTAAAAGAGCCTTTGTAGGTATGTTTATAGTTTTATAGTTAGTTTTAGTTTTGTCATTATACAGAAGCATAACGAGATTAGTATGAATATGGACCAGACAGTCTACTTCTTTTTGGGCGCGGCCTTCTTCGCCGCCTTGGGTTTAGCAACCTTCTTGGCTGAAGCCTTTTTGGCTGCTGCGGGCTTCTTGGCCACTTTCTTTGGACTCTTGGCGGCCTTTTTCGGGCTTTTGGCCACCTTCTTGGCGGCAGGCTTCTTTGCCTTCTTGGGCGATTTCTTGGCTGCGGGTTTGGCCGCCTTCTTGGGCTTCTTTGCCGCAGCGGGTTTCTTGGCTGCAGCGGGTTTCTTAGCTTTAACTGCCTTCTTAGCTGCAGGTTTCTTTGCCTTCACAGTTTCAGCCTTCTTGCTAATCTTGTAAGAGCCTTTGACCTGGACCAGGGTGCCTTTGGTGACCAGCTTCTTGATGGCGCTCCTGACGCGGACCTTGTTCTTCTCCACATCGTAGCCGCCGGCAGCCAGAGCCTTCTTGACCGCAGGCAGGGACACACCACCCCGCTCCTTGGATGCGGACACGGCCTTGACAACCAGTTCAGCGACGCTGGGACCGACTTTCTTGGGTCGGGGAGCTGCCTTCTTCTTGGCGGCCTTGGCCGGTGCTTAGGGTTGCCACATGTGTCTGACAAAAATCCTGGACATTTTGACCATCCAATCGGCGGCCTATTATCGGCGGCGAGTATCGGCCTTTTGGTCGGAAGCAACGCACCTCTTTAAACATCTAACCCAGAAATATATCACACTTTTACACTGAAATGTTACTGCTCTCATTATTTTATTACTCTTTTACATATCAGATTAATAATTAGGATACTTAACCATTAATTTTTAACTCTTTCTGGAGCAGTCCAGTTTTCATTTTTCTCATCTCAGTTATCTTTAGATAGACAGATTTAGATTCAGGAGTTTTCCACTCATTTTGGCGGTAGGGGGGTCTGGAAAAGAGGTAAATATAGCGACAAATGTGCCAAGTTGGCAACACTGGTACGCACAGGCACGCTACAATTTAATAGGACTATCATACTGATCTGAGACTGTGAGTGACGCAAGTCAGGTTAGTTGCAGTCTCTAGTCTCTAGAGAAAAAAAAATACTTTTGTATGTATGTATAAAAATCCGGGACATTCAAGTGTCCAGGATTTATTTTATTTTTTCCTGGACAGACCATGAAAATCCGGGACAATCAGGAAAATCCGGGACCTGTGGCGGCCTTGACCGGTGCTGGAGCTGCTGCTGGAGCGACTTCTGCCATTATTATATCGAACGGATAGGAGGTTGCTGATTCCTTCTACAAAGTAAACTCTCACAGAGTGATAAACGCTCTGAAGGGGCTGGACTTAAACACCGCATGAGAGCCATGTAGAGTCAACATACACAAGCCGCTCTACTGTAGATCACTTAATGTGCCACCTGTGTTTTCTCCTCGATTAAAACATCACATAACAAACAACGGTAATAATTATAAACTACATCAAACAGCTGAGCAGATAGCCCACATGTGTCTCTCTGTCATTAATATATCTGCTATAAAAACGGCGCTCTCGTTTTCAAGTGATAAGGTGAAAACACCACCGTTGCATGGTCAGAGCACAGCATTTCTTATGCCATTTTTCTTCTAAAATATATTAAACTGTGTCAGATTAACACCAATGCTGACAATACTCTTAGGGAACATTCCTGGCAACGGCGTACCATGAACTAAACTATTTTATTGCAATCCATTTTCCTATAAATGGAATGTTTTTTGACCCCAGTAAACACACTCCATTTATGTCAGCATGCTGGTGGAGTTGATCCCGACTTACATTGCCAGCTAGTATAAAATTGTAATGCACACTGATTAAACACAACCTTCTAGTCTGATGCTGCACAATTATGTACACATCTGAAATGTTTTATTTGTTTCATGACACATTTTGGTGTATTGTATACAATTGCACGTCGTTAAACAAAGTGCAATTAGCTATCCATATGCTGCCTGTAGACTTTATGTAGGCCTAATCTCTTTTTTACATAGGCCTGTTTTATGTCCCTACTAGAATAACTAAACATGGATCACATACCCGAACCAACTCCCAGTACATTGTCCCCCACTCCCCCTGATGTTATTTGCCTTGAATGTTTACTAATAATGTCATTTTATTACTGAAATCGAAGGTCCTCTTATAATGTAAAACGCAATTTGAGAATTCGATTTGATATTTTGGCATTAGATTGGTGATAACCAGGCTTAAAGGGATATTCCTCTTTCAAAAAAACATTTGGTCATTTTATGGTCTACTCAGTCTCAGGTGTACATCCCTGGAAGTTTTTTAGCCCAAAAACTATATATATTAAGTAAATTAAATCATGTAGCAATATGTAGAATAAATAAATAAAATGACAAAAAATAAACCAAAGAAAAGTGTGTGAAAAATATATATCACACATTTATGAGTAAAGAAATGGGATATAAGTCATTTTTAGTTACTGTTATATTTAATTACGCTTACATTAATTCCCAAATACATTTATTTCCCCTTTTATTTTTCTATTTATTTACACATATATTTCCTGCAATATTTCCTTGATGCTCTTTTACGTCTCCTGTATTTCTGTCCCACATATTTATTTATGCTTACAAACTTCTCCAACATTTATGTCTGCAATTACCGGCTGTATATATTGTTGCGTCTATATATTCCTGCGTGTATATATTGTTGCGTCTATATATTCCTGCGTGTATATATTGTTGCGTCTATATATTCCTGCGTGTATATATTTTTGCGTCTATATATTCCTGCGTGTATATATTGTTGCGTCTATATATTCCTGCGTGTATATATTTTTGCGTCTATATATTCCTGCGTGTATATATTGTTGCGTCTATATATTCCTGCGTGTATATATTTTTGCGTCTATATATTCCTGCGTGTATATATTGTTGCGCCTATATATTCCTGCGTGTATATATTTTTGCGTCTATATATTCCTGCGTGTATATATTTTTGCGTCTATATATTCCTGCGTGTGAGTATGCTAATTTAGTGGGCTGTCCGGGGCGGGCCCAGTCAGTCTTGCTCATTAACATACTGGATATTTGCATACCGTAGCTAAGCTACTAGGCTACTCGGCCTCGCTAGTCGCCTAGTCGGGCTGGCAGGCGGCGAGGCAGCGTCTTTCGGAGCACAGAGTGCCGGCGGGGCCCTCGCCAGAGGCGGGCTTCGCGTTCGCGTCGCCCCGGTGCTCGGCGTGAGCCCTGGAGGTCCGGAAAAATATATTCCCCGGCTGCGCGGGGGACTTAGACCCTTTCTTACTTTTTTGGTTGTAGCCTATGTTTGTTTGTAGCCTACATGCCTTGTTGCGCTTGGGGAAAACCATAGCTGTGGGTTGCGATGGTGCTTCGTTATTTAAGCCGTGTTTGCTCTGCTGGGCTGGGGAATCGGGACAGCAGGAGCGGGGCCGGGGTGCTTGTGGAACTGGGTAGCGACTCGGGGAGCGAGTGGAATACCAGCCGACGCTGACGAATCGCTACCCAGCTGTTGCTGGGTAGCGATTCCGTCTCTGCTGCAGTAACAGAATCTGTATACCGGCTGCTGACTAACCTCACGCCTGCTGCTGCTGCTAACGCCGTAGCAGTAGCACTGGTACTACTAGTGCTAGCCGGCTTAGCAACCAGGAATTTCAGCATTGTCGATCGGTCGTTCGGACTCTCAAACCCCCAGATAGCGTGGCGCGCTCCGGCCACCGAACCGAACAGCTGCGAAACAGGGCGGAGCCGCAATCATCGGTAACATGCCCTCGACCCGGCTACGAGGCAACGCGGCGAACCCGACTGTCCAGCGCACGCACACGGGCTTGCACGCCAGCTGGGAGTCCCGGGTCCTATGTTCCCCGTTTTCTGTATGGACCGGGGAACATAGGACCCTTTTCTTTAAAAAGGGTATATGTTCCCCGCCTGGTATCTGAACACGGAACAAGACTGGAATGTTTTTGTGCGTGACTATTTCTTGCCTTACTAGGGCAGTAAGGACAGTGACAGTGTTGACATTTCTTGCCCGCAACACTATCAAAACAGCACCCAGCAAAAGCACAAAATGCTCTCTCACTGACCAGTCCATCATCATATAAAGATATTAACTAAATGCAAAGTTGCATTATGGTGTAAGGCTTATGCGGAGCCAATCACATTTGTTTTGTTTTGCCATAATTTATGATTAAATCATATAAAAGAAGTAGCGGGCCATGCCGCAATGAACCACGGACGAAAGCAAGCAGACAAAATAAGGCGCGCGCGCACACACACACACACACACACACACACACACACACACACACACACACACACACACACACACACACACACACACACACACACACACACACCTGTGTGCCTGTAGATTGGCTATTTTTCGGGGAGGTTAGCGCGGCACCAATAAATAATCCCCTCATTTCTCTCTCGCACAGACGAGCACGCTTTTTTGGCAATATATGATTACAGTTTTACATCGATCAGACTCCTGTGCGTAATGCGCGTCTTGCTGCTCCAAAACCATAGACGTGCAGCTTTTTTCGGCCACTTAACCATGGCGCTGCGCCATTGGCGCACGCGGGACAAATGCAACTGCACAACTATACATGTTTCTATAACCAAATTCGTTTTGCAGGCATTATGTGGTCAATGGCCAGGATGGGCACATTATATGGAACTTAATGCAGTGAATGGCATATTAATTACGTAGAGTTTAATGACGATCAAGGCCAGCCAGGCCGCCAGCATCATTAGGGCACATCGTTGTTGATTCTGAATTTACAAAAGGCAGGTCAGTTATAGTTAAGGTGCTCCAGTCGTGAAAAAAAGTATCTATGGCTCTGTGTCCGCGACGTCCCTTCCCTCCTCTCCTCTCCTCGCATTTCTTTCTTAAATTTTCCACACAGATCGCGTTTTTCCACATATCTATGAGTGGTCAAATACCAAATATAACCGGGCCCTTGCATAATTAGGCTGTAGGTAGGGCTACATGAAGGGAGCGTCGCGGTGCCAGCGGGACGCAGTATTGGCGACGCATGGTCTAAATGCGGGCGGTCAGGACTCAGGACCGCACGAGTACGACTGCCCTTGCCGAGACATCATGAAAATGCTGGCGCGCGTGGGTTTTAGAGGCTAGCATCGTCATGCATTTATAGATGCGGATCAGACACTTTAGCAATAATGAACGTATGAAGAGAACTGCACTCACTGGAGTCCTGCGCAGGCACGGACGCGCGGACGCAATGCATCTGTCCTGTCATTCATTATTAGTAAGCTATCGAATCTGAGAGTTTATTTTCCTCGCGACAGATTGTCTCTGTTCTACAACCTTTTGTTTTTCGTTGTGTGCATCATACGGTCACTCTGCAATGTTCAACAACTTACAACAGCCTACCATTTGTTTTACATGCAAAAAACGCCACAGAGCAGCATCTCTCCCCCTCACTCTGACAGGCAAGCATGCAGACCAATAATCATATGTCCACCGAGAATATCCAATAATATATCCTCTTCAAAATAAATTATATAATGTGCATTGTATTCCGTGCATGTCATGTCAGACAGCAACTAAAACCTGTAGGCCTATAGCCGATAACACGCACAGCTGCAATCAATTCATCATTAAACAACGACACCAAATATTTCAGCGATGTCACCAACCTAATACAATTACTGTATATGCATGTTTTGCGTGCTACATTATTAATATTTGTATGTGATAATGCTCGTATTTTGGTCAAACGTTTAAAACAATAAAATATCACTATTCTATTGAGAATATTAAGTATCTACATATAAAAGCATTTTAGGGGGACTTTTTTCTATCTTTTTTTTAACGGGATTTCCCGGGAGGGCCCGGGAGATCGTCGGCAAAATCCTGGGATGTAAAATGGGCCAAATTCGGGAGAAATATTAAACCCTACTCTAGGCAAGGGGTCTGGAGCGACACGCGCTCTCATGCTTTAGCCTAATAGGATAACCCCTCGTTGTGCATTCCCTCGAAATTGAAAGATTTGTTGTCAATTAGGCTACTGCCAGAGCTGTTGGCCCTTGACATAAAAATGGGGGTCCACGGGAATGAGAACACTGGACATCTGAGTAGGCCTAAAAATACTGCTTGTAGAGACCACCCCCACGCGTCTCTCTCTCATCCCCCCCCCCCCACGCCCCCACCATGTGAGTGCACTGTCTGATACCACTATAGGCTATATTGCATAAGCATAATAGGGCCGACCTATAATATTTGTCCAGCTGTTTCCCCATCTACATCTGTATCTGTGACTGTGAGCTATTTTGTAGTTTTAGTGGGACTGATCAATAAAAATGCGGGATGGAGCGGCGCACAGCTGATGAATGAATGAATGAATTTTTTATTAACAGAGATGAGAGTTACAGTACAAGTCAAGTACACACTGCAACAAAACTGATAACAGCTTGGAGAATTACAGTACAATTCAAGTACAACTGCATCAAATCTGAAAAACCCGCACTTGTCGGCTCGTCGCACTTGTCGCGGGTGATCAAGAATTAAAATTCATTGCAGGAGCGGGAGGGAATGAACAGATCACGGCTCTGATTTGGGGACCACTCCTGTACAACATCCTCATACTGCCGAAAAGGAATATAGATGAGGATGAGATGATGTGAACGCGAAGCCCGCCTCTGGCGAGGGCCCCGCCGGCACTCTGTGCTCCGAAAGACGCTGCCTCGCCGCCTGCCAGCCCGACTAGGCGACTAGCGAGGCCGAGTAGCCTAGTAGCTTAGCTACGGTATGCAAATATCCAGTATGTTAATGAGCAAGACTGACTGGGCCCGCCCCGGACAGCCCACTAAATTAGCATACTCACACGCAGGAATATATAGACGCAAAAATATATACACGCAGGAATATATAGACGCAAAAATATATACACGCAGGAATATATAGACGCAACAATATATACACGCAGGAATATATAGACGCAAAAATATATACACGCAGGAATATATAGACGCAACAATATATACACGCAGGAATATATAGACGCAAAAATATATACACGCAGGAATATATAGACGCAACAATATATACACGCAGGAATATATAGACGCAAAAATATATACACGCAGGAATATATAGACGCAACAATATATACACGCAGGAATATATAGACGCAACAATATATACACGCAGGAATATATAGACGCAACAATATATACAGCCGGTAATTGCAGACATAAATGTTGGAGAAGTTTGTAAGCATAAATAAATATGTGGGACAGAAATACAGGAGACGTAAAAGAGCATCAAGGAAATATTGCAGGAAATATATGTGTAAATAAATAGAAAAATAAAAGGGGAAATAAATGTATTTGGGAATTAATGTAAGCGTAATTAAATATAACAGTAACTAAAAATGACTTATATCCCATTTCTTTACTCATAAATGTGTGATATATATTTTTCACACACTTTTCTTTGGTTTATTTTTTGTCATTTTATTTATTTATTCTACATATTGCTACATGATTTAATTTACTTAATATATATAGTTTTTGGGCTAAAAAACTTCCATACATGTGAACATCCCAGACAGTTTATTACTCCTTTCAGTATTTAGATATTTGATGTTCATCTTAGTGCCTCCAGCTCCTTCCTATACAAACCCATTATAATTTAAAACTCAATTTTAAAGACAGGGTATCATGCTAATATCAACTTTTTCTCATTTTAACTATGACAAAGTTGTGATAACATTCGAAAATGCAAACATATGGCTATATAAAGCCGTTTCTATGCTGTATCGGGTCGGAGGACACTCTTCTGAAAAACCCCTCCCACCCGCTCGGAAATGCCCGAGCCAAAACAGCGCGTCACCAGTAGAACACGCTGACGTCACACCTCTAGGAACACATAGGAACACATGTTAAAAACTCCTCGGAATTCCATTATTTTAGCGTCATGTTAATGAAGTAAATAAAAATCTTTTTTGGTTAGCATGACCAGGGACCGCTATACTATGCACTCGAGATTTTTTGTAAATAATCCGCCAGCCGTTTTTGCATTATCTACGGGGAAACACGGCTGTGCACGGCTCGCATTTCTCCACAGGCTTGGGGGGCGTGTCTTTCTTGAGTCACTGTATCCAACACCTCCAGGCTGGTTCCAGCGGGCCACGCTTGCTAGCCTGCCCATGAAGAGATTACGTCCCTTGGGCAGGCTAGTGAGGTTTACTCGGTGTCGGTATGGGGGGGAAATAGACAGAGTTGCGATATTGAGGGGGCAGAAAATAGTCTGGTTACGTGGTTCATGTACTTGCGCGAGCCCATAGACTCTAATGTATGTAGTAACTTCTTCCTGTTCTCTCCCCAGCTAGTTATCTATATAACGTAATATAGGCTATAATATAAAAAATAGCTCTTTAATGTGAGCAAGGCGGGGAGTTATAATCAGTAATATTGTTATAACCAGAATTATTTCGACCAGATGTAAACCATATGGCATAATGACGGTCGTATTGCAGTATAAATAAAGCCTCTGTATAGCCTGGCTCAGCCCTGAATCAGCACCGTAAAAATACTACCTTATTTTTTCTTTGTGATTCAAGTAAATAATGAAGTGAGACGAGTGAAACAGAATGGCAGTCCGTTTCACTTCATTGAGGTATAGCCTCTGTATTCAACAATGAGAACAATCAACCATTATTATTGAGCGTCATTCGGAATCTGAATATTAGAAGAACATTAGCTCCGTCGGAACCCCACTCTCTGCTCCGTCCCTCCGCTCCCATCTCTAGTTCAACTTCTTAGATACAAGAAATAATAATCACACCGCTGCCGTGGGATCGTCCAGTAATAATACTAGTAATAATAACAGAAAATAACTTTAACGCCAAACACATGGGTTTGGTCATTGCATCCACTGCTGCTGGACTGCCGTTATACATGTACCCGGGTATGATGTAGCATTTTAGCTATCCCCCCATATGCCAACACACATTTTCACTAAATATCCCCGGTAATTCACATCGATAATTAAAAATAATACTCTCTATGTTGGCCCGGGGGGCTATAGAATTGTCCGCGTTGCCGGGAGAAGACCAAAAACAGTTTCAAAAAGGAAAAGAATAGATGCAATGATTCAGCCCGGTTGGAAGTCAAAGCTAGTTAGCTAGCTTCCTTGGGCTAATGCAACCAGCCCCGCAATGCCTGTGCTGGATAGCATAGCATAGCATAGTAGGCTATCCTACTACTATGCTATGCTATGCTACTGTGGATAACTTTAGCCGGAAGCTGAGCTGCAAGTTGGCCGAGCGTACCACTGCAGACGTCACGCAATGGCACGTTCGGCTCTTTTCCCGAATGCAACACCTTTTCAGGGAAGCAGGGGGGGCGCTCAACTTCTTTCTTCAACTCTGCCTATATATTGTATTTTTTCTGAAACGACTTTTTTTCTGGACATCTTTAGGGGGTCATTGATAGATATGCGTCATTAGTTTTTAAAGGAAATATCCGTGATACCTACTCTTTAACAACCCATCTTTTTTCTGGTGACTGATATTTGTCCTCCTAACACGTGAGAGGGTCATGGAATTTCCACGGCCAGTTTACAATCATTTTTAAAATATTGTTCTATTCATTTGGGTGGGCATACCAAATATGAAGGAGGCTACATTTTCCAAAACAATATTTTAAAAATACCGTAATTCAGTAACATGGCCCTCTCACGTATTAGGAGGACAATATCAGTCACCAGAAAAAAAGATGGATTGTTTCTGAATAATTTGTCATGGTTAAAATTGAGTTTTAAGTTACAGTGGGTTTGTATAGGAAGGAAGTGGGTACGCTAAATGAACATTATCTAAATAGTGAAAGGAGTAACTTATAAACTGCCTTGTTCACATGAGACTGAGTAGACCGTGAAATGAACCAAAGTTTTTTTGAAAGTGGAATAGCCCTTTAACATGTAACATGTTAAGGGCTGTTTTCTTTCAGATAAATACTGTACATTGATTCCCTAACAATGTAAATGTAGTTAAAATGTTTTTATTATTATTACGTAATTCATATTTAAATGTGCGAATTCACTGCATTTATATCAACATAGGCCTACACTAGCTCTGGTCCAGAGCTCCACTGATTCTGAGTCTGACTTGCATTGGAGCTCTGCTGGTCTCCGTGCATTCGGCCATTACTGCACCCGACCAGCCTCTCTTCTCTAGTGGATATATAAAGAACGTTTTACCCACTCACCAAAATAAACATGTCTTGTGTCATTAGAAAGCCTACTTACCTTAGTGGTCGCACTCTTAGCCCCCCACCACACGGATAAATTGGACTTTTTGGCCAGAACGCGATCGTTTTTCACTGAAGGAAAAATATTTCCTATGGAACTTTTCTATTGGCAATATCGGTAGAGGGCGCAAATCCTGGTTTTTCCGGTGAAAAACGATCGCGTTCTGGCCAAAAAGTCCAATTTATCCGTGTGGTGGGGGGCTAAGAGTGCGACCACCAAGGTAAGTAGGCTTTCTAATGACACAAGACGTGTTTATTTTGGCGAGTAGGTAAAACGTTCTTTATATATCCACTAGAGATGAGAGGCTGGTCGGGTGCAGTAATGGCCGAATGCACGGAGACCAACAGAGCTCCAATGCAAGTCAGACTCAGAAGCAGTGGAGCTCTGGACCAGAGCTAGGCCTACACATCTCCATCCTTATGTGACCATGGCCCAGGCCAACATAGCATCCTGCTGTGCTGTGTTTGCAGCCACTGGAACGTTTTGATTTTTAAAACAAACGCTTTGCCACAAATTACTTGTTTCGCTTGTGCTGCATTGTCAGAGATGTCGGCTTGATGTGCGTTAAATATTGGACAGTGGTGTGGACGTTAAAACGTTTTAAAAGACAAATGACAGTGGGAAATGGCCAAAAAACGCTCTGTGCAACGGCGTATAGGCGATGTTTTAAACGTCTCCAAACCAAACACAGTAGGCTACCCCACGGCGCTCTACAAGATTCGAATGTGAAGTGGAGGAAGCCTACTATCTGTTGCATGTGTTGTTTGACTTTGATCCACTCCTCTGTCTGTGTTTCAGTCGGTTTTGGTTGCAGAGAAAACACAAATGACGCAGCATTATGCAGCAGCAGGAGGGGGACAGGAGATCTCGGGCCGCCGGTGGGTTGAGTCTATGAGTCTATGCGAAGCTTTGAAGCACTGTTGCCAACTTGGCGCATTTGTCGCTATATTTGGCTTTTTTCCACCCCCCCCCCCCCCTTTAGCGCCAAAATAAACATCTGAATTCCCTAATTTTCAAGAACCTACACATTTAGAAAATGTAGAAAAATTGCTATTTTGACCAACATTTCGTCAGTTATTTCTCCTAAATTAGGCTGAGAGACTAATCTCAACATAAAACGGTGGTCCTCCGTGGCTAAAATGCAGAATACAGTGGGCCCCCCTGGTATGAAAATGGTTGAAACCCCACTGCTCTAGCGCATTCTAGTGCATTTTGGAAGTGCCACTAGTGCATTTTGGATTTTGGCGGTTGGCAACACTGCTTTGAAGTCCCACCCCCTGCTCGCTCTCTAACCCGTCATCTTTAAAGTGTACGCCGCTTTTATCCGACACAGTCACACGAAACACAAGAGAATGGCGGGCATTGTTGTTATTGATGAAACATCAAGCATCTGGAGCCAGATCATCAATGATGATCCGACTCCACCTGCGTCCCCGGCCGAAGAAGATCCTTCTCCTGCCAAGGCCCCGGGAAAAGCAGCCCAAGAGAAGGCTGCTCCTTCCTCTCCGGTTAAAGCTAAAGCAGCTAAGGAGAAGGGTGCTGCTGCTGCTGCTGCCTCTTCGGCTAAAGCAGCAAAGAACAAGAAAGACAGACGTGTTAGGCTGAACCGGGTTCTCATTAGTGCCGCCGCGGCTTGCAGTGGCGGTGCGTCGCTGCACGTTTTCAAAAAGGCTCTGATCGAAGCTGGTTACGACATGGATAAGAACGCGAGTCGTGTCAAATTCGCCGTGCAGAGCCTGGTAAAAAACGGCACCCTGATCGGCAGCAAAGGTAAAAATGCTACCGGAACCTTTAAGCTCAACAAGAAGGCCTTGGAGAAATCGAAGAAGAAAAAGGCGAAAAGGAAGAAGGCAGCAGTCGCGGAGCCCGCAGCGGTTGACAAGGCCGCGCCCATTAAGTCGCCCCCCAAATCCGCAGCCACGAACGATTCCAAAGAAGCGTACGCCCGCCGAGAAATCCCCAACGCAGGCAAAGATGGCTGTAAAGGGATCTGCCGAGAAGGCAGCTGTCAAGAAGTAACCACCCCCAAGTAAAGCGAGATACACTTGAGTAAAGCCTATAAAGGCTCTTTTTAGAGCCACCACAAGCTCACATAAAGAGTTCTTTATTGATTCACTAATTCATTATTGAAAAGAGCTCCCCCCATTCACTAGAGAACACAGTAAAATGTTGGTATAACTATAACAGACACCTGTAAAGCTACTTCTAGAAAAAGTCAACCATATGCGCCCAGAATGGGAACTCTTAAATCCACGCCCCCCCACACACGACCTACTGCTTTAACAGGGTCTTTCAACCAGTAGTCCTTGAGAGAGTTCCAGGTGATCCCCAGGCTAAATGATGGACAGTTGGTTAACCAGGTGTAACTCTTTGAGTGTAAAATGAAAACAAATGGACCGCAAGGGTCCATTTGTTTGTCCGTTTAAAATATTTAATTCCTGGCCAATAGAACAAATACAGTATATCTTAAAACATACTTAAAACTTGCATCTTTGATATTTTATTTATTTTGTAAATGGAGGATTTTTCATTCAATAGGAACTGCTCTTGTTGGATGGTGACAATGATGTCATATGTCCAAGTGTGGTCTAGTCCTATGGAATATAGCCCAAACAACCTAATTTATTTGAAATTGCTTTTCCTAAAATAATGAATATTTTCGTTGTAATTATAACTTCACTTAAGTACAGTTGTATCATCATGCAAACACAACAGATTCAGAACAGATAATGTTGAATATGGAAGAAAACTGAATAGTATGAATATGAACAAGCATTCAGCATTAACATAGATTCATGCACAATTTCTGTTTCTACGTCTTGGTGTCACCTCGACCCATGATGGACTTCTTAGTGTTTCTCTCGGGTTTTAAAATCATTATATAACACTTTGGTCCAAACAGTGCCACCAATATCCCAAAAGTAGATGCTAAAATAGCAAATACCTCTACTACATCTGCATATTTTCCTGGAGAGCTGATATATGCTGGGATAAAGGCTATCCACACGGCACAGAAGATCAACATGCTGAAAGTGATTAGCTTGGCTTCATTGAAGTTGTCCGGTAGATTCCTTGCCATAAATGCCAGGAGGAAACTTAGGAGTGACAGTAACCCAATATAACCTAGTAACACTCCAAAACCTACTGTTGATCCCACATCACACTCATAGACTATCTTATCACTTTGATACTGTAGGTTTTTATGTGGCGTTGGTGAGGCAGACACGAGCCAGGCTACGCAGATCGCTGCCTGTACGGAGGTAAGAACAAGAACCGTTCCTCTCTGCTGCATGGCACCAAACCACTTCATAATGCTCGCACCCCCGGGCTTGGAGGCCTTGAACACGGCCAACACCACCATAGTCTTTACCAGGATACACGAGACACACAGCACAAAGCTGATCCCAAACGCTGCATGCCTCAGCTGACAAGTCCAGAGCCTGGGATAGCCAATGAACAGAAGTGAACACAAAAAACACAGTTTGAGGGATAACAACAGAAGGAAGCTGAGTTCGGAGTTGTTGGCGCGTACCATGGGTGTGCTTCGATGGTAGATGAAGATTCCCAGGACAATGGCACACATAACCGTGCCTAGCAATGAGATGGTTGTTAAGGAGATGCCCAGCGCCTCGTGGTAGGAGAGGAACTCCACACTCTTCGGGACACAGTGGTCACGCTGAGGGCTGGACCAGAAGTCCTCTGGACAACTGGTGCACTCTGTAGAGTCTAACAAAGAGGTCAATATTAATGGGACAGCAAAGTACAGCATGATTCTAAAGAGTTTCGGCTAATATTTTAGAAATAATTCAACAATACAAATTGTGTGTGTGTTTTTTTTTTTTTTTTTTTGCATTAATTTACTTTTACTGTGTGGCCCCAGTGACCCTATAAAACGACCTGGAACTACTTAATATTCACCAAAAAAAAAAAACAAAAAAAAAAAAAAAACTCCCACCATGGGACTCTGACAATCAAAGTTGACACCACTATATTAATGAACAATATTTCATACAACTTAACTTAAAAAAATCTTAACTATCCCTTTAAAGGCCCAGTGATTTGAAAAATATGTTCTTCACACCACACTTTTAGACCACATCTGTGGTCATTGTATGGCCATACCCGGCAATGCATACAGAAAAATGTGAAAAAAAAAAATACTTTTGTATATTTAATCCATAAAAATCGATTTTAATTACTTCCTGTAAACAAAAGCATGCTGCATGGTGACATACATGTATATCCACTATCACATCGATAAAAGCCAGTGGAAATTAAGCTGACCTGTTTTTATCCCATTCCTGAATTGTCCTCCACAAACACAGGTGCCGTGATTACAATCAGAAATACTCTATTTTTATTCTGGCATCCAGACAGTGTGTTACTCAGTTTAAACTCAATCACCACGTTAGAATATTTATCTGAATACTTTATATGGTACAAATAAGCCACATAGCAGTAAAGTGGCAGAGCGATTGAAAACAAACATTCCAAGCGAGATCTGTAGTGTAACTCGCCGTCCCTTGCGCTATGCCATTCTGTCGCCTGTAGGGATGCAGGCTCTGATTGGTTCATAAACCCTCTGCACCAAATCGGGTGGGATCCATAATTAAAACCCCACCGTAAGGTAAGTAGCCATGTATGGTAAACCTACCAGTGTCATTGCTGATCTCTCCCTCAGAACAAGCAATGCAGTCAAAGCAGCAGATAGGTTCTCCTTTCCTTCTGGCCACACGGGTTCCAGGGGAACAGCTCTCACTGCACACTGACCGAGGAGGCTAAAGCCAGAAGTAACATGGATCAATTTCAAACTAAAATCTAAAATCCACTCAATCACATAATGAGCTCAGTATTAGCCTTTTCCCCGCCTTCTCGTTTATTCATTTTAAAAGCTTGCCTTTGTGGATTCAAAGCTCCAGAAAATTGTGTCTTCATCAAGGATGAGTTCTTCATCTCCCGAGGCTGACGTCTTGAACACACCTACATGTCGAACCTCTGCACTTCCATCAGGGAGCCATGCCCAGTTCATGACATCGTAGATTGGTAAAGAATCACCATTCTCATCAAATGTTACATGATCACCAAATGAAGTGGTGAAGTTGATCTTTTGCAGGTAATGCACAAGCTAGAAAGGATGGGCAAATATAAAAATAAGCACTTACTGCCACAGCATACTACATTTAAAGGTAGGCCTAATAGAGGCAGCTTTTTAGCCAAAAATCAAAATAGATAGCTACAGTATTTTTTTTATTTTTTTTTGCCCTTTTCCCCCGATATGTTGCTTCTACTTTGAAGCTGTTTCCCTGCAGACAGACGCTTCGTCCTGCAGACGGTCCAGAACTTTGTGTCAACAAATGATGAAAACAAAACATTCGTCAGGCTCAGGAAAGGCGGTGCTAATTTACGAGGGGGGGTTGAGGCAGCGTTTTCGCCAATCACAACACAGCAGTCTCCAGCAGATTCATATTGAGCCAATAGAGTGGAGGTGATGTGGAGCTAGAGATATATTCCGTTTTTTAAACAAATCTGTTTTCAAATGCAGTGTTTGTGCACACTAAAGTTGCCTTCATTACCTTTAAATTAGAAACATTAGCATTAGATATCACACCTGCCATGGCTGTATTGTCTTCAAAGTGGCACAGCTGAGCCCAGTGAAAGGCCCTCTTCCCGGCACACACTCCAACATGTCATGGAGGGCATGGGCCATGGCATACACAGCCTTGTATATGTTATACTCTGGCCTGAGGTCTGACACATCCAACAGGGTGCTTTCCGTCGTTCCAAGGTCTTCTTGTCCAGTGCACACCCTTCCACCAGCGCCCGCCCACTCTGACGGAAGAGGTGCAAATTTACACCCAAATGTGTATTCCCAGAACTGCTTCACCTTGACGAAAACACCACAAACAAGAATAAATACTCTGTGAACACTGCTTGAAAGTCATGACATTGCAGCGTAAATGGTTTGCAGGACTAAATTCGACAAAAATACTCACAAAAGTATTTTCAGGTGTATTGTCAGGGTCATTGTCAGGATGTATTTTTAACATGAACTCCTCGAGGCCTGCTATTTCTCCCCGACGGATGGCGAGACTCAGGACTCTCAGGTGAGACATAAAATGAGGAGTCTGGAGTAGATGAGCTTTCATCCATCCCACGTCAGATATCCACTGCAGACCCGTCACATTCTGCCTTACCACCTGTTGATTAGGGGTGTGTGTGAGCGTGTATGTGTGTGTGTGTGTGTGTGTGTGTGTGTGTGTGTGTGTGTGTGTGTGTGTGTGTGTGTGTGTGTGTGTGTGTGTGTGTGTGTGTGTGTGTGTGTGTGTGTGTGTGTGTGTGTGTTTGGTAAGACATAATTAAAAAAGCAAAATCAAAACTCTTATTTAGACTAGCAAAAAATGATTATAGTATAGAATTGTTCCATAGATTATAGGGATGGACCGCTATGGAAATTCTTGGCCGATACATGCTTGTTTAGTTTTTGTTGTGTTCCTGCTTTTGTGCCAGGGAAACTATACATCTTCAATATACGAAATACATTTCCATAATCTACAGCTTGGTAGATTACAGATGACCAACACACCAAACATAGTCAATACATAAAGTACGCTCATCAACAACAGATAAATATCCAATTGACCGATATTAGCAAATATCTCGGACAAACCAATATGTGGACCGATATAACGTTGCGTCACTAAAAGATTATCAACACAATCAATATAATAATGTGATAATTATTTGTGTATGGAGTGATTACTTGATTCCAAAGTGTTGAAAACTCAACAGTTGAAAGTGAGGAACCTACAAGACCATGATGACATTGCTTTTCACTCAAGAAAAATTGCCTGCAATTCAAACCCAAATTGCCTGCAATTCAAACACATTTGTATGCAGTTGCAATGTCCTCACTTCAATGTAACTCATTCCAGAGTCCTTACAACTACGCATACCCAACCTCCTCCATCAGACGGACCACGTTGATCCCGTATATGAACTCAATGACAACACGAGCCGTGGATTCCTTCACCACCGTGACGATCCTCTGGAGCTCGACGGGGTCGCCGTCCCACGGCATCACCTCCATGTAGGCCACGCAGCCGAGCCCGGACCGGGCTAGCTCGGCCTGGAGGATCCGGGCGGCATCGTGGCCGTAGTCATCGTCACTGAACAGCACTCCTATCCATGTCCACCCCAACCGCTTCATTATCTGGAGTATGGCTCGTATCTGAATGGATGCAGGGAACGGAAGGAGACATAGTGCTTATTATAGATTCTTCACATGGTGCAAACTATCAACGAATCTCCAAAACAGATTCCATAACGTGGGGGGGGGGGGGGCTGATAAAAAGGGGGTGGGTGGAATCAAATCGCGGCCATTTGTAAGTGATTGACAGGTGTCAGTCAATGTTTTAGTTAGTCCCCTAATACAATAGCTCTCTTTCTGTAGTGCCTTTCTCGTTTCTTCTCCTGCTTTATGTGTTTCAAGTCAGTAAAAGTAACATGAGATATATTCCACTTGTGTCAAGCTCAGAATGTGTCATACTGTGACACGTTTTGAGCTATTCTTTTTAACAATCATGAACCCAAGACAAAATAAGCAGCCACACTTCAGGAATAACTCCAGACTATAGACCAACATGCGCCATGATTACGAATCTATAAAGTAAAAGTACCATAAAGCCGCAAGCCACTGCATTGAGGGAATTTGCAATCTCTTTTGACAGTGTGCTGATAAAAGTCAGTCTGTTGCAAATTGACAGTCTTGAGAAGTCTTTGGCCAGTCTTTTTTGGCCTTTCACTGTTCCTCACCATGAACTCAGTAATGTAAAGATGCCTTTTTCATCCTTTCATTTGGGAGAATCTTATAATGCAACTGGTATTTGTATGCTATTTGTATCATACCGTGGCAGTGGGATTAAGAGCTGATTAAGAGCAGCCCTGCCTTTAGAAGTACATATCACATCATACAGTATTTGTTTTGTTTTCCTTCTCCTCAAGCACAGGACTAAGAATCGTAGTCCTTCTCTTAGTAAGTAAGTAAGATGAAGCCAGAAAGTGTCATATGAGACTGTGCTCCTGTAAACCACTGTATAATCAAGAATAGATAGGCTCTAAATGTCCACCTGGCACAACAGTGGTGCCCAGGTTGATTCTTAACATAAAACAGGAACACGAAATTCAACTCTTTCAATATCTATGTGTTATTGGTGCTCCCATGTGTGTTTTCTATCCTCTTTTGCTCTCTGGAACAGCTGATTTGATTTTGTCCTCATGATGATGTCATCAATAACATCACCATTCCCACTAATATCCCTCCATTGTCAGTTCCAAATCTCCATTTGCACGTTGTTTACAATGTCTACCATTTTTCTAAGCTGGCATGGAATGGAAACAAGCCTGTTTTCATCTAGCATCAGCATTATAATGATTCATTATAACAAAGCACCTCCGGCACCTCAGGGCATTGTTGTATTGCAGCAAAAATGCATACAAATCCATAAAGAAATGACAAGGACTCAGGGGCGGATCTAGGCATGGGCATGGGGGGGCAATGCCCCCCTAAATACCCAGTCTGCCCCCCCCCCCCCCCCCACAAACAAACAAACAAAAAAACGAGATATTTCAAATTAAAGTGCTTATATTTAAAATGATTTGAAACACTACTACTGCTACTAACTCACTACAGCTGTGTCACCACTAAACCAACAGCATTTCATCATTGAAAACAGAAAACTCTCTGAGTCAGACCTTTAGCTTCATGCATGCTGCGTGTCTGTTGCAATTTCAACAACAACTGATGTTATTATTGATGCTTTTACTTGACTAATAAAAGTCCTGTAACCGAAAAATGGTATGGGTGCGACGTCATCGGCCGTGGCGCGAAGCGTCACGGTCGATGAAGCCGCCACCATACCATTTTCTCTTGCCCCTCCAACATGTTCTCTTTTCCCCCCCAAATGGGACATGTTAAATCCGCCCCTGCAAGGACTGCTTATATCAGAACACATGCACATGTGTCATCTGTACAAATTGTCACCTGGGAAGCAGAGCTTGGGATGGTTCTAAAGAAGGATGGGAACTGATCCCGGTCACTCAGACAGGAGCACATGGCATAGTAACTCACCTGCAAAAGGGCACACAGTATATGGACACCTTATAAAATCATTATAATTGCCCATTGGAAAACTTTCAAAAAACAGTATCTGCAGCTGCACCATCATGAAAAAAAAAAAAAAAAATCAGGCAATCAAGACTGTTGCAGTTGAATGATAGAATATTCTAGAACAAACAAAAACAAACAGAACCAAAAACATTTCAACATGTTTTGAATTATACCATTGTTATAACTCTATTATGCAATTATTGTTAAAGTTAGTTTAAGGTTATAATACACACAAATTGTATAACATTCCAAAAATCACACACATAGCTTACTCCTGGCTTTTACTCTATATAACAAAACATGTTATAGATGACCAGGAGATGAAGGCCATATGATTCCTTTACGTGGGTTCGAGCAGAAAATCAAGCCTAACAGATGACCAGTGCTCTGACCTTTTGAAAAATTGCTTCATCCACTGCCCCTAAAAATCTACCTGCCCCGTTCCCCTGGTCTGCCTGCAATTAATAATGTCAAACATAATTTGTAAAACCGAACAACGACAGAACCATAAAAAAGGGGGGTTCGAAGAGGAAACCTACCAGGGGCACTTTGTACAAACCCAATATTCTAGAGATGGCAACAGAGTGCGATGAGTGGTCGACCACGATGCCCAGCACGGGAGGAGACCCGGCGCAGCTCTCGTCCAGGTCAAAGCGCTCCTCCCTGCCGCTGGCCATGGACAGCGCTGCGCGGAATGCTACCCCCAGTGTGTAGCAGGCATCGTAGAGACTGTACCCCAGGGTCACGTTGGGTAGCAGACTGGGGTTTCTGTTGATCTCGTTGATAGCAAAAGCCATGGTCTGCGCCCACCTGAATCCTAGGATGTTGAAACTGCACAGACATAATGCCACTATAACCTTTAAAGGGATTGTATTTTTTTTCCTGAGCTTAGTTGCATGAAAAAATATTCACAATCATTAGATATTCTGTGGCCAGGGGTTTTCCGGCTCAAACAAGTGCTATGATTTTCCCACAGAATGTGACATTCTGCAAGTCCCATATAACATGGGATTTGCCAGCACTGGCAAACAGACTTTTTTGTCTGTTTTCATTACAGCTCAAAAGCCTACCAAACCGCACAGAAAACTGTAGACCACAGAAAATCCACGGAACGCTCAACGTTTTTACAGATTTTCTGTAGGGGTGGAACGATTCATTTCAATACAATACGATATTGATATTTATGGTGCCAAATCAATTTATATTGCGATCTTAATTATGTTGTGATTTGATATATCAGTATGTTGCAATACTTTCCCACAAATGACTTTGCTTTTATTATACTGAACATTTTAGAACGTTTCTAAACAATATGGACCATGAAAAGTTCAACTGACTAAATAATTTTAAAGTAATTCGAAACAATTTATACCATGAAGAGTTTGATCATACACTTCAATGTAGCCAGATAACTGTCAGTCAGTCTTTCTGACATGAACACATGAATAAATATTCATAATATATGAATTAATATTCTGGGTGTAATTGAGATCATAAACCCAAAAAGCAAAACAACAAAATAAAACATACATGCTTGTCTAAATTATATTCACAAATACTCCTCAAGACAATATCAATGGAAACACTGTGCATTGCTGTCTTGCTTGCTGCTGCTGTTCTACCCACCCGTAGCAGGTGGTTTCCTGGGGTTTGGAGGAGAACGGCAGCTGGGGGAAGACAGATGTGGTCTGGATGGGAAACAACCCGCCCAGAACAAAGTCCCCGGCCTGGTGAATTCTGTTGAGGTTAAACCGTGCCTGTAGCTCACAAGAAGAGGAATGAGGCGACACAGAAAAAGGAGAGAAGAAAGAGAACAACATAAACGTCAGACACAGTGGAGCCCTCATGACCGCCCACCTCAGTCCAACCCAGTCCCAAAACTGTTTGTCCAGTTGTTTAAATTTATACACAGTGCTGAACCATCCCCTATGTGCCTGACACCCTGTGCCAATCCACTGCACCGTGTGTGTGTGTGTGTGTGTGTGTGTGTGTGTGTGTGTGTGTGTGTGTGTGTGTGTGTGTGTGTGTGTGTGTGTGTGTGTGTGTGTGCGCGCGTGTGTGTGTGTGTGTGTGTGTGCGTGTGTGTGTGTGTGTGTGTACGTGAGAGACACAATAAATGGAATCTTGGCATCATGGATGGTTAGGACTTATAATTTTAAGAAATCAAACGAGAGCCATTTCAATCAACGATTTGCAAGATCCCTATTGCATGATTGTAATTGAAAAATAACACCCAGGTCAAGTCAGGGGCATTCTTATACTCATGCATCATCATGGCGTATCCATTCATTGTCAAGGGCAGTGTTCGGCAACCTTTAACGTCAAAAGGGCCAATTTGGAACAAAAACATGAATACAAAATATGTTTGGAGCCATATTGTACTTTTGACCTACTAATACATGTTGTGGATACAATAAATACACACCATAATTTAATCTCCATTTTGTAAAGTTAGGAAGCCAAGGATGGGGATCAAAGGGGATTAAATATTATTTGTGTAGGACAAAAAAAACTGTAGACAGTTGCAGACATAATGCAGGATGTAAACTTGTCCATTCATTGTCTGTCAACAGGAATTAATTTTGTGTGGGACAAAATCACACCTGTGTAATGACGTGGAAAGATATCCACATTTTAACTCCTGTAACTGAAGGACACATGTGCTTTAGTGTGGTCTGTTCCACGTTGAAAGCTGAAAACCTGGGGGCCCAAAACCAGTGAGTGCAGAACTGTGACACAGAATCTAGAAGAGATTAAACTGAATGTGGGGAGTGGCACAACATGTACCAGGGATCAAATGCAATGGAGAGTGCTCATTGATGCCTTATGTGCATAGGGGACAGAGTAATTGCAGGAATTAGCCAGTTTAGGTGCATGTCAATGGCTCAAAAATATAAGTAGGCCTATTAAAAGCAATGAAACACAGTTGAAAATGGCAAATTGTATTGGTTAAATATGGACCCCTCCATATACCCTCATCACAAACACAGAGCCTGTTAGCGTGGCTGCGGTGCGTGTGTGTGTGTGTGTGTGTGTGTGTGTGTGTGTGTGTGTGTGTGTGTGTGTGTGTGTGTGTGTGTGTGTGTGTGTGTGTGTGTGTGTGTGTGTGTGTGTGTGTGTGAGGGAACAAAACAAGTGTGAAGCCTGAAGGCATCTTCAAACTCCCACGTGACAGTCTTACTGGCAGGCAGCTGCAAACACACAAACATGTTGTTTTCTTTTAATGAACCCAACCCTCAGATACAAATCAACAGGACAAGCAACACTCCCTTCAACATGCAATGCCATGCAAAAACACTAATTAAATATTGCATGGGTCAATGCCTTCAATCAGTTGGTTACAAAATGATTTCTTCTCCGCTGGGCCAGAAGGCCAAAGGCCACTTTTGCGCTTGTCCAAGCCAATAGCTAATAGAGTTTATGATCGCTCTGGGATGCGACGTGCAATGCCACCAACGAATGACTCGGTGGTCAACAGGAGTCACTTTGAGTCAATATAATACTGATGCTAGATAAAACCAGGCTTGTTTCCATACAGTTTGGAACTGACGACAGAAAAAGAGGAGGAATTACACCAAGTAGGCTGCATTGATGACATCAAATCAAACCAGCTGTTCCTGAGAGCAATGTCCAATAAAACTCATACCTGATTGTTCAATTAAATGTGGATATTTGTGGGGATAGAAAACACCCATGGGACCACCATAAAATATATAACTGGATTTCATGTTCTGCCCCTTTAATACAGAATGAGATAATAATTGACCATGGTATTATCAGTTATCAACACTGATTGATTACATTGGATATCAGCCAACATTTCTCACCGGATCTGGACCGTAGATATTAGTCTTTTGGTAGCCACTCTGCCACATTTGCTGCTCTGCCAGCATGTCAAGTTAAACTTCAGAACTGGATCTGATCTGATTTGATCTCACCAACGCGTCATCATTCCCGGCCCCTCCCCCGGCCGCCCCTCCACTGCTGTGCTACGGTACGTCACATCATAAAGGTTGACTCCCACTTCTAAGCCGTCATGGCTAACACATTAGTCCAGGCTTTCCGTTTTCACGCAATGTGGATGAAAATGAAAGCCTGGGTGCCGAGGCTACATTTATTTAAATTGACTCATTTACAAAGATCAAAGTACATGCCTTGCTCTCTGATACACTGTGAGCTTGTGATTATACCACTGCAAGAAGCAAAAGCTGCTTCTAATTTGGGCAAATGGCAATGTCTTCAGGAGGTTAGTTATGTTATATGAGCCACAACCTCATATGGTACAGTCAGAATAGCATTCATTGCATCATTGCACTCTGTCAGCAGATCAGAGGCGAGGTTGATTGTTGGAGAGTGTCCACAGTTCATTTAGTTATTTCTGTCCAAATATTTTCATGTCTGTGCACATTCAAGTAGTATGTTGTTTCTTTATGATGTTTCTTTTATTGATGGGTTATTTTTCTTTTCGTCTTGGTTGTTCATGTTAAAGGTTTCGTCGCTGCTTTACTACTTCATGCCCTGCAGTTCCTGTGCAGCTCAGTGAGGTAAATCATCATTGCGTTATTGTTCATTTGTGTTTGATATGGTATATGGTTTGTTCTGATTTCTGTTTTGTTATGCCAGTTTTGACGTTGGCTTTGCGACTTTGAGTGAGAGCAAATAAAGAAAGCCATCAGTAGGCCTACAACAGAGCATGTTACTGGAGGGCGTAACAGGCTTCACTGTCATATAGGAAGGGAGGGAGCTGAGAGCCCCCGAAAAATCACATGAAGGACGGATCAGAGACCATCATAGCCATCATAGATGGATCTGACTGTCCCACAGGGGACTACAGAATCTCTGTAGCCAACAGGGACCTCAGCCCTATTGGCGCGACTTGATGTGCGTTGGACTGGCGAGTGGGGGTCCCGGGTTCGATCCCCGCTTCTGCGTAATACTACACATGCATGATACATACCAGTACGCACATCCATACATAGCCTACAGTTAATACAAAAACATGAACATCAACACAGAATATTATTATAATAACAATTGTATTTTGCGTGCACGGCAGGGAGTTCCCCATATTAGAGCTTGGGTTTGTGCACAAATTTCTTGCGAAAAACTTGTCAAGTGCATTTCACCAAGCAACTATGGCAAGTGCACAAAATTTCACGTACACGAGTCATGTATGACTCCTGTAAGTGCACACGGCTGTGCTGACTGTTTTTTGTCAACGGGGGGCAGCAGAGATCAATGTGTGCACTTGCATAGTTTGTGTCCACAAGCAATAGTTTTACATGCACATGTCTAATTTATAGCACAGTTACTGCCTGATACAGTCAAACAACACATTTTACAGATCTCTTGTGTGCACTTGCAAAGTTCATGTCCACAAGCAATAGTTATCCATGCACATTTCTAATTCATAGCACAGTTACTTCCTGGTACAGCCAAACAACACCTTTTACAGATGTAATTGGCCCATCCGCATGTTTTGGAGATCCAATTGGTAAATCCACAGCATTTACAGATCTAATTGACGCTTCTGCATGTTTTGTAGATCTAATTGGTCAATCCACACCTTTTACAGGTACTAATTGGCCCATCCGCTTGTTTTGGAGATCTAATTTGCCCTTCTGCATATTTTGCAGATCTAATTGGTCAATCCACACCTTTTACAGATCTAATTGTCCCATCCGCTTATTTTGCAGATCAAATTGGTCAATCCAAATCTTTTACATATTTAATCTTAAACAGATCCATCCCACTATAGTCCAGTAGTACCCCCTCCTCCAGTCCGTTGTCACGCCTGGCGGGCCCAGGCAAGACTCGGGTGCAATAGGCTGTACCGTATTAGACTCCATCAGACTCCAACACACTAGTTAAGGTCTAGAAGACTATGCTATAGGCTCTATCAGGGTGCACAGGGCAGTCTCTATCATTGTTAGAGCCATATTTGGAACTGAAAATGTCTGTGTGTGTGTGTGTGTGTATAGAAGGGCGTGTCTTGTTTACACTGTGTGTGCTGCCTAGGGTGTAAATGAGCCAATTGAGGTTCAGCCTATAAGAGTGTGTAGCCACTTAACCAGCTTACTGAGGCTGGCTTGCAGCAGCTGTATGTCGGGCTCTAATTAGTCAGTTCAGTGCTGGAAGCTTGAGTGGGAGCAGAAACAGTTTTTTGACCCACAGAAAGAAAATAGTAACCACAGAAAGAGGATAGTAACCAGACAAAATAGTAACTTATGAAAGAACCTTGAAAATATTTGACTACTTTGGACTACTTTGAACACCTTTTATTTGAATGTTTGTTGTTTTTTCTGTTTTTGTACGCCTGACTTTTTTGTTAGTAAACAGTTGAAACCTTCATTCTTTGTGGACCTGGATTACTGTTTTTGGAGTCAAGCTTACTGCTTCAGGCTTTTGAACTCACAATCATGGTATAGAAATGTCCATTTGTCGTGCACACAAAACACAGCGTTTAGTTGCAATTGTGTGAATACATACAGGGCTGACAACAGCCCAGCTTTCTCTTACAGCATAGTACACCCCCTGGCCTTGTCAATTCTACCTGAGTCCAGCAAAGCCCCCCCAAGGGCATCTTAACCAGATCCATCCCACTATAGTCCAGTAGTACCCCCTCCTCCAATCCGTTCTACACCTGGCGGGCCCAGGCAAGACTCGGGTGCACGAGGCTGTACCGTATTAGACTCCAACACACTAGTTAAGCTCTAGAAGGCTATGCTATAGGCTCTATCAGGGTGCACATGGCAGTACTCTATCATGGTCTAGAAATGTCCATTCGTCGTGCACACAAAACTATTGTCTATGCACACAGCGTTTTGTTGCAATTGTGTGAATACATACAGGGCTGACAACAGCCCAGCAAACCCCAACATACTCTATTAACACAGTGAACACCTAGTCCAGTCCTCCTTGGTGTGATCCATTCTCTTACAGCATAGTACACCCCCTGGCCTTGTCAATTCTACCACCAGGCAGGACTAGGCCAGGCTTGGGTGCCCTAGACCGCAATGCATTATGCCCTAAAAGACTCAAACAGGTTGTTTTCAGCTGTAGCAGGCTGTGCCAGGCTCCCACAGGCTTTAGTATGTTGTAAAAGGCAATTCTGTATCGTGGACTAGAAATACCCAATAAAACTATTGGCCATGCACACAGAACTGCTGCCCGTGCACACAACGTTTAGTAGCAATGGTGTGGGTACGTACACGGCTGACAACAGCCTAATTGAGCCCACTAGAGTCCAGCAAATCCCACCACCAAGGGATTCTTAACCAGATCCATCCCACTATAGTCCAGTAGCTGTAGGAGGCTGTGCCAGGCTCCAACATGCTCTACTAGGCTGTGCAAGACAAATCTGCATGACCAAACTATTGGTCGTGCACACGGAACTACTGCCCGTGCACACACCGTTTAGTAGCAATGGTGTGGGTACGTACACAGCTGAGAACAGCCTAATAGAGGCCACTAGAGTCCAGCAAAGCCCCCCACCAAGAGAATCTTAACCAGTCCCACTATAGTCCAGCTGCTATAGGAGGCTGTGCAAGGCTCCAACAGGCTCTACTAGGCGGTACAAGGCAAATCTGCACGACCAAACTATTGGTCGTGCACTTGGAACTACTGCCCGTGCACACAGCGTTTAGTTGCAATGGTGTAAGTACGTACATAAAGGCAAGTACATACTACTAAAACAACAAACTAATAGAGCCCACTATAGTCCAGCAAGCCCCCCCCAAAGGCATCTTAACCAGATCCATCCCTTTATAGTCCAGTAGTACCCCCTCCTCCAGTCTGTTCTCACACCTGGCGGGACCAGGCAAGACTCCGGTGCACCAGGCTGTACCGTATTAGACTCTATCAGACTCCAACACACTAGCTCAGCTCTAGAAGGCTATGCTATATGCTCTGTTAGGGTGCACAAGGCAGAACTCTATCATGGTCTAGAAATGTCCATTTAAAACTGCTCGTCGTGCACACGAAACTATTGTCTATGCACACAGTGTTTAGTTCCAATTGTGTGAATACATACAGGGCTGACAGCAGCCCAGCACACCCCAACACACTCTATTAACACAGTGAACACCTAGTCCAGCCCTTCCTGGTGTGTTCCATTCTCTTACAGCATAGTACAATCCCTGGCCTTGTCATTTCTACCACCAGGCAGGACTAGGCCAGATTTAGGTGCCCTAGACCGCAATGCACTGTACTATAGTGGGATAGATCTGGTTAAGATTCCCTTGGTGGGGGGCTTTGCAGGACTCTAGTGGGCTCTATTAGGCTGTTGTCATCTGTGCACGTACCCACACCAGTGCTACTAAACATTGTGTGCACGGGCAGTAGTTCCGTGTGCACGACCAATAGTTTTATTAAGTATTTCTAGTCCACTATACAGAATTGCCTTTTATAGCATAGTAAAGCCTGTTGGAGCCTGAAACAGCCTGCTACATCTGAAAACAACATGTTTGAGCCTTTTAGGGCATAATGCATTGCGGTCTAGGACACCCAAGTCTGCCTGGTGGTGGAATTGACAAGGGCAGGGGGTGTACTATGCTGTAAGAGAATGGAACATACCAGGAAGGGCTGGAGTAGGTGTACTCACACAATTGCAACTAAAGACTGTGTGCATAGACAATAGTTTTGTGTGCACGGCGAGTAGTTTTAAATGGAGATTTCTAGACCATGGTAGAGTTCTGCCTTGTGCACCCTGACAGAGCGTATAGCTTTCTAAAGCTGAGCTCGTGTGTTGGAGTCTGATGGAGTCTAATACGGTACACAGGTACAGCCTGGTGCACCCGAGTCTTGCCTGGGCCCACCAGGTGTGAGAACGGACTGGAGGAGGGTGTACTACTGGACTATAGTGGGATGAATCTGGTTAAGATGCCCTTGGGGGGCTTTGCTGGACATACTGGGCTCTATTAGGCTGTTGTCAGACCTGTATGTACTTACACCTTTGCAACTAAACGATGTGTGCACGGGCAACATTTCTGTGTGCACGACCATTTATTGAGTATTTCTAGAACACCATACAGATTTGCCTTGTCCAGCTTGTAGAGCCTGTTGGAGCCTGGCACAGCCTCCTACAGCTACTGGACGATAGTGGGATGGATCTGGTTAAGATGCCCTTGAGGGGCTTTACTGGACATACTGGGCTCTATCAGACCTGTATGTACTGTACTTACACCATTGCAACTAAACGATGTGTGCACGGGCAACATTTCTGTGTGCACGACCATTTATTGAGTATTTCTAGAACACCATACAAATTTGCCTTGTACAGCCTAGTAGAGCCTGTTGGAGCCTGGCACAGCCTCCTACAGCTACTGGACTATCGTGGGATGGATCTGGTTAAGATTCCCTTGGCGGGGGGCTTTGCTGGACTCTAGTGGGCTCTATTAGGCTGTTGTCAGCCGTGTACGTACCCACACCATTGCTACTATGCTACTAAACGTTGTGTGCACAGACAGTAGTTCCGTGTGCACAACCAATAACCAATTCAGCATTTCTAGTCCACCATATAGAATTGCCTTTTATAGCACAGTAAAGCGTGTTGGAGCCTGGCACAGCCTGCTACATCTGAAAACAACATGTTTGAGACTTTTAGGGCATAATGCATTGCGGTCTGGGGCACCCAAGTCTGGCCTAGTCCTGCCTGGTGGTAGAATTGACAAGGCCAGGGGGTGTACTATGCTGTAAGAGAATGGAACATACTAGGAAGGGCTGGACTAGGTGTACTCACACAATTGCAAGACTGTGTGCATAGACAATAGTTTCGTGTGCACGGCAAGTAGTTTTAAATGGACATTTCTAGACCATGGTAGAGTTCTGCCTTGTGCACCCTGACAGAGCCTATAGCTTTCTAGAGCTGAGCTAGTGTGTTGGAGTCTGATGGAGTCTAATACGGTACACAGGTACAGCCTGGTGCACTCGAGTCTTGCCTGGGCCCACCAGGTGTCCATGGACTAGAAGAGAGTGTACTACTGGACTATAATGGGATGGATCTGGTTAAGATGCCCTTGGGGGGCTTTGCTGGACATACTGGGCTCTATTAGGCTGTTGTCAGACCTGTATGTACTTACACCATTGCAACTAAACGATGTGTGCACGGGCAACATTTCTGTGTGCACGACCATTTATTGAGTATTTCTAGAACAGGTGCAGGGCACCCAAGTCTGGCCTAGTCCTGCCTAGTGGTAGAATTGACAAGGCCAGGGGGTGTACTCTGCTATAAGAAAATGGATCACACCAGGAAGGGCTGTACTAGTTGTTCACTGCGGTAATAGAGTATGTTGGGGTGTGCTGAGCTGTTGTCAGCCCTGTATGTACTCACACAATTGCAACTAAACACTGTGTGCATAGACACTAGTTTCGTGTGCACGACGAGTAGATTTAAATGGACATTTCTAGACCATGGTAGAGTTCTGCCTTGTGCACCCTGACAGAGCCTATAGCTTTCTAGAGCTGAGCTAGTGTGTTGGAGTCTGATGGAGTCTAATACGGTACACAGGTACAGCCTGGTGCACTCGAGTCTTGCCTGGGCCCACCAGGTGTCCACGGACTAGAAGAGAGTGTACTACTGGACTATAATGGGATGGATCTGGTTAAGATGCCCTTGGGGGGCTTTGCTGGACATACTGGGCTCTATTAGGCTGTTGTCAGACCTGTATGTACTTACACCATTGCAACTAAACGATGTGTGCACGGGCAACATTTCTGTGTGCACGACCATTTGAGTATTTCTAGAACAGGTGTAGGGCACCCAAGTCTGGCCTAGTCCTGCCTAGTGGTAGAATTGACAAGGCCAGGGGGTGTACTCTGCTATAAGAAAATGGATCACACCAGGAAGGGCTGTACTAGTTGTTCACTGCGTTAATAGAGTATGTTGGGGTGTGCTGAGCTGTTGTCAGCCCTGTATGTACTCACACAATTGCAACTAAACACTGTGTGCATAGACACTAGTTTCGTGTGCACGACGAGTAGTTTCAAATGGACATTTCTAGACCATGGTAGAGTTCTGCCTTGTGCACCCTGACAGAGCCTATAGCTTTCTAGAGCTGAGCTAATGTGTTGGAGTCTGATGGAGTCTAATACGGTACACAGGTACAGCCTGGTGCACTCGAGTCTTGCCTGGGCCCACCAGGTGTCCACGGACTAGAAGAGAGTGTACTACTGGACTATAATGGGATGGATCTGGTTAAGATGCCCTTGGGGGGCTTTGCTGGACATACTAGGCTCTATTAGGCTGTTGTCAGACCTGTATGTACTTACACCATTGCAACTAAACGATGTGTGCACGGGCAACATTTCTGTGTGCACGACCATTTATTGAGTATTTCTAGAACAGGTGTAGGACACCCAAGTCTGGCCTAGTCCTGCCTAGTGGTAGAATTGACAAGGCCAGGGGTGTACTCTGCTATAAGAAAATGGATCACACCAGGAAGGGCTGTACTAGTTGTTCACTGCGTTAATAGAGTATGTTGGGGTGTGCTGAGCTGTTGTCAGCCCTGTATGTACTCACACAATTGCAACTAAACACTGTGTGCATAGACACTAGTTTCGTGTGCACGACGAGTAGTTTCAAATGGACATTTCTAGACCATGGTAGAGTTCTGCCTTGTGCACCCTGACAGAGCCTATAGCATAGCCTTCTAGAGCTGAGCTAGTGTGTTGGAGTCTGATGGAGTCTAATATGGTACACAGGTACAGCCTGTGCACCCGAGTCTTGCCTGGGCCCGCCAGGTGTGAGAACATATTAGATCTGTGCCTATTAGATCTGTCAAAGGTATGGATTGACCAATTAGATCTCCAAAACATGCAGAAGGGCCATTTAGATCTTTAAAGTGTGTGGATTGTCCAAATAGATCTGCAAAATACATTTTATATCGGGTAGAGCTGGCTATGTAGTGTTGTCCAAAACTATTGGAAGTGCACACGTGCACTTCCAATAGTTTTGGAAATAGCCTGCCACCCTGTGGAAGTATGCTTGAACTGCAGAAAATGACCCTAAATACAAACAAATGAATAAAATGGAATAAAAACTAATCTGTGGGATTGATGGGCGAACTAGTGGATGCCACACGCAGAGGGGGACACAGAAGAAATTTAGAATCCAACCGGTGATTTTTCACGGCCCCACAGTCTGCACCATGGGGCGTGGAAGTTTGGTGTGTGCACCAGCAGGAGTTGATAAGCGTTGTGGACGCAAAATACAATAGGGATAATAATAATAATAATAATAATAATAATAATAATAATAATAATAATAATAATAATAATAATGTGTGCAACAGACACAGTATAGATTTTATACTGTGGACGAAAATGAAAGCCTGGGTGTCGAGGCTATAAAACATGCAGACATGTCGTAGGGCCGTAGGCTATCTAGAAATAGGATTTTCAATGCATAATCACATAATACCTCCATTTTTTGCATGTCCACACAACATCTCTAAAGTATATTATTGACAAATTAAAATGTTGAAAATGGGCAACTGACAACCAACCAGCCAATCACAATGTCCGCTCGTCCCTCCAGGCTGTGGGATGGTAGACAGGGCGCATCACGTGTTCGCGACTTCGCGTCACGTGGCCAGTGGTCTACTTGTGACGATCATGCTGTTCGGTGTGAAGCCGTCAGCGCTGCTAGCTTTGGGAGCGGTGGGGAGCAGAGCACTCGTCAGAGCGATGGTAATAACACATTTATTTTATGGCAATACTAACAAAAATGTTTCTGTTGAACGTCACGACTGACTACATACGCGCAACGACGGTCTGCCTCGTGTCTTCTGCGTAGTTTAGGACTTCTATTTTTGACTGCCTGTTTGGTGCAACGTGCTATCCTTTCCGTGCGCCCCTGTGCAACGACCATAATAATGGATCCGGGAAATAGCCGACTTACAAACTCGCCGTTAGCCTTATTTGCGACGTACAGTGAGCTTGCAGATCGGCTATTTTGAGTTGCATCACCCGTGGCGACTCAATAGGTGAATAAATAAATAAGTTAGTTTGAGCTTAGTCATGAAATAGTGACGCAATAATTCTCATAGATACATAACATGTTGGTCTGGTGATTCTGTGTAGTCTAAATTGTTATCTGATATTGACTGTTCAGTGTAATGTGTAGTGGCGTTATATCGTTTTTTTTTTATATATAATTATGTTGGCTTACTAGGCTATAGTCAGTCAGTTGATGGCTTCTAATATCATTCTGTTCCTGATGCAACACCGTTGTAACTCCCAGACAGTACAGTGTTTTTGTAATGATAATCCTCCCTTCTGGTAATGCAGTCATGTTCACGTTAAGCTCACTGATTAGATGTTTACTGGCAGTGGCTGTACATCTAATCAGAGCTAAACGTTAGGTTATTACAACACCAGAAGGAACCACATTTAAGCCAACGTCTAACCTTAATTGAGGAAATCAACCATGACTTCTACAAGGTTTTGTAGGAAGTGAAATTATTGTAAAACTATTGTAAAATTCAAGGGATGAGAGAAAGGCCTGCATGAAAATATCACAGCATTCAGTGTTCCAATTTTGTCTTCTGTGTTGTGTTTCTTTCATCCAATTTCACTTGTGTCTAGAAGGTTTCTGTTTCTTTTTGACTGCATTCCACATAACAGGACCCCTAGTTAACTCCCATTGACTTGTGTTTACAGCAGCAGAATGGTCTGTACTCCTTGTGTACGCATCAACTTATTCAAAAAACATGGAGTGAGATATAGTCCTATAGTTTCATATCCGTGTGAAAATTGTGTGACAAAACGTCTTTTTAGTCGGATATCCCCACTTCTTTCCATGAGCTGCGCAGGGACGTCTTTCCCCCTCGCAAAGGGGCTCATGACAACTAGACTTCATCCATCAAAACTTCCTTTGATCATCACAAACATCATCACCCATTGAGTATAAGGTAAGCCAAAAGTCTGGGACACACAATTAGGAAGTGTATTGTGATAGGTGCTGGGTAATTTGTTTTTGTTTGTGATGATCAAAGGAAGTTTCGACTAAGTCCAGCTGCCATTACAGGGGTGGCCAACCGGTCACAGACTAAGAGCCACGTTTTTCACTGTGTTACTGCAAAGAGCCACATCAAACGGTCACAACGGTTAGAAAACCGCCGCCATGGTCGCAAATAGATTTCCGCTCTCCTGCCATAAGACACGTGCATTTGTGTGTGCAATGCAAAGACACACTATTAAACATATAGACATGTATTTAGAAACAGGGTTTACAATCCAAAAAAGTATATGACAAGTCAAAAAACATAGACCTACACCTCCGCGGTCGACTAGGAATCAGTCCTTGGTTGAGTGGTTGGGCACCACTGTATAGGGCAGGGGTTTTCAACAGGTGAATTTCATCATGTGAATTAGCCCAAGTCTACATAACTAGAGAATGTACAGTTGTAAAAGGTTAATGGTCATTTTGATCTGTATGTTTGACTGTTTTGTTTTCTCTGAAATCCAGCCAGGATTTGTTGACAAAAGTAAACAGAATCTTTAGCTTTGGGGTCTGTGGAGCTAAAATGTCATCAAATGGTGGTCTGTGGCTCAAATCAAATTCTGAATAAATGGTGGGCCCTAGTATAAAAAAGGTTGAAAACCACTGAAAACCAAATTCATCATCTTAATTAGCCCATAGTGGTCACAGACCCAGTGGTCCCTGACCCCAGCAAAATGATAGTTTGGAACCAAATGGACCTGGGAGAGAGATAGGTAGAGATAGCTAGAAAGCAGGGAAAGACACAGAGGCAGAGTGCAATGACCACCTTCAAGACAAATTTATCTTGTGTTGTGTTATAGTGCACTAAGTTGCACACTTGCCCGATTGGGCAACCAGGTAGCAGTCTTCACTTACCCCACCATTTTTTTTTGTACTTGCCCCGGGCAAGCGGGCAAGTGTTAGTGTCAAGCCCTGCATTATGAGACCGTTTGCCCGGAGAGAAAGGCGTCCAGGTGCAGGTTGTGGAAAAACATATTTGACTAAATGGACGTTTTGCGCCACAACTTTAAACACGGATATGAAACTAGAGGACTATATCTCACGCTGTGTCTTTAGAGTTACTTAATGGGTGAGTACACATGGGAGTGCAGACCACATAAATTCCTGTGCATGTATCAATGCAACCAGAAAAGGTTACAGACATACAAAAAGTTACAGACATTCATATTTCATAACTATTTGTTTTTCACTAAGGCTGGGACTTTAACTGATTAATTGAGATTAATTACTTACAGAAAAATAACACAATTTTAAAAAAAAGCATTTTTTGCATCAATTAAATCAGGTTGGTAGTGTGTATGTGATTAATTGAGATTAATTAATTACAAAACTTCAAATGAATTAGATCAAAATATTTAATCGAGTCCCACCCCTATTTTTCACTTATGGTTCACTTATGACTATTGATTAGACGGTTAAGGTAAGTAAGGGCCAAGGTACATCAAAGATGGTGAGACTTTTGCCTTTCACCTCCTTCAGATGTTGACTCATTCATTCCTTTCTTCCTTGGCGTTACACAACTTCTCTCTTGAACTTTGTTTTTGCTTCCCCCTCCCCTTCTGGATGGATATGTGGCTCATATCCGTTAATACGTCTGTCGATTGTCTTGCTTGTATCCCTTCCAGTGTGCTGCCGAGGCGTCAGACTGGCAGAGTGCCAAGTCCATCTACGAGTTCACTGCTAAGGACATTGACGGCGAGGAGCAGTCTCTGGAGAAGTACAGGTGAGTGGAGAGGTCACTCACTTACAGCAGGTGAGCTCCTCTCGGAGCTGGAGAAGTAACTACAGTGCAAGTACAGGACCGCTGGGACTTGTGACTGCATTTCTACATGTTGTATTACCGTACTGTCCCAAATATAAGACGACCCCCATTTTCCAAGACTCATTTGTGTAAAAAGAACATTTAATGTCAAATAATATAGTCCCCGAATATAAGATGACTCAATTTTTTAGGATATTTTATATATTATAATCAGGACACTAAGGTGGTAATACTTAAGTAAAGCGTCTGATTACTCCTTCCACCACTGTCTAGACATGCACAAACAGGACGGCTTGTACCAGGGAGCGTAAACAATACTCATGAAATTAGGTGCAGTGTCTTTTGTCTTGCCTAGTCCACAGTGACTTAACCACTTTAAACTCTTAAGGACTCTATACTAAGCCATTTAATACTTACGTGGCCATGTTTGACACTGTATTGTATTTAACAATGTCAGCTTTCTTAGGACCCCAGGATGGGGATCCTTTAATAAACCTAAAGATTATAGTTTTTCTTCCCCCACTAAATGGGAGGGATGCTTCTCTGCTAGGATAATTAAGTGATTACATCAATGTTTTTTTTTTGCTGAAATAAGTCTTCAATATGATGTGAGAATATAGAGCAGTGACTGATATAGGAATCTATAGCAGTCATTGCTCAGTAAGCAGGAGCTCTTCATTAATGGTTCTGTATATTTGTGGTTGACCCCAGGAAGACTAGCTAGCTGCCTTGGTAGCTGCTAATGGGGATCTTTAAATCAAATTAAATCAAATGGTTAATGGAAAATGGGTTTTCAGGTCAGGAGAAGCAATTGCGTCCAATAAGGATATAGAACTCGGTTTCAAGTAGGGCTTCACAATATAACGATATATCTCGTCTAGACGAAATGAAAATTCTATCGTCCAAGATGAGCTCTATCGTTTGTATCGCAGGAATCACGCGGGTCTGGATTGTACCCTGTTGTAACTTGTACCGGTACAAGTTACAACTTCTCCTACTAACCCACAGCTCCCATGACAGTCCTTTGCTGCCCTCTGTGGGCCTGGCATTTGCTGTCAGCTTAGGTGTAACTGATTTCAATACATTATGGAGCATGGACATGGTTGATGATGTTTGAAGTAATTTAAATGTTTTGTTTTGTTTCTTTGTCTTCCCAGAGGCTTGGTGTGTGTCGTCACTAATGTAGCCTCTAAATGAGGAAAGACCAAAGTAAACTACACTCAGTTTGTGAGCATGCACGCCTCGTACGCTGAGAAAGGTTTACGCATCCTGGCCTTCCCCTGCAACCAGTTTGGAGGGCAGGTGAGACGTCTCATTTCATGAGTATACCTGATGAAGGTCACAGCAAAGGCCAAAACGTATATGAAGACGTTTTTACGCCATGGACAAAACCAATCCGGTTCACGTCAAATCATGACAGACATTTTTTTTAGCCTGAAAAAAAGGAAAAAAGGCAGATTACGTCACTTGATTTTCTTCCTTGTAATTATTTGTTCGGTCCAAAATATTGTTGTCATAATTCGTTACAAGCCAAGTTGGCTCTGCACGCCACTTAAAAAGTATTTAAATAAATGATGCATAGTTTTTGAAGTCTGTGGAAAAAGATTGGGGAATTCACTACAGGACTGTGGTGCTCAGCAACTATAGACTAAAGAAAATACATGGAAAAATTAAAACGAGAATGGTGTGGAGGATATTAATTTCACTAGAAGTTGGCTCAGTGGCATTTTGAAGCACCCTTGGAGACAGACTTCCGTCTAAGAATAACATGCCAGTGAATGGCACTTCCACATTTTGCCAACCAAAATGTAGTAGGCAAAATGCAGAAGAAGTGCTGACGCATGCAACGTCACGAACATCCATCCACTTAGATTATACCACTTTGCGTTATACTGGGGGCTTGTGCAGCACTAGTTTGCATGCTGACACCTACTATATTTTTCTAACCAGGGTTTTGTCCCATGTCTTCATCCTCCAGGAGCCAGGCACGGACGCAGAGATAAAAGAGTTTGCCAAAGGTTACGGTGCAGAGTTCGACCTCTTCAGTAAGATTGAGGTGAACGGAGACGGCGCTCACCCTCTGTGGAAGTGGATGAAGGCACAGCCCAAGGGCAAGGGAATGCTGGGAAAGTGAGTCTTTTTCTCTTAGAGTGTCTCTTCTTAGAGAAGAGACACTGGTGGTGTTTCATACACATCAGTATTGTTCCCGGTGCACACTCCCTAGTGCTCAGTGCATCCTGTTGCATTGTTCCTTCCTCTTTATTTAGAAGTGCAGAGATTACTAGGCCTTTGTCAGTGTGTAGTAACCACAGTTACTGTATGTATAAGGCATATTGTGGTATTCACAACCACAATTATATATATATTTTTTTATTTACATTTTTATCCTACATTTTTGTTGGATTTTTTCACCTGGAGTTGGCCAATCGCATACAATAATCTTGGGCGTTACTCTGCATTTTGCCAACCTGGTGAGAGGCCTGAACTGAGCTCATGCTCAGCTCGAGCAGACCGCTTATTGTGCTACCGTTCACCATCTATCCTAATTATATTGATTTAGGTTAGGTTGCGGGACAAACAGAAGATCAACATGAAATATCCATGAGACTCTGATCCTGGTGTTAGCACTGATAGTGGGGGCGAATAAATTAATATTCTACATGGCAAACTATCTCACTTACAACTGTTTTAAATTGATGATTTATTCATGATGCGTTCTCGGTGGCTGTCCCTAACTGTGGTTCTCTCTCTCTCTTCCCTCCTCCAAAGCAACATCAAATGGAACTTCACTAAGGTAACTATTGAGTGTACTAGCATTTCATCCTGGAATGCACTCTATTGAAGTACAGCCTAGTGTACATAATGTTCTGATTGATGTGATTTTTGTACACCTTTCTCAGTTTCTCATAAACAAAGAAGGGCAGGTGGTCAAGAGATATGGACCAAATGAAGACCCATCTGTAAGTATAAATAACTTTGTCTTATATTTGGTTATACATACATGGGTTTCCTGGAGTCTTGCTCAAGGACACTTCGTAGCCACTTGTAGATTTGCATACCATGTGGTTAAACTGATGTGTATGCTATATGTTGTAATTTTCCTTGACTCCCCTTTTGGTAAGCACTCCTCTAGACACCAGCCTTATGTCTCTCTCCCCTCTGCAGGCGGTAGAGAAGGACCTGCCCAACTACCTGTAACAAAACATATTCCTCCGACCAACGTGTGTGTCTGATGAACCTTGGCCTCTCCTGCAGCCTTGTGGGTATTGGTGTGCGGGGGGAGTATCTGGACCAATGACGGCCTGCCCTGTAAACCCAGCAGTGGGGGAGGGTGGGCCTGATGACCCCTTAGCGTGCAACTAAACCTCCCAGACAGACCTTCCTCCTAGCAAGCACACTATACCCTGTATGGTCACAGGAGAACACCATGACTCTGTCAGGCACACGACCCAACCGATGGCTCATCTCTGCTCTGCTGTTCGACAATAACAATTAATTAATTAGTCTTGATTGTCCACAGCACTTAACCCCATACGACAACATGCTTAGAAAGTAATCCATCCCTCATCCCTTCTCCCTACCGTATTGCCAAGTGTATGACTTTAAAATGTTTCTGTAGAAGTATTGTGACCACCATGGATCACAGTTTGTCATAGACGTCCCTTTTTGTCCTCGCATGCACTGGTATTTAAGTTATTCTTTTGCACTCCTCTCCGATGCACTTGCATTGTGGGTAACGCCATGTGTTTTTGTTTTATTTTCATGGATCAGACAAAATAAACAATATTTGTCATGAGTGTACTGATTTGTAAGCTGTTAAGAATGTCAAATTCATAGTTGTAATAAGTCAATGGATACACATAAAGCAATAATATATACACTGTTTGTATTGTAGCCACTTCTTGATTGCCCCTTGCGATGAGTCCAAACTCAAAGTTAGGCCTCTTGCAGACGTGACACCATCTCACAAATATTATTTTGGCACACATGAAGGCAAGGCAACAATTACTGCATATTGTGGTATTTGCACTTTAGTTTCTGCGTACACAAATTACTGCGGTGGACAGTATGGATATGACTTAAAATGCTGACGTTTTGGGAAGGTGACTGTACTAGTTGTAGAACATAATGGGCTCTCTGCAAAGCAGACATATTGGACAGACGTCCCTTCAGTTATGTCGCTATCCTTTCATAGATCTTGCCAATGACACTAGAATTAAGGCCCTCTTCCATTTAGTACAGCGTGTTATTCAATTCAAGGACCCTTGAGCCAGCATGGATATGGTGGCTGTGATGTGATTACAGCCTCGGTGTGGGCCAATAAAGCTAAAAAGACAAAAGAAAAGGGCCCAGAGGGCATGTTTACATCGTGAGTCTACTTGGAGTAGACCTACAAGTACACAATCTTCTTCAAAGGTCCAGCATCCGATATTTAAGTGCTCATTAGTACATACATGACATAAAATGGTGGTAGTTGGGCAGCAAATGTAGCTGCTTAAACGCTTAAGTTTTTTTTTTGCCCCAAATGCATTGAAGATGGCCAAACTACCAACAACATGTCTGAATGCTGTGCTATTCTTATGCAGCTGCATTGTCTGTAAGGAAGCCAAAAAATACGTTTTAATCAATTACTCCTGTCTATGCCCTTCCCCAGAGGTTTTCAACTAGTGGTCCTTGAGAGGGTTCCAGGTGGTCCCCACTCCCCAGCTAAGTTGGTTAACCAGGTGAAAAGTTGGTTAACCAGATGTGACTCTTGAGGGTGTAAAAAATGAAACCAAATGGACCCTTGCCACGGGCCCATTTGGTTTCATTTTACACTCTGAACAGTCAAAATATTCATCATCTGAATTAGTCAAAGTAGACTTTACTTGGGCTAATTCATCTGAATTAGCGCTAGTCTAGTTGTGTAGACTACAAAAATAGAAGAATAGTGGAAACTGTTGTTTGCCTTTGTTTCCCAAAATCCAGCTTGGAATTGTGGACAAAAGCAAAAGAAATCTTTAGTTTTGAGGTCTGGGGCTAACATGTCCTCAAAAGCTGGATAAATAGTGGGCCCTATGAAAAAGGTTGAAAGCCACTGCTCTACCCAAGATGCCAATGAAGTAGCCTACAACCTTGAACCTTAACTTGGCCACACGGTGGTGCTGTTGTAGCAGCAGCGGCTCTAAATCAAATGCAAATCCTTCCTCATGCAGTGAGTGTGAGTGACGCACCGCGGACCGACGGACGCACCAGCAGACCTTCCTGGATGGATGTGACGGTCACGCTCTGTGCGCTGCGCTGAGCTCCGCTATGGCTCTATTCTACAACAATGTAGTCATAGCGACTTTATGCAGGCAATAATAACACGGAGGGAGGATTATTATTCTTTTTAGATGGAAGTGCAAATGCAAAAAAAGCGCGATGTTGACGTGAAGGAGCTTCGGGGTTGTGACTGAAGGAACCGATCAGAAGGGCTTTATTACTGGATCATCATCACCATCAGAGACACCGATCCGAGATGGAGGTCAGGACTGCGGCGGTACCACCAGGGCTGTCTCTGCAGCTGGACCCGCAGCAAGGCGACATCGGTTCGTATACGCTAGCCATTCACCGAATAGCCCAAGGCGATTGATTTTGTATTCTTTTTATGTAAATAATGCAGTTATCCTCACGAGGCCACTCACGCACACGGTTGGAGCCCCATTCATCCGATCCGATACAATGTTCGCGTTAATCTCTGGGTGTCGTCGGTGTCGAGAAATGTAAATTGTACCTCCGTGAGCCGTGAGTGTGAGGTCCAAATTGTTCCCTCACTAGCATGCTGTGCACACGGTAGCCTAGAGTATAAGCGCCCCACCGCAAGGGTCCTTCTAATTTGAACCCCATGGGTCATGGTTGATTCAGGGCTGTCCAAGGACCCTGGGCAGCGGTTAGCAGTGGATCAATGGCTTTAGTACTAGAAGTAGCCTCCAAAAGGTAGATAAAATATTAAACTATATATTTTTGCCAATTAAACCGTAGTGTTTTTTCCCTGATTCACATTTGAATCCAATCCACCCCCTACGGTCCTACTGTACCACTGAAGCGCGCGCGCGCGCGCGCGCGCACACACACACACACACACACACACACACACACACACACACACACACACACACACACACACACACACACGGATTGATTGATTGATTGATTGATTGATTGATTGATTGATTGATTGATTGATTGATTGATTGATTGATTGATTGATTTCACGTGGGGTATGTGTGATGCTATTATTTATTATGATTAGTCTATAGGCCTAGACCAGTGGTTTTCAACCATTTTCATACCAGGGCCCACCATTTATTCAGCATTTGAGCCACAGACCACCTTTTGAGGACATTTTGGCCCCACAGACCCCAAAACTAAAGATTTATTTTGCTTTTGTCCATCTTCTAGTTGTGTAGACTTGGGCTAATTCAGATGATGAATATTTTATCTCTTGAGAATGTAAAAAAATCTCAAGAGTTACATCTGGTTAACCAACTTAGCTGCCGACCACCTGGAACTCTCTCAGGGACCACTGGTGGTCCCCAGACCACCTGTTGAAAACCCCTGGCCTAGACTATTTGACAGATGGAACAGACTTGGAAGGAAGAGAGAGCATGGGATTTTTGTTGTTTGTTTGTTTGTATTTTTCTCTCTTTTAAGCAGCATTGGTGAGTGGGACTGTGACTTGTGCTGTGCATCATGCCGCCACAGTCAGAAACATAAGCTGTGGAGATGAATAATGTATGAGACAGATTAGATAACTGGAGTGTGAAGACACCTCGTCCCTCTGACTGGTGTAGAAGTGTAACTATAGGACAGCAAAAATTACATAATAATAATAATGATAAGGTTTTCCACAGGTGGTTCTAGTTGACATTGTATGTGGTCAGGCAATACCACCATGACTACAAAACTATAAATTGAGTGACCTGGGGGCCTATGATGGCCGCACATGTATGAGACTAATGTAAGTTGACAAGGTCAAGGATTTCCTGAGGAAAAAAGGATGTATATATCAAGGGGGGAGGAAGATGTTGATGGCTGACGCATAGCCTATGGCTACAACAACCAATGGTAATAATATGTAGCCTATACATTGCACTAGTATATACACATGATATCCATGAGATGCGTAGCAAGTGTTACAAAAGTGAAATCTTAGCCAACATCCTACCAACACAACAGTGCTTCCCCAGGCAGTGTTACAAACTTGTCGCATTTGTGACTACATTTAGCTTTTTTTCAGACCCCCCTAGCGCCAAAATTAGTGAAAAACTCCTGGCGGAAAATCTAGTGCTTTTTTTTTTACTGGTGAGTTGGGGTGAAATTGATTGACAGGCGCCAGAGATAAAACCCTCATTTTTCACCATTTTTCCTCCTATGATAGTGGTTTTCAACCAGTGGTCCCCAGGCTAAACACCCCTCAAGAGTTAAAATATTCATCACGTGAATTAGCCCAACTTAGTCTACACAACTAAAGAATGTAGAAGATTAATGGCCATTTTGATCTGTATGTTCCAGGCGAGCATCTAGCGCATTCTAGTGCATTTTGGAAGTGCCACTAGTGCATTTTGGATTTTGGCAGTTGGCAACACTGTCCCCAGGTTGATTCAGGGTGAGGGTGCCTCTTTCACATTCACAATCAGTTGAAAACCCCTTGTCCAAAACAAAGGGTTAGCTCAGGGTAGCTCTCAGCCACAAGAGATAATGAAGGTTTATACTTGATGAAGTACAACACTGAGCAGATGCTGCTCTCTGTGAGATAAACAAGCTACGTCCCGAAAACAAACGGCTCAGGCTGTCAATTGGCCTCACTCCCCGAACCCACCTCACCCCTGCTCACTTTGTCATCAACCCTGAGCGAACCCAGATTACAGCAACATGCTGGTCTGGTGGACAAGATTCAATACACTACCAACCATTTATCTTTCCAAATACTTCTTTAATGTCAACAAAGTCCACTTCCACAGCACCAGAGGTGCCCAAGCAAATTTGCCACCAAAACCCTACCGACAGTCATTAAGACATGAATCCCTTGACGCTTTCAAAACTATTCAAACTGGCCATTTCCCTCTCTATATTTATCGTTTTATTGTATTGTTTCCTAGTGTGACCAATTTTTTTTTTGTGCTGTAACCCACCATCTCATTCGTATAATCATTCATTCATTTGGTTACACTATTGAACAGTAAGCCTTCAGTGCAGTCACAGAACAGTGCAATTACAATTGTTTTGTTTTCATTTTATTTTCTATTATTTTTATTTTATTATTATCAACATATTCTATGCATGCTATAGCAGAGAGTCTCCCTGAGTGATGGATGATGGTTCTTCCACATCTTCCGCAGTTTGGCACCAAGCTGACTTTAATCAGAGTAAGAGAAGCCGGTAGTGGAGGGCCATAAAAAGCAGTCAGACACATTGAGACGGTGTAGCGCCGCTACGATGGCAGGAGCCGCGCACTGCGCGCAGGGTTCATTGAGGACACGCACAGGACAGCAGCAGCCGCAGTGTTCTTTGACTAGTTGATTGAATACTTTATTATCCCAGAGGTGGCCACACTTTTTTGACTTGAGAGCTACTTTCAAAATGACCGGCTCAACAAGATCTAGACATAAAAAAATCCATTTCAAGGAAAGTTTTTGATTTTGAAATAGTGGTGATGGTGTTACTTACTGTTATAGTGGACAATCGGAAGGTTTTCTTGTATATGCTACTACTGATGTTTGAAAACAGTATGTGGGGTTTGAGTTGACAGTTTGTGATTTTGAATTTAGTCTCTTGCACTCAAAGCTTTTGTCTACAATTGGGAAAGGGAACTGGCAATATAACAATTATTCTACATTTTCTAATTGTGTGGACTCTTGAAATTATGTAATTAAGAGACCACACCTCTACCCATGAACACTGAACATATAGGTGCAGATTTTCACCCAGACGATTATAAACTGGCAAGCATAAGTTCTGAAACATAATTTGGGGAATTGTTTCCTCCATCTTATCTTAATTGTATTGTATCTCATTCTCATATCATTTAATCATTGATTAGTCACCTTTACAAGAAATGTATGGCATGTAGAGATCAGACATTACTGGAATGAGTGGCACTGCTAAAGGTGTGGATGTGGGTTGCACCCCCAAAAAACCTTCAATGAGCCCTTCACTAAATTCTACTAAATTCTACCCCAATTTGTCCTTGTCCAATAGGCATAGAGGAAGAGGAAGAGGCGTAGAGGAAAGCTTGACCTGCATAGCAACAGTTGCTAAACTATTGGGATTGGCATTGGACAGTGAGAAGGGCTCATTCGATTCTGAAAATATGGGGTCACAAACAGCGTAAACAAAGTTAATAAAGTGACAGGACCCATGCTTATGTGCCCGGCACACAGGCTGTAACCAAGTGGCACGCACCTGTGACTGTCACACACCTGCCAACACTTGTACAGTGAAGTGAATGCCAACTTAACATTCATTTTGCCTTTTTTTTTTTTGAGGATGCAGCTCACACGTTTAGCAGTGTTACTCATTCCAGGAATGCCCTGTCTCTACAAGCCATACCTTGTTGTAAATGGGACTAATCAGTGAAATGATACAAGATGAATTACTATGACAATTTACCCAAAGTTGGGTCTCCTAACTAATGTGGGGTAGTTTATCTTTGCACTTTTCATAATGTTACTGATGTTAGGGTGGGTAGGTCTTTCAGTAGCTTCATGTTGCCCAGTGTCATAGAATGTGGGTTTGTTTCCCTGCACACACCCCTTGATTCTTTCTTATATTAAATATGTATATTCTCCACATATTTTCTTTGTTCCCCCTTATGCGTGTGCTAAAACTCATGATGAAATATGAGTCGCATGTATAGCTGTGCTTCAATACATTGTGATGAGAAATATATTTTTATTTTATATATTCCATTTGGTAAAATATACTGGTTTAATGATGGTGTAGCAAAAAAAAAGGTTTTTAGGGTTGTGAAAATGAAAATACTATCCAACCTACACAAGTGCAGTACTGGTACTCACAACATATGTTGCAAACAATTTGGGCGAGACATCACAGGTGTATTTATGCTGTGATGAGAGGGGGCAGGTGTGCTGGATTCACGTGATTGTGAATGGAGACTGAGTGGCCATTAAGCGAAGTCTGGATTGACACCAGGGAGTAGCAAATGATTAAGCATGAGGGTGGTCTCTATACTCCTAAAACTGTATTGTATAAATACAAACATCCCATGGTCCAAAAGTGTAAACAGCACAAAGACATGCAGTAAAGCTTGTAGACCAAAATAGACTTGTTAAGGTTGCTATGGTGCTATTAATCAAAAGAGCATAGAATATCAAGAACACATCAGTGCTGTCAACAATTAGTACGGAGAACAAAAATGAAAAAAAGAACAACAGCAGCATTTCATGACCCCTCATTTAAAAGGGATTTAGTATTCACTGACCATTGCCATGTGTAGTTTTCTGACAGATATTATTCATGGCCTTTTTTGCATGCGTATGTTATATAAATAATTAAGCACATTGTAATTTTCGGCCAACTCTTTCCAATATTTGGTTTCCCTTCCAGCGCATCCCATTCCCTCGTGGGAACCACTGATACTGTATCTACTGTAAAATATGCAATACTGTCCAATGTAAACAAGGCTGGTCTCTCTTTCTTTCTCCCTCTCCCTCTCTCTCTCTCTCTCTCTCTCTCTCTCTCTCTCTCTCTCTCTCTCTCTCTCTCTCTCTCTCTCTCTCTCTCTCTCTCTCTCTCTCTCTCTCTCTCTCTGTGTGTGTGTGTCTGTATCTCTCTCCACCCACTACGTCTACATACAGTGCAGTAATGCTACTTACATAATGTGATATGTCATGATAACATAATCCACATGCAGCCATGCTGCCGTATCACATACATGTATTTGGTTCCAACCACACCCACACGTATAGTACTACAGGCTGCAGTGCACATCCATATGGGTTGTGGGATACAGTAATTCACTTCACATTTATTCGAGAGAGAGATAGTCACAGGAGTCAGCTGCACTAGTGGGGTCCTTGCGTAAGCATATATATATATATATATATATATATATATATATATATATATATATATATATATATATATATATATATATATATATATATATATATATATATATATATATATATATATATATATATAATACACTAGCCTAGCAGTGCGGTCTGTGTACAGTCAGTCGCACGTGTGTGTGTGTGTGTGTGTGTGTGTGTGTGTGTGTGTGTGTGTGTGTGTGTGTGTGTGTGTGTGAGAGACTGACAGCCAGGAGAATCTTCTCATAGCTTATGTTTACGTCTCAGGCGGACGCCATTTTCTCAGCTGAGCTGAGAACGATTTAATCCTCTTTACCACACACACACACACACACACACGCACACACACACACGCACGCTCACACACACACACACACACACACACACACACACACACACACACACACACACACACACACACACACACAGGCGCTAGTGCTTCTCAGTTTTGATTTTAATACTTTAATTACAAAGCACATTTTGCATGGGGGGAACTATGTGCTGAGTTAAAAATGGACGATTCGCTTACCTCATGATACCATAAGAGATCGATATTTAGGATGGCAAAAGATATTCATTGTTATTCAATTTGATATTTGCACTTTTTCCCCACAAATTACTTTACAATTCAATACAGTTCTAAACAATATGGACCATGCAAGTTGAATCAACTAGAACATGTTAAGACTTACGGTATATTGATATCGTTTTTTGCCCACCCCTATCAACAGATAACAACATAGATACAGTACTACAAGTTGTCAACGTTGTTGCAAATTGTCTCTAAACAGATCCTGTCGTAAATCTCTATTATTTTGCAGCTGGAAGGGGGGGAAAGTAATATGTAATATAATATTACCTTTATTTAAGAGGTCATAAGTAGATATTCCTCTCCTAAGTAATATGGCCTAACGCCGGCTAAACTGCACTGTACTGTACAATACTGTAATGCACTGTACTGTGCTGTACTAATTGCACTGAAGGCTTACTGTTGATAGTGTAGCCGTGGCTTGTTTATCTCCCAGAGAACAGCATCTGCTGTGGTGTACTTCATCAGGTTTAAACCTTCATTATCTCTTCTGTGGCTGAGAGAGCCATCCTGACCCTTTGTTGTGAGTGATTATCTAGCATTATGTTGAGATTTGACTATTCTTCCTCTCTCTCTCTCTCTCTCTCTCTCTCTCTCTCTCTCTCTCTCTCTCTCTCTCTCTCTCTCTCTCTCTCTCTCTCTCTCTCTCTCTCTAGTATAGTAGAATTGTATAGTAGTATTTGCATCTGTGTGTGCTAAAGTTCCTCTTTCCTTTGCTGTGTTGCCAGGTTTGCAACAGAAACAATTATCAAGAAACAAGCAGAGACCAGCACAAATGAGAATAGCTCATAGCTGTACATATTTAGCCTAATTAAAAAAAACATGTTGATAATAAATTGAAACATTTGTAATTGTCTGTGTGCAGTACATATACATATCTTGTGGGGCAATCTCAAATAAGCAACTACCGTACAGTTTAGAAACAAGAAAAAAAGACACCAAGTGATGTCCTACAAAAAATAAATAAAAAGTCAACGGTTGCTTAAATAATAAGCAGATATGGCAACACTACGTCGTGAAGGGAGCCATGAGTGTGTGTCCTCTGGTTCTGGTCCCCACAGGGTGCCATGCCAAGCCATTTCAAGTACAATACCAAAAATGTCCATATACCCCCATGCCCATACCACCCTCGTCCCCTGTCTTCTTCACCACTCATCCCTGCCCACCTCCGTCTCAGTATACTAATGGCGTAAAGGGTACAGGAAAAGAAAAATAAGAATAAACACGCACTGGGGAACATAAAATACCAAAAACGAAGAATGTCAAACTCATGGCAGGTCCCCTTTAATAACGCCTAAACCTGACCTCTATGCCTATAGTCATAGACCCTCATTCCTGACTGGCTGTGGCTGCTGACCTCTTCAAGACCAATGACAGTGTGACCAGATTAAGTCGGAAGTCAATCCAATAGAGTTTCACCTTCTCAACAACAAACCCTGATCTCTGGTTCTGAGAATAGCATAGAGCAGAACTCACTGTACTGTTGAGTCACTGTCGCTGCACTGCGCGGCGGCTGGATTCCCATGGCCTCTGGCTTCTCACCGTATTAGCCTACGACCCCGAGAGAATTGGCCACGCGTAGAACTGGGAGACATTGAGACTGTTCTGCTGGAGGTGAGTGAGTGAGTGAGTGAGTGAGTGAGTGAGTGAGTGAGTGAGTGAGTGAGTGAGTGAGTGGGTGAGTGAGTGAGTGAGTGAGTGAGTGAGTGAGTGAGTGAGTGAGTGAGTGGGTGGGTGGGTGGGTGGGTGAGTGAGTGAGTGAGTGAGTGAGTGAGTGGGTGGGTGGGTGGGTGGGTGAGTGAGTGAGTGAGTGAGTGAGTGAGTGAGTGAGTGAGTGGGTGGGTGAGTGAGTGAGTGAGTGAGTGAGTGAGTGAGTGAGTGAGTGAGTGAGTGAGTGAGTGAGTGAGTGAGTGAGTGAGAGGGCTTTCCAAATAATTTGAGATGCCATCTGGGCCGGACACCCTTTTGGTGTTTGAAGCATTATTTCATACTTTAACTATTGACAAATAGCAGATCTACAAGCTCGCGGTGTGGCGTAGATGGTAGATGTTGCATCATCTTATAACTATCTAACAACTAACAACTATCACACCACAATACTTGCAACACAGTGCTCGTAATTGCATGTTAAACGGTCATTCCACCCAGTCCTAGGAAGTTGGAACTTTTGATCACCCTATTAGTGCTTGCACTCTGTCCCGCAGGTAACGACAATACTAAGAATCATCACCGTCCAGCATCATGCCTCTATATTTACCTACAGCCTAACCATATTAATAATAGCATCATAATATAGGCATACACCACTTTCACATCCACAGAAAACTGCCCCAGAATTTTCAAATAATTAACTTGAAGAATTTCAATTGAATGAATTCACTTTTGATTAATTGTTCAGAACCTTAACAATTGAGAACTGAGAGAAAGATGTGCCATTTTTTTTATTTTAACCATATTAATAATAGCATCATCATATAGGCCTACACCACTTTCACATCCACAGAAAACTGAAAAAGATGTGCCATTTTTTTCATTTTATTCTAAGTGTGACCCTCCGGTGGCTTGTTATTGTTTGTTGACAGCCTGAGCTCTTGCATGGTGACAATCAGGGCTGGATTTAGCCAGCACTACTAGGGTGGGCTGGAAGAATGGCAGGGTGGACAACTACATATGCAGCAGTGTTTTTTGACACCCAGAGCCCACTATTTATTCGGCATTTGAGTCACAGACCACCATTTGATGACATTTTAGCCCCACAGACCCCAAAAAATAAAGATTTCTTTTGCTTTTGTCCACAAGACCAGGCAAAAACAGTCAAGCATACAGATCAAAATTACCATTAATCTTCTACTTTCTCTAGTTGTGTAGACTTGGGCTAATTCAGATGATGAATATTTTAACTTTTGAGAGTGTAAAAATGTTGCGGGTCCATTTGGTTTCATTTTTACGCTCTCAAAGAGTTACATCTGGTTAACCAACTTCCCACCATTCTCTCAACTCAAGGACCACTGGTGGTCCCCAGACACACTGGTTGAAAACCACGGATATACCCTTATCATTGGGTGGGCAGGATGCACGTTTGGGTTGGCTCTGCTCTGCCCACCCCTGCCCCCCTCTAGATCCGGCCCTGGTGACAATGTGTTTTAGCAGCGGGAGTCATCAGCGACTCTGAGGCTGTAAGCACATTGCAACTTCCAAAAGACGCAGACGCCATGTTGGAGTTTTAGAATGGCTGTGGATGGGAAATAAAAATGGCCATTGCGGAAAAGTGCGGCGCAAATAAGAGCTCTTTTAGCCATGTGTGCAACATGTCAACTGTTTTTACAGTTGAAAGTATTTAAAAGTATTTACAGTAACAACTAAAGTATCAATAGTTTTAAGATTATAAGGTGGGCTGTTGCCTGAGTTCCATGCATGTCTGTCTAGTTTTGGTCCAGGAGTTGTTAGTTCAATAGAAGTCTATGTGGCACAGTCTCACACATTTCCATGGGAGTGAACAGGAGTGTCGTAACTTTGTCTCTAGTTGGCTCTGCTGTGCATCTCCTAGTTGGGACAGCCCAAAGCTACAAAAGTATTTCAAAGTGACCCTATGAACTGTGTCCAAAAGACGCAGCTCACAGTGTAGTGTGCCCAGGCCTCCAACGATAAAATCTCCTAGTTGGTGGTTGGGCAAAAATAATATACACAGAGTTTGCAATGATGTTACCTGGGTTACTAGGTGTGCTAGCATCACCTAATGGCAGGCCTGTAAATAAAATGTGTCCGAAAAGTGTTGGGGAATGTGTCAGGCTGTCGCCTGCTTTCATAATGCACTGTGTGTTTAATAATGAGTCTCTCAGTGCATCGCAGAGTGAAGCTCTTTTATCTACACACAGTCAGCGGCTCATCACGTCAGATAGGCCGCTTTTATTCACGCTGAATAATGTATGAGTGACGTTGTCGCTGTTTCTCTCACCGTGACTTCTCTTCTTTCTGTCACCGTTGTCTACAGATCCATCCAGGAAGGCTCCGATAGCCGAGGTGAGATAACTGCACGTGTGCACGCGCACACACACACACACACACACACACACACACACACACACACACACACACACACACACACACTGTCTGTCTGTTTGTCTCTCTGTCTTTGTTTGACTCTCTGTCTGTCTGTCTGCCTGTCTGTCTGAAGTAACACATACTCTGTAGTGTGCCAATACAAGCTGATGGAAGCTGGGATGGCACAGGGGTAAACGTCCTGGCAACTGCCATGCATACTGGGCATGCAAATAGAGATGGGAGTGAATGTGTGTGTGTGTGTGTGTGTGTGTGTGGGGGGGGGGGGGGGGGGTCCTCTCATAAGTGGGGCAGCTGTGGCCCAGGGGCTGGAGTAAATCGTCCAACCATCCTTGGGGTTGGCGGCCCCGTCCACATGTCGAAGTGTCCTTGGGCAAGACACTGAACTGTACACTGCCTCCAACAAGTCTGTCCGTGTGAGCTCTCGGCATCGTGGGTGAAAGTGGTCAGTGAGTGAGGGCGCTGGCGTCGACTGTTTGGCGCTTCGCCTCCCAATGTAGGTGTGAACAAATAGATCCATCGTAAATCGCTCTGAGCTCTTGTGGACACAGTGGCACGGACGGAGCAGCCGCACTATAGGACTTCAGACGATATGAAGCATGCCTAGTATAGTGTGTTAACACAGATATGGCAGATTTTTCCCTGAAAGCAGCCCCCCCCCTGTCCTGAGCACTCTCCCTCTGTTTGTGGGAGTATTGCCAACACTTAAAAAAAATGTTATTCTATATTTATTATTTCCATTTTGCAGCCCGTTGTTTTCACCCAATGTTATTATCTAATCATGTAGTCACGACACGTCCTCTGCCAACATGGGGGGCAGCGCGACTGACCTCCTGTCTCCTTGTGTGCATGCGGTGGCCAGTTTTTACCTCTCGGCGATGGCAGATTCACTGTTCTACTGCAGTTCTGGTGCTGCACACTCAGCAGGAGATTGAATGAGAGGGACTGGTGTGCAGTGGGAATGGGGTTGGGATGACGTCTAAATTGGGAAAAAGTAAAAAATGGGCACAAGGACAAGCAACTAGCTAATGTTAGCATGTAGACTAGCCAGTGAAACCTTCTGTAATGGTGTATTCACTTACGTTTGCTTAAGCTTTATTGTGTTTAAAAGTTGCTAAGGCTCGAGTACAGGGGCGTAACGAGCGTGACGCAGACAAGGCAACGTGACGGGGCCCATGACGCTCACTCAGGTTGGGGGAACAACAAAAAAGGAGAGAGAGAGAGAAAGCCCCCAGAGAAAGCAAAAAAAAAGCTAAACTAGAAGGGTAATGTGGTTGATCAGGCCGTGGAAGAACAGCCAAACACTCTTCGTTCTTCATTCTCCGATCTCCAATCGGATCAAAAGTTATCTGAGGAGTACTATGGTGCAGGGTCGCTTCAGTGGACTTGCCACTATATCTATTGAGAACGCACAGGCATGCAATCTGGAACTGAAGGACTTTATAGATGATTTTGCAGAGCGAAAGTCCAGGAAGGTTCGCCGAGAGAGCTATTTGCGATTCTGACTGTATCACTTGTCTCGTAGAGTGACCTGTATTAGTCTATTGTTTAAGATGTTTTTTTTTCTTAGCTCTATACTGTATGCCACAGTTTGAATATGATTCATCTTAGAGTCCCTTTTGTCTGATTGGCTACAAAGTTGTAACGCAGGGATTTTCAACCTTTTTGACACCAGAGACCACCATTTATTCGGCATTTGAGCCACGGACCACCATTCGATTACATTTTCACCCCAAAGACCTAAAACTAAAGAATTCTTTTGGTTTTGTCCATAATTGCAGGCTGGATTTTGCAAACAAAACAGTGTAGACTTCTTGGTGCTAATTCAGATGATGAATATTTTAACTCTTGAGAGTGTAAAAATGAAACCAAATGGACCCACAAGGGTAGGCTGACCATACGTCCGTATTTCCCAGGACATGTCCGTATTTCACGTCCTGTCCTGGGTGTCCTGGTTTATTTTTAGAAAATGAGGAAATGTCCCGGTTTTTGTAAAATTACTTTCATTCCTGTTCCTTTCCGACACGTCTTTGCTTACATCGGACCAGTAAATCGACAGGCACTAGGACACTGCGCACAATGACGTCAGCCCTGAGCAGAGTCAGTGCAGGCAGCCTTCGTCAATCAGTTAGTAGACACTAGACAGCATGGTTGTCAGTCTCCACTACCATGCCCAAGCGCAAGTGCACGTTTACAGACGAGTTACAGAAAAAATTCCCTGTATTCAGACCGGGGCGAGACAAATGTGAAGCACTGTGCACTGTTTGCAAAGCAGGCACGTATGTCTCACTCTGCAATGGTGGTGCAAGGGACCTAAAATCCCACATTGACACAGAAAAACACAAAAAAGCTGTTTGAGGCGATAGTAGCGCCTGTTCGATATCTGAATATTTCGTGAACCCCCCCCCCCCCCCCCCCCCCCCCGCTAAGGTGTCCTGGTTTTCTCCTTTGAGAATATGGTCACCCTACGCAAGGGTCAATTTGGTTTTATTCTCAAGAGTTACATCTGGTTAGCCAACTTTACATCATTTAGTCTGGGGACCACCTAGAACCCTCTCAAGGACCACTGGTGGTCCCAGGACCACCTGTTGAAAACCCCTGTTGTAATGTAACAGAATAGCACGCGCACGTGTGTGTGTGTGTGTGTATGTGTATGGGTGTGTGTGTGTGTGTGTGTGTGTGTGTGTGTGTGTGTGTGTATGTGTATGGGTGTGTGCGGGGGATGGGGAGGGCTTTGATCCTGCGTCGGGACCCCGCGCTGGCTAGTTACGCTACTGCTCAAGTATATAATCCCCACTATATGGACTAGGTTTGAAATGACTGCAAATGGAAACATAAAACATTTAAATATTTCCGTGCTGTTTATTCCACCCGCCATCAGATGCCGTCTCCGTTCGCAGTGGGCGCTGCCCAGGATAAGAAGATCGGGCACAGGAGAATAGACGCCTCCGGAGAGACCACATACAAGAAGGTACAGTTTAGCGTCACAATCATTCATGTAATAATTGCCTGAACGCTGTCTGCAACAGACTGCACTGTCTGCACAGACTGCACTGTCTGCACAGACTGCACTGTCTGCAACAGACTGCGCTGTCTGCAACAGACTGCGCTGTCTGCAACGGACTGCGCTGTCTGTATCAGACTGCACTGTCTGCAACAGACTGCACTGTCTGCAAGGTCTGCGCTGTCTGTATCAGACTGCACTGTCTGCAACAGACTGCGCTGTCTGTAACAGACTGCACTGTCTGTATCAGACTGCACTGTCTGCAACAGGCTGCGCTGTCTGCATCAGGCTGCGCTGTCTGCATCGGATTGCACTGTCTGCAACAGACTGCACTCTCTGCAACAGACTGCGCTGTCTGTATCAGACTGCACTGTCTGCAACAGATTGTGCTGTCTGCAACAGACTGCGCTGTCTGCAACAGACTGCGCTGTCTGCAACAGACTGCACTGTCTGCAACAGACATCGCTGTCTGCAACAGACTGCACTGTCTGCAACAGACTGCACTGTCTGCAACATACTGCACTGTCTGCAACAGATTGTGTGATATCATCACAACTAAGTATTTTAATAACAGTATTCATGAATCATCTGTATGACTTCATCTGTTGAAAAATAGCAAAAAAATGTGTTTATTTAATTTATTTTCCTTATCCTTCCGATAAGATTTTGCCATGGTACCTTAGGGATACATTTGGCACTAGCCATTGTCAGTTATTTGCACATTTCAATAACATTCAGTTTTTGGCATTGTGTCAAACGGAAATGGAATATCGATATATATATATATATATATATATATATATATATATATATATATATATATATATATATATATATATATATATATATATATATATATATATATATATATATATATATATAATATATATATATATATATACAGTATATATCATACTGTATGTATGAACAAAATACAATCAAATTCTTAATGACAATCAAACGTCATAGGTCGCTAAAATGGCATGATCGTGACAAACAGCAACAGTCCTTTTCCATTGCTTCAAACCCTGCCACGTCATCTGTAGCATGACATTTTGTAATTCTAATTGTCTCCATTCTATTTCCACCCTACTCCGCTCACTCACACACACACACACACACACACACACACACACACACACACACACACACACACACACACACACACACACACACACACACACACACAGACCACCTCCTCTGCCCTGAAAGGTGCCATCCAGCTGGGCATCGGATACACCGTGGGCAACCTGAGCTCCAAGCCAGAGAGGGACGTGTTGATGCAGGACTTCTATGTGGTCGAGAGCATCTTCTTTCCCAAGTACGTACTACTGTGTGTGCTGAGCAACATCTTCACGTTTATTTTGATATTTCAGTGATGTTTTTCAATAGCTAAAGTAGCTATACAGCATAATGCTTAGAACACCAAACATGTTTTACACCAAATGTGTTAAAGGTAATATAGGCAACACACACACACACACACACACACACACACACACACACACACACACACACACACACACACACACACACACACTAGCCACGCCTTTCCTGAGCCCCACGAATGTTTTGTTTTCATGATTTGTTGACAACAACAAAGTTCTAGACCGTCTGCAGGATTAAGCAAGTGTCTGGCTGCAGGGAGACAGCTGCACCATCAACATAGAAGCAACACAGAGGGGGAAAGTATATAGCTATATATCTATTTTGACTTTTGGATAAAAAGTTGCCTTTACTCCCTTTAAAGCTTTATAAAGCAGTCCAGACAAGGCAGGGGTGGATCTAGGCATGGGCATGCCCAGACTGCCCCACCAAACATAATGGCATGCAAAACAACCCAAGATATTTCAAGTTAAAATGCTTATATTTAAGGGTAAGGGAAGTGATTTGAAATTCATCATGTAGTACCAGTCTGTTGCGCTAGGGGCCCCCAATAGTAGCTACCCCTCGTGAACGCGCAGAGTAAATAGAGCTAAAACATGGCTGCCCCCGTGAAGGAACCAAAACAACAAGACTCCACTCCACTTCTCACCCTCCACCACAGATTCTACTCATAGCACCGTCCACCCTTTGTTTGCGTGTCTGGTGTCCATTTGAGGAAGCCGATCGGTTAGCTCTGACGGACCCCCACTCTCTGCTCCGTCCCTCCGCTCTCGGAGCGGAGGGACGGAGCTACGATCGTTAGCTGACATACTGTATTACACGGCTCCGGGCCGCCGCTGGTCAAACCCCGAACGAAAAGGATGTCTGTCTGTTGTTGGACTGCACTGGACTTCCAGACACGTGAACAGGATGGAAAAAACAAAACGGCGATCGTCTCTTCCAAACACTTCCATACATCAGCTAGAATACGTTGTTTGATCTGTGATCAATATGCGACATATGCAAAGCAGTGGTTTTCAACCTTTTTGGCACCAGGGCCCACTATTTCTTCAGCATTTGATCCACGGACCACCATTCATTTTAGCCCCACAGACCCCATCCTAAAAATGTATTTTGTCCACAATACCATGCTTGATTTGGGAAACAAAACAGGCAAACATCAGATCAAAATGACCATTAATCTGCATTCTCTAGTTGTGTAGACTTAAGTTGGGATAATTCAGATGGTGAAATGGTTTCATGTTTACGCTCCTCAGACAACTTGTTGAAAACCACTGGTCTACAGAATTGGCAATGTTTATTTTTCACTCTATATTTCACTCCATTACATAACACCAAGTGTTTCTGCATTCAAGACAGAATTTGACGTTTTTTCCCCCTTTTATATGATTTTGATAAAAGTTGGATGGATCAATTATCAATGTTTTGGGATACTAAATGCTCCATATAACATCATTGAAAGTGCAGGGGTAAAACTAGCCTACATATCCTTACTGAGAGGGTACAAAATGTGTCAAAATGTTTCCATATTACCGGTAGCTTCATTGAAATTGTCACTTATGCATTGTACTGTAGAATACATTTGACTGCATACCTGTAGTCGGGTTATAATAAAGCTTTATTTGCATTGCACCACCTTTCATGACATAAAATGCATCTTTACATGGCAATAGAGAAAAGACAAAACAAAGATGAATGAGTCCTCCAGTTTCTATAGTTCGATTATGTACTGTAGTTATTGTTGGCAGTCAAAGCTGGCTTGTTGTGCCGTTGATAAATTACAAACTACACAGGGCAACCTAATGTTTTTATGGATATATAGCACACGTGAGGGCAGCATTTATTTATTATTGTGATTATTGTCTCCACCGAAGGTGGGGACTATAAAACGCCCTCCGTCCGTGCACGTCCTAAGTCTGTCTGTGGCACGACGAATCTGTCCGTCCCATGATTACAGCATGATGAGGTAATCTCATCAAGCATCATAATACCATCATAATACCAGTGAACGTTCAAAGCTGAGCACAGACGGTGGAGACCTGGGTACAGGTATAGGAGGAACCCTGAGCTTGAGAAGCTTGAGATGACGTCATGATGAGGTCATAGGTATGAAGGTCATAGGTTATGGATATAAAACGCCCTCTGTTCGTGCAGGCAGCCCGTCCATCCCCCGAATCTGTCTGTCCCACGACTGTCTGTCCGTGCACGCAGGCCGTCTGTCATGAGGTCATGACGACATGACCTCATGACTGACCCCAGATATTTTTTTTCTTGAACTCTTCCAAAGAATTTGAATGATTTTTTATTTGCAACTGAAATGAAATAGAAATTTCAAATTCAGAAAAGACATTAGTATTTTATATATATTAGAATAATATCATCAATTCTTGAGCCCGGACGGTGGAGACCTGTGCCCCGTAGGGGCACAATCTTGTTATTATTATTATTATTATTCAAACCTGGGTTTGCAGCCCAAAACAGATAATTCCAATAGCCTTTTTTTTTTTTTTTTTTTTTTAGAAATGTCCTCTGTAGTCTGTAGTCTTTCAGAAGCCTGGGTTCTTGTTGTCCGCGCCTGGGGAGAGAGAAAAAAAAGAAAGACAAGACGTCACTTTTTACAGTTAGGCAGCTAGGCTTATAACCTAACCACACTCAGAAAAAAAAAACTCTGTAATTATATAAAGTAGGCTACGTTTTGCCTGCGCACCAAAACAAACAGGGCTTGTGTGATTAGAAACACTACCGTCCTTCAGGGCCCGGATTTAGCCAGCCATAATAGGGTGGGCTGGAAGAATGTTTTTCATATGACGTATCCCCCAATTGACACTATATTATCCCTATTATTGATTTCCGCCCAATCAGATAAGATAATTTACAGATATTTTGTGATGCTTTTATATTGGGGGGGAAAAGACAGTGGGCAGGACGAACGTTTGGTTGGGCTCTGCCCACCCACGCCTCCCTCTATATCCGGCTCTGTTGTCCTCAGTGTAAACACTGACCACACCACACAGACTTTTTGGGCAGAACGTGATAGTTTTTCACCGGCGAAAAAACTATATGAAGACATTCTCTTGGCAATATTGTTAGCTTAGTAGCCTACTAGTGAAGGACGATCCTGGTTGAAAAACAATAGCGTTGGGCAAAAGGTCCACAATGCGATTTTATCTGTGTGGTGGGGGGCTCAGACTGTTACCGCTAAGGCAAGGGTTTTCAACAGGTGGTCCGGGGACCGCTACTAAATGAACTATACAATAACCAGATACTACGATACTTACTGGAAATAGGCATGAAGAACATTAGAACAATATGCTACGTCTGCGTCGTCCTCCTTCTCTTCTCTTCTTTTCTCCAAAAGCTCCCAATGTAATGTAGTCGCAATGTAAACCTTTTCTTTATAAGCGTCCCTTCTTCTCTCCAACAGCAGCTTTCTTTACTTCCACGATTTTGATTCTTTTTGCTTGTTTTTCGACTGGAATTGGAAGTTTCTGTCGCTAGCGTAACAGCTTCGCCATCGTTATGATGTGCACACGCACACTGGGTTACGAGCCTGGCACAAGCACGCGCCCAGCCTCTGCTCGATCCTGATTGGCTAGAAGTTGTGGCGGCCAAAAGGAGGCTTTTATTAGCCCCTCTGCTAACATGGGGAGGGGCAAACTTTATATATGGTCTGCGCACCTTAGAATAGGGCATTTTAACAGATTTTTTTTTTTTTGGTGATACCTGACAAAAGTGAAATCACTTCCCATGCCTTTAAGGGTTAGGGTTACTGCTACTAACTACAGTTGTCGCACCACTAAACCAACAGCATTTCATCAAAACAGAAAACTCTCTGCGTCAGACCTTTAGCTTCATTCATGCTGCGTGTCTGTTGTAACTTTAACAACAACTGTTGTTATTGATCCTTTTACTTTTCTAATAAAAGTCCTGTAACTGAAAATGGTATGGGTGCGACATCGTCACGCTTCGCACCACGGGCGATCAAGCCTCCCCCATACCATCTTCTCCTGCCCCCCCCCCCCCCCCCCCCCCCCCACCTCCATTTGGGAAATGTAACTGAAAACGGCCCTGAGATAAGGTATATCTCCCTCATGTTGTTCTCATCTCTCATGCTTCCTCATCCACCGTCTGGCAGTGAGGGCAGCAACCTCACCCCTGCCCACCACTTTCCCGACTTCCGGTTCAAAACCTACGCCCCCGTGGCCTTCCGCTACTTCAGAGAGCTGTTCGGCATCCGTCCGGACGACTACCTGGTAAGATAAATGATCTCTTCTGTCCCCTTTGAACTGAGATTAATTCAACTTCCAACATTCAACTATAGTGCTGCACTGTTCTTGCTCAAATTTAGAAATGAGATCTCATAGGTGTCTGAATCTACATTGCGATATTTGTCCTTTTTTTGTATTCATTGTGCTCAATTATTATTATTTTTTTTGAGAGAGAGAGAGAAAGAGAGAGAGAGTCCCTACTGTAAATATATACATTTCTATTTCTTGATGACATATATTTATACTCAATGATCTTTTGATGAATAGATTCAGATTTATTTCTATAGCCTAAGACATTGTAGTGGACCTGGAGCGTGTACACGCACGTGCGCACACACACACACACACACACGCACGCCCACACACACACACACACACACACACACGTGTTTAAGCTCACATTCTACCACATGGAGATTAGACACTAAGGCTTTCTTTCTAAGTACAGTACCAAGCGGCACACTCTCTCACCACTTGGAGTTGTGTGTGTGTGTGTGTGTGTGTGTGTGTGTGTGTGTGTGGTGTGTGTGTGTGTGTGTGTGTGTGTGTGTGTGTGTGTGTGTGCGTGCGAGCGTGCGTGCGTGCGTGTGTGTGTGTGCAATGCTGGATGAACTGTGCAAAACACACCCCCTGGACATGACACTGTTTGAAGCATGCAGGGACTTATACCCACAATCCAACCCTTGATGCTGCCAAGCAGGGAGGCATTGGGTTCCATTTGTACAGCCTTTGGTGTTCCCCAGCCGGGGATTGAACCCCCGTCTTCCCACTCTCAGAGCGTACACTCTACAACAGTGGTGCCCACCCTTTTTTGACTTGAGAGCTACTTTCAAAATGACGGCTCAACAAGATCTACACATACAAAAAAAATCAATTTCAATGCCCCCCAAGAAAGTTTGACTTTGAAATAGTGGTGATGGTGTTACTTACTGTTACAGTGTTTAAGAATATTGCACTTCTAATGAAAAATAGAGGGGGAGAATTGGAAGGTTTTCTTGTATATGCTACTACTGACGTTTGAGAACAGTATTTGGGGTATGAGTTGACAGTTTGTGATGTTGAATTTAGTCTCTTGCACCCACAGCTAAGAACTTTCATGTTTTTGTCCACAATTGGGAAAGTGATCTGGCAAAATGTTGGTCAAAATAACAATTATTCTCCATGTTTTAGCTGTGTGGACTCTTGAAATTAATTCAGATGTTATGATTTAACTCTTGAGACGGTAAAATGAAACTAAATGGACCCTGAAGGGTCCATTTGGTTTCATTTGAATGCTCTCTAGAGTTACAGATCTATACTTTTTGGAGGACTGCCATGTGATCTACCTGCATGGCCTGTGTGATCTACTGGTAGATCTCGATCTACCTTTTGGGCAGCCCTGCTCTACAACTATGTCTAATATACTGATTACCACTGGTTCTCAAACTGTGCATGCATGGCTCAGGACCCATTTGTGGGTCGCAGACACGCTTAAAAAATACCATTTCTTTATTAATTTTTAAGCCATTTCAAAATGGTGAAAATAGCTGATCTACAAGCCCACATTTGTGCGATTTAATAAAAAAATACATACTGTATATTATGAGGAGATATGAGTTTTCCTCCTGACAGCAATTGAAATTGAAACCGTTGTGAAATTGTGTGTGTGTGTGTGTGTGTGTGTGTGTGTGTGTGTGTGTGTGTGTGTGTGTGTGTGTGTGTGTGTGTGAGTGTGTGTGTGTGTGTGTGTGTGTGTGTGTGTGTGTGTGTGTGTGTGTGTGTGTGTGTGTGTGTGTGCACGCGCGTGCATGTGCATGTACATGTGCGTGTAGTTCTCACTGTGTAACGAGCCCCTCATTGAGCTGTCCAATCCGGGCGCCAGCGGCTCCATCTTTTACGTAACCCGCGACGACGAGTTCATCCTGAAGACAGTCCAGCACAAGGAGGCGGAGTTTCTCCAGAAACTACTTCCTGGATACTACATGGTGAGTCTTTAATCAGGGGCGTATGTAGGCATGGGCATGGGGGGGGGGTCTTCCCCACCAAACACGTTGGCATACAAAACAACCCAAGATGTTTCAAATTAAAGTGCCCATATTTAACTTAAAAAAGCGTGACAATACAGTAGATGAAGTTGCATGTTATCCTCATTAGCCTCATAACCCCCATGGGTTGGGTTGACCCCGGGCAGCAGAGGTGACACTAAAGTCTGGTCTATATTTAGCACTGCACCAGACCTTTCTTCTCTTTGCCACCGCAGGTTGCCGATATACAAACTCACGCCATGTCACAGACAGTAGCTGATCTACAGTACAAAGTCAAACCGTGCCACAGACAGTAGCTGATCTACAAACTCACGCCATGTCACAGACGGTAGCTGATCTACAAGCTCACGCTGTGTCGCATTTGGCCACACCATCCGAGTATCAATGAAGGGCAGAAGGGATTTGTGGTGGACAAAAACACGAAAGAAAGGTCGTACTTGGCAGGGGAGCAGTGCTAAGCACTGTCTAGATGAGCAGCTGGTGCAGTGTGTGCACAGAATGCCTGGCAGGTGAACAAGTTGCATCTGAGAATCTTAATGTCATAAAAACATAAATAAAAACATAAAAACCCACGCTTGGCTACACAAAGAATACAAAACGTACATGATATTATTTAATCAGTTAGTTATTTGGCCATTAGCAATACAGGGCAAGGCAATGCCATCTAGAATCTGGCAATGGAATGAAAATGAAATTAAAAGTGCCTCTACCTAGGTGTCTGCGTGGAGTTGGCGGTGGGTATTTTACTGGCCAGAACAAACCCGCCTTCCTTGGCAGCTTGTACACGCAGTCTAGGGATGCCGTGGTATACCGTACTTTGGTGTTACTGTGATACTAAAAGCCACGGTGTTGATACTGTGATATTTTACGGTATTTTAATGCAGTGTTGGTGGGTGGCGCATGATGCTGCTCATATTCAGCGCAGCAACACTACAACACTATGACTACGACTACAACACTCAGACTAAATAAAAACTTCTTTTTAGTAGTAGATTGAAAAGTTTCTTCCAATGAGTTAATGCGTTGCTGCAACCCAGATTTTTATGTTTTAATTATTTCCAATACCATAACCATACTGTAGTGTAAAATTCATACCGTGGCATATTACCCATTAAAGGTGATAGAGGCAACTTCAGCGTGTGCAAACACTGTCTTTGTAAACAGATTTGTTTAAACAACAACAAAGTTCTGAACCGTCTCCAGGACGAAGCAAGTCTGTCTGCAGGGGAACAGCTGCAGCATCAAAGTAAAAGCAACGTAGAGGGGAAAAGGCAAAAAATACAGCTATAGCTATATCTACTTCAGTGGTTTTCAACCAGTGGTCCGGGGACCCTGAGAGGATTCCAGGTGGTCCCCAGGCTAAATGATGGAAAGTTGGTTAACCAGAAGTAAAGCGTAAATATTTTCCACTCTATAGAGTTAAAATATTCACCATCTGAATTAGCCCAAGTCTACACAAATAGAAAATGTAGAAGATTAATGGACATTTTGATCTGTATGTTTGGTTGTTTTGCTTTCTCCGAAATACAGCCTGCTATTGTGGACAAAAGCAAAAGTTTTGGGGGCTGTGAGGCTAAAATGACATCAGATGGTGGTCCGTCGGCTCAAATTTTGAATAAATAGTGGGCCCTGGTATGAAAATCCCTGATCTATTTAGATTTTTGGCTATAACGTTGCCTCTATTACCTTTAACATCCCTACAAGTGCCAATTCATTCTGCTGTCCTCTCCTCTCCCCTGCTCCAGAACCTGAACCAGAACCCCAGGACTCTGCTGCCCAAGTTCTTCGGCCTCTACTGCGTCCAGTCAGGCGGGAAGAACATCCGCATCGTGGTGATGAACAACGTGCTGCCGCGCGCCGTCCGCATGCACCTCAAGTTCGACCTGAAGGGCTCCACCTACAAGCGGCGCGCCTCCAAGAAGGAGCGGGAGAAGTCCCGGCCCACCTTCAAGGACCTGGACTTCATGTGCGAGGTCCCCGACGGCCTCAACCTGGACCAGGACACCTTCACCGCCCTGCTGAAGACCCTGCAGAGAGACCTGCTGGTGATTGAGATAGATGGGATTGGGCAGGGGCGTTTTTGCCATTTGGCAGACTAGGCAGTTGCCTGGGGTGCCATGAGGGGACCCCAGGCTAATAAGCCTCACATGGATAAATACATCATACCTTTCCTCTATAACTACAATTGGACATTTAAAACGCATGTTCTTTAGTTTAAAAATAGTTCATATTTTTAGCCATTGGTTGGCGCCATTTTATTGTGCCTGTCATAGGTATGACATCACAGGAGATTTTCCCTTACCAAATGGACTTTATGGGTCCATTTGGTAAGGGGAAGTGGCTGATAATTAGGATCTGTTTGTATTAACAGGTAAAGAGTAGTAGCCTATGTTAACACTGTCTGCTGTCATAATAGCATCAGTTGACATGAAGTCTAGTGAATGGGTGGCAGCTAGCAGAGTGGTTACTAAAGGCCCTGATACACTAGCAATATTTTGATCTTTATCAACTAACAACATTAACATCAACATGATGAGACACATGGTAACAGCCAACACCCTCCATTAAAGGGGAATTCCAGCCATTTTCTTTTCTTTTTTTTTTTTTTCTGAGAAAACAAAAGGTCCTAAAAGAAAAATCATTAACTTGCGGTGAATGGTAGCCTAATGGTTAAAAAAATAAAAATAAATGTCATACACTAAGTATTATTACAAATTATAATTCAAATTGTTTTTACAGTTTGTTTTTAGTCATTTTCAACCAAATGTTCACAAGACTAAAAAAGTTATAAAATGTTCTGTCCAGTGAAGCAGCAGCTTCACTGGACAAGTTTAACTATGGTAGTAGTCTGGGAGAAAGGATCAGGTGACGCCAAGAAGGGCTGTGATAGACCTATTTCACAGCCAGCGCGTGCTGCCCTCTAGTGGGGATAATGGGGGGACACCAACACTGGGGGGGACCCGACCACTGACTGTCATTGCACAAAACAATGGCCGTTTGTGCAATGACAATCTTGGTCGGGTCCCCCCCAGTGTCGGTGTCCCCCCATTATCCCCACTAAAGGGCAGCACGCGCTGGCTGTGAAATAGGCGTATTGGAGGATTCCGAAATGTTGACCAGTAGAGGGCGCTAATCTGACTTTTCTCAACAACCAGGACTTGATCATTTTCTATAGAAAAGTGAAAAGTCAACGTCGATAATTGATGTTGCTTGGTGATATTGATCAAAACATTGCTAGGTGTATCAGGGCCTTAAGAGGGACTACAAGCGCAAATATAGGATTTAAACCATGAATGTGTGTGTGTGTTTGCTGTCTCTGTCACTGTGCACGGCGGGGGTTGCAGGTCCTGGAGAGCTTTAAGATCATGGACTACAGTCTGCTGCTGGGCGTCCACAACAAGACGCAGGCGGAGCGCGAGCAGCAGGCCCAGGGCTCGCCCGCCGGCGGCGGCGGCGGAGGCTCGGACGACAAGAAGCCGGCGGCGCAGCGGTCGCTCTACTCCACCGCCATGGAGTCTATCCAGGGAGGCTCGGCCGCCTGCCGAGACACGCTGGACCACGACGACACGTAAGTCCAACAGCCCAGGGGAGTTTTTGACATTAGGCAGACTAGGCAGTTGTCTATAGGGCACCATGAGGGGGGGGGGCGACCACCAGACATGCTTTAAAAGGATCCCAGGCTAATAAGTCTAATATGGATACATAAATTATACTTGTCTTCTATAACTAGAAGTGAACATTTAAAACACATAATATGTTCTTTAGTTTAAAAATAGTTAATCATAAATAGTTAATCATTTTATCCCTTGGGGGGCGCCATTTTACTGAAGATTTTACCTGGATTTTACCTGGAGCCCTCAGCCTCACTGTGGGAATCCCGTCTCAAAGGGTGCTTGGGCAAGACACAATGAACTCCAGATTGTTCCCGATGTTGCTGGTTGGGACCTTGCATGGTGTCTGCCATCAATCGGTGTATGAATAGCTCACCTCATTTCTGGGGGGCTATCGATCACGCTAGGCGATCCTCATCTGTTGGCACTGAGTGGCACGTTGGAATCACCGTGATAGTGCAGGCGTTTATCACTCCCTGTCTGCCTGCCCTTTATGCAGACAATACCAGGGATACCACTATTTATTCAGAATTTGAGCTACGGACCCCCATCTGATATCATTTTAGCCCCAACACTAAAGATTTATTTTTGCTTTTGTCTACAATTCCAGGCTGGATTTGGGAAACAAAACAGTCAAACCTACAGATCAAAAATGACCATTAATCTTCTACATTCTCCAGTTGTGTAGACTTGGGGCTAATTCTAGCTTAAATCTCTTTCAGGCTGAAGTTCTTGTGACATCCAATGTTTTGTTTATTTTATTTGACACCTGATTGTCCTTCTGTGTCTGTCCTTACAGGATGGGAGGCATCCCTGCTGTGGGAGGGAAGGGAGAGCGCCTCCTGCTGTTCATTGGACTAATCGACATCCTGCAGTCCTACAGGTAGACTAGAGTTCTATAAGGGAGAGTACTGACACTTGCATTGACTCCCAATGCTAGAGATGAACAGAGACGTCTATTGGCTGAAAAGCTGAACGTGCCGACAGCTGTTGGCTGAAAAAGTGCACGTGATCACCTAGTAAGGAGGGGATCCAAACAAACCACTCTGGCCATCCATCCATTGACAGCAGATCACACGTCGGCCGATTTGGCCGAAAAGCTCAGCATTGTTTAGGTTTGTTTGGAGGAGTTGGAAAAAAAATCACCCTAATGTGTGAACTGAGTGGTGCCTAGTGTAGTCTGTATTGGTGAAACAGAGCCCCAGGGGTCCTGTGCTGTGCTGCGTGCATGCATGAGTGCGTGCAGAAGCCGTGCACGTCACATACACAGATAGCGCCTCCAGGCTTGAAGCAACGTTTGGTACTGCAGGCAGGTGGAATTCATGCACGAGCACCCTGAGAGCACGCATGCTGGTTTGCTTTGTGCACACGGACAGGGCAGATTGTATTTAAGTTGTTTTCTGGATGAACCACCCGTCCTCATGTCATATACTACCTCTCAAAACATAATGGATGTATTATATGACAGATAATAAGCTCACCACAAATCCACAAGCTTGTTTTTTTATGCTGTCTAGTTTTTTCCCTTTGCTCGTTCTCGACGGCGCTCGTTCATGAATCCCTTCCTTTCCCATCATCCCTTGCTTTGGGCGCATTCATGGAGGAAATACTTCCGCATTTGGACACCAAATTTTGGTGTACAAATGCGGAAATAGGCGCACTTCCGACGGTCTTCCGGGTGCTTCAAAGCGCCACTGAGCAACTTGTATTGAAATGAACGGCAAGGGGGCCGGGCTATCGCTCCAGTCCGCTCTCTATTTTTATAACTCTATGGTCCACGTGTGTTGTCCTGCTCACTCAGCTGTTGTGTGTGTCCCACAGGATGATCAAGAAACTAGAACACTCGTGGAAGTCTCTCATCCACGACGGAGTGAGTATGAGCACAGATGTAACATCCCAGTATGATGTAGAAATGTAGCCTACATACTCCTCAACACACTACAAGTGGACTTTGCTCTGACAAATCTGTGCTAGTGTAGTTGTACTTTGGTACTTTTGAAAAGCATGCATTACAGGGTACATTTTCCTCTTAAGGCATTTTTGTTCAGAAAACTCTTCTATACCTTTATTTTGCCAACTGTATACCGATCCATAGATTTCTATCTGTAGTGTAAAGTAACTAACAAAGTAGTATATTTCTATTTGTTTCTACTTTTACTCTTAAGTTTTACTGACTGCATCTCAGAGACTGATATTGTACGTTTTACTCTTTATCATGGATTGAATTATTTGAGGTTACTTTTAGAATTTAGATTATCTTTATTAGAAAACACCCAGCCCTATTGTGTGCTTGTAGATGTACTCTTTTGGCAAGCTTACTTCACGTGCGTTTTGTATCAAGCACGTTTGTATTAACAGACTTTTACATGAAACACATTGCGTTATTTTATACATGGCAGCCTAGCTATAGCCTATAGCCTATATATAGCCTAGCTTGGCTCCAGAGAGAAATACCACTGTTTTTCATACACCTGAAACGGTACAAATGCAAACTATAGTGACAGCAAGACAAATGTTCAAAGCGATAACTGTAGTCATGTTGCAGCTGCATGTTGACCCAACGCTGTGTAGCCTGTACTAGCTACGCATGGGGGGAATAATCCATCATGCACTGTGACCATATCCAACACCCAGTCACCCTCTGTCTCTGTCGCCCCCTCTGTCTGGGAGTGAAAAATGGACACATTCACACAGCTATGGAAACTGAATAAATCTCTCTCTCTCTCTCTCTCTCTCTCTCTCTCTCTCTCTCTCTCTCTCTCTCTCTCTCTCTCTCTCTCTCTCTCAGGATACAGTGTCTGTTCACAGACCTAGTTTTTATGCTGAGAGGTTCTACAAATTCTGCAGCACGATCGTCTTCAGGAAGAGCTGCTGTGAGTACACGCACGCGCACGCACACACACGCACACACACACACACACACACGCACACACACAGACTGTTAACTGGCATGCATGCACATGCAGGCATGCACATACGCAATATGTAGAGCCTAGCGAGAGTTGCAACTTGCAACCAGAAACTCTGATAACTGCCTGGTTTGCTCAGGATATAAAAAGCAGACGGCCCATCCCTAAAACCGGACAGTGACAGACAGTCCCAAAGGTGACCAGTGGAGATACAGTAGCTCACTGTCATCTATTATTGTACATCAAGGGTGCCCAAAAGGTAGATTGTGATCTACCAGTAGATCACACAGACCATGCAGGTAGATCACGATAGTCCCCATAGATCTGTAACTCTTGAGAGTGTTAAAACAAAACCAAATGGACCCATTTGGTTTCATTTTACACTCTCAATGGTTACACTCTCAAGAGCCCATGCAATTAGAAAATGGAGAATGATTGTTATTTTGACCAATGTTTTGCCAGTTCTCTTTCCCAATTGTGTAAACTCAACATCACATCACAAACATCACTCTCAAACCCCAAATACTGTTTTCAGACGTCAGTAGTAGCATGTACAGGAAAACCTCCAATTATCCCCCTCTATTTTTCATGCATTATTCTTAAGCACTATAACAGTAATCACATTTACTATTTCAAAGCTCATTTTTTCTAGGGTGACTTGAAATGGATTTTCAGTAGTGGAACAATCACATTTTGAATGTATAGATCCTGTTGAGCTGGTCATTTTGAAAGTAGCTCTCAAGTCAAAAAAGTGTGGGCACCCCTGTTGTGTAGACTTGTTTAAATGTTTCAGGGATGGTTTTATCAATTGCAACCAGCAGGAGTCAAGGACGTCTGTGGACGTCTTGGCGCGCATTCATTGATATCAAACAATCATCATTAATCCAGACGATTTTTCCCTGTTGATTTCCATGTTGGAGGGCTTTCAAATTGAACACTGTGTCGGTCTAGGCACAACTTACTGCCATTTTACCGGGACGGATTGTGTTAGGAGATCAATAACTGTAATGATCTAGCCTAGCCTACTTTCCTTTTGTGCTGTGCGTGCGCTCATGCATGCGTGTGTGTGTGTGTGTGTGTGTGTGTGTGTGTGTGTGTGTGTGTGTGTGTGTGTGTGTGTGTGTGTGTGTGTGTGTGTGTGTGTGTGTGTGTGTGTGTGTGTGTGTGCGCGTGAATGCATTTGTTTATTAAACGGACATTACTGTTGTCACTTGGACCGCAAAATCAGTGTAACAAATGGTAGAAATAGCCATTGATAGAAAGTGGTTTGAAAGTGAACTGATAGTTGAAACTCTCTCTCTCTCTCTCTCTCTCTCTCTCTCTCTCTCTCTCTCTCTCTCTCTCTCTCTCTCTCTCTCTCTCTCTCTCTCTCTCTCTCTCCTGCCGTGGCAGCGCTGCGCTCCTCTCCGTCCAAGAGAAGCCGCGGGCCTCTGTCCATGCACAGGAGCAGCGTGCAGTCGGCGGGGCCGTCGGGCAGCCAGCTGCCCTCTGTCAGCGAGGAGGACGACCAGGAGAGCAGCCTGGACAACCTGAGAGGAGCACGCAGCTGCCCCCTCCTGGAGGACGACGGTACTGCTGCTCCTCTACCTCCTCCAATACTCACAGCAACAGCAGCCATGTAGGGCAGGGGGTTTCAACTTTCAACATTTTTCACAGCAGGGCCCATTATTTATTTAGAATTTGAGCCACATTTTTAGCTCCACAGACCCCGACACTAAAGTTTTTTTTTTTTTTTTTTTTTTGCTTTTGTCCAAAATTCCAGGCTGGATATTGGAAACAAAACAGGCAAACTTACAGATCAAAAATAATTACCATTCTTCTACATTCTCTAATTGTGTAGACTTGGGCTACTTCAGATGTTCAATATTTTAAATCTTGGGAGTGTAAAAATGAAACCAAATGGACCCACAGGGGTCCATTTGGTTTCGTTTTTACACTCTCAAAGAGTTACATCTGGTTAACCAACTTTCCATCATTTAGCATGGGGGCCACCTGGAACCCTCCCAAGGGCCACTGGTGGTCCCTGGACCAAATGTTGAAAACCCCTGATGTAGTGTGGTACCAGAGGTACCTCTGTGCGTGGTGTTAGTGGTCCCTCATTTCCAAGACCGCAGGCTGGCCCACACATTGAGCACCCGTTCCACATTGTGACTGGCGGCGGGCAGTGTTCAAATAGTGCCCCGATAGTGAGTCCCCTAATAGTTAGCGTTTGTTTTTTTAAAGCATTCTCATTGTGCTAGATGTAGTTTTTAATCTGTTAAAAAATAACGTGAAAAATATCCTCCTATAGGATGGTGGTCGGCAGCCTTGAAGACGAAGAGGGACACTGTACTTCCACACGCACTACAGAGGCGCCACGTTGCATGTACCGTCGTGATAAAAAATAGCATAGATATGAGGAATACATGATGGCTCGGCCCCAAATAATACTCGGACCAGCCGGAAGGTTGTGACATTGAGGGGGGTCAGAAAACTGAGCTCTTAGGAACAGTGGCCTTGTGGTTAGAGTGTCCGCCCTGGAACTGGGAGGCCGGGGTTCGATTCCCGGTCGGGTCATACCAAAGACTCTAAAAATGGGACCCAATGCCTCCCTGCTTGGCACTCAGCATCAAAGGGATGGATTGGGGGTCAAAATCAGCTAATGATTCCCGAGCGCGGCAAGCCGCAGCTCACCGCTCCTTGGAGCTCACCACTCCAAGTGATGGGTTAAAAGCGGAGGTCCAATTTCGCTGCGGTAACGTAGTGACAAATCATGCGACTTCGACTTTGACTTTGGCTGTTGCAGCCTGAAAGAGGGACAAAAGATGGAATTTCCATAATGTCCCTGAAAGTGTACAAATGTGAACCAACTAGTCGCTTTGTACACTCTCAGAAAAAAAAGTCCTCAAAGAAAAAACATTAACTTCATGACAGAGTCGCCATTGAACTGATCCCTTGAAGTGAACGGAGTTTGCGACAGCGTAACTCGGTCTATACTCAGAATCAAGTATTATTTGGGCTGAGCCTTCCTGTTACCGAGCTAGCAAGCTGCTATAGTTTCTAGCAGTTTTGAGCTAGCAAGCTGCTATAGTTTCTAGCAGTTTTGAGCTAGCAAGCTGCTATAGTTTCAATCCTGATTTCTTTTTTTATTATAGATTTACTATTTTATATAAAATCAGTAGTAGTAATAGTAATTTACTAATCCAGTTTCGTCCTGTTCCCTACTTCCGATATTTCCCTCAAATGAACAGTTTACTTTGCCTAGTGTGGAGGACAGTATGTTAGGTCTAAAGCAGGGGCGCCCACACTTTTTTGACTTGAGAGCTACTTTCAACATGACTGGCTCAACAAGATCTACACATCAAAAATGTGATGTTTGTTTAAGAATAATGCACTTATAATAATAGAGGGGGAGAATTGGAAGGTTTTCCTGTATATGCTATTAATGACGTTTGAAAACAGTATTTGAGGTTTGAGTTGACAGTTCGTGAACTAAGAACTTTCACGTCTTTGTCCACAAGTGGGAAGGAGAACTGGCAAAACGTTGGTAAAAAATAACAATTATTCTCCATTTTCTAATTGTGTGGACTCTTGAAAATTACGTAATTCAGATGTTTAAATATAATTTAACTCTTGAGAGCGGTAAAATGAAACCAAATGGACCCGTTTTATTCAACTGTTTACACAAGCCATCAAGGAAACCAAAATGAAACAAAAACTTTTGCGAGAACTGGACAGAGTGGCCTGGGTCTCACACCACCACAGACCTACACTGACTGATCTCACTGGCAGTGGCAGGTCTCCCTACTTATAGGCTAAGCCCCTCCCACTGGACCGTACCACATCTGAACTGAATATACCACAATTGCAGTTCAGTTCATTCCACCATGTCTAGAGACATTGCATTTCTCAATACACATATTTTAGAGTTGCACACATTACTCAAAGTATCTACATAATATTAGAGTCCTCTACAATATATACAAAACACAGTGTTGGCATGTCTCCCCATACATCACAGCTGTTAGTGGCTCCCTACAAAGAGGTAAACAATTAACACTCAACTGCCAATCAACACTCAATTAATGGGCAGAAACACAAATTAGTGTCTAAGCAATTTTAAATTTATGTTAAAGGTATTATAGGCAAGTCTTTTAGCCAAAAATCAAAACGTACATTAGCTATACTGTATGTTTTGCCTTTTCCCCTCTACATTGCTTCTACGTTGATGCTGAAGCCGTTTCCCTGCAGACAGACACTTGCTTTGCCCTGCAGACGGTGCAGAACTTTATTGTTGTCAGCAAAGCATGACATTAGAGCAGTAGTCCGGGGGACCACCAGTGGTAACCGATTGGGCCGTATTAGATCTCAAGAGTTAAACTATTCGTTTAACTATTAACAGGCATCTCTTCTATAGTGCAACATCATTGCAGCAGAGAATTGTGGACACAATCGTATCCAACATCTCTCTCTCTCCCTCTCTCTCTCTCTCCTCAGTGAAGGACCAGCCTTGCACGCCCCCGTCCTTCGAGGACGCCACCACGGCGTCCATCGCCACCACCCTCTCCTCCAACAACTCGTTACCCACAACCCCCTTCGACACGCCGGAGCATCCGCGCAGCCGGAGGCCGCTGCACTCGCCCAGCAGGTGAGTGAGCCAGCGTCTAGCAATGGAGACCTGGTCTAGTTTCAATCTGCACTGTACCTTTCCCAGTGTAAGTTTAACTCTAAGAGCCCAACCTACATATTAGAACCAAACATGGGGCGGATCTAGGCATGGGCATGGGGGGGCAATGCCCCCCTAAATGCCCAGTCTGCCCCACCAAACACGTTGGCATGCAAAACAACCCAAGATATTTCAAATTAAAGTGCTTATATTTAAAATGATTTGAAACACTACTACTGCTACTAATTAACTACAGCTGTGTCACCACTAAACCAACAGCATTTCATCATTGAAAACAGAAAACTCCCTGAGTCAGACCTTTAGCTTTATGCATGCTGCGTGTCTGTTGCAACTTCAACAACAACTGATGTTATTATTGATGCTTTACTTGACTAATAAAAGTCCTGTAACCGAAAATGGTATGGGTGCGACTTCAACGATGAAGTCGCCCCCCCTACCATTTTCTACTTCCCCCCCAATTGGGAAATCTTACATCCATCCCTGGAACCAAATGGACCCACAGCAGCTTATTGTGATGCCACTGCATGGTGTTGTTATGACACTGTGCTCTCTGTCGTGTGATTCACCCTCTGTGTTTACACTAAAAGCCATCTGTGTGGTTTCTCATGGTGTTTTCACCGTTCTGCTCCCAGATCACAACAGGACGCGGTTGACAGACAGCATTCTATTACTGTGGAGGTGGAGCTCAGGTACACACGCACACGTACATGCATGCACGCACACAGACGCGCGCACGCACACACACACACACACACACACACACCGCACTCATGTGTGTGTGTGTGTGTGAGTGTGTGTATGTTTTTTAGATCCTAAAAAAACATTTGCTCTGAAAGAACATACTGAAAGATTTGTGCTGCATTCTCACACTCACCCCCAAAATAGCAGGCGTTCATGGCTCATAGCGCGCACTATGAGCCGTGAACGCCTGCTATTTTTCAATGAAAGTTAAAACACCACAAGTACAGTACAGAATGGTTTAATGATTTGAGGTATGACATTGCAAATGTACAAAATGTTGGTACACGGGTGTTGGTAAAACCTAAACATATATAGTGACAAAGGGACGGACGGACAAGTCATTGGACTGGACCCTGCACCCTTATGCTCCAACAAGACCAAAACGTAGCGGTTTTGTGGAATGACTCCCATAATAATACTCCAACCCATAACCCAGTAGTCTATTTTCGTCACACAGTAAGGGCTCCATTTTCGTTACATGCTAAACCCCTTATACCAAATCCCTCATTTCGTTTTTACTATTTTGAAAAAAACCTTTTTGGAATATTTCAACATGTCAATCTATTAACACGTTGTGAGTTTGTAGACTGGCCATTTGAACTACTGAAAAATATGTTTTTTTTAATAGTTTAAAAGGCAAAGAAGTTAAGGGATAAGGGGTTTAGCGGTAACGAAAATGGAGCCCTAAACCCCTTATCCCTAACTTCTTTATAAGGGGTTTAGCGTGTGATGAAAATGGAGCCCTAAATGCATCACCCTAAACAAACCACACCACTCCACACACTAGTGACAATGCCTTACAGTGGCAACTGCCATTGTGTATAATGGTTGCATGCAAAGGCATGCACTACACGCTTATCACACCCTCTCTGGGTGGATTGTGCTAATGTTTGATATTTTACTAGTTTAGTAAGTGCGTGTGGGTGTGTTGAATCAACGCAAGCACACAGATCATACCAGCTCAGTGGCCTTGTGGTTAGAGTGTCCGCCACTAACCACTTACACTAGCCTGTTGTCATACGTTCCTGACCCGTGCATGTATGTGTCTGCATCTCCCTGTCCCTCCTCACAGTAAGGTCCCACAACGCACGGAGCTCATGAGCCAGATGACCACAGAAGGGACCTGCTCCTCCTCCGCTGCTCCTCCTCCTCCTGCAGCTGCTCCTCTGCCCGCCTCCTCGCCCACGTCCTCCCCGGCGGCACGCTCCACCCTTCTTCCTCCCTCGGTACCCGCCGCCGCCGCCACCTCCTATCCCTCCTACACCCCCACGTCTACCCACCATCACCCTCCGCCGTACATCCCCGCGCGATCCCTCCCGCCGAACCACCATGTCCCCGTCTCGCCCGCCTCCCCCTCGCCGTCCTCCTCCTCCTCCACCTCCTACCTCTCGCCCAGCACGCCCCTGCCTCGCTCCTCCTCCCCCTCCACGCTGCCTCCCCCTCCCCCACCGCCACCCACCGCTGCTGCCGCCGCCCACTTCGCGCCCATCCACCCCGCCTTCTCCTCGCTCTCCTCCTCCTCCCACTCCTCCCTGGCCTCCTCCTCCGTCCACTCCCACTTCCACTCCTCCTCCTCCACCACCACCACCCCCTCCTCGCTCCCGCCGGCGCGCCGCAAGGCGTCGTCGGCCTCCTCGTCCAATCACCTGTCCGCGTCCAGCAGCCACAACTCTCTGGAGGGGGAGGTGGTGCAGCAGCAGCAGCAGGTGGCGGACATCTACTTTGTAAGTGCCCTGAAGATGAACCTTTGTTAGGTAGAAACACTGGTCAGCAGTGACATCTACTATGGAATTCCCTGAAGGTGAACCCTCTGTTAGGTAGAAAGATCGGTGGTCAGTGACATCTACTTTAAAAGTCCCCTGAAGCTGAACCTTAACAGTGGTCAGCCGTGACATCTACTATGTAGGTCCCCTGAAGCTGAACCTCTGTTAGGTAGAAAGATTGTTGGTCAGTGACATCTACTTGTGAATAATTCCCCTGAAGCTGAACCATTGCAAGTTGAAACAGCAGTCAGTGACTTCTACTTATAAGTCCCCAGAAACCGAACGTATTTTACGTTGAAAGAGTGGTCAGTGACAACTACTTGTAAATCCCCTGAAGCTGAACCATTGTAAAGTTGAACCAGCGGTCAGTGACATCTACTTTATTAGTCCCCGGAAACTGAACGTATTTTACGTTGAAAGAGTGGTCAGTGACAACTACTTGTAAATCCCCTGAAGCTGAACCATTGTAAAGTTGAACCAGCGGTCAGTGACATCTACTTTATTAGTCCCCGGAAACTGAACGTATTTTACGTTGAAAGAGTGGTCAGTGACAACTACTTTGTGAGTCCCCTGAAGCTGAACCTTATGTCGAAAGATTGTTGGTCAGTGACATCTACTTGTAATTCCCCTGAAGCTGAACCATTGTAAAGTTGAAACACTGGTCAGCAGTGACATCTACTATGTACAGTAAGTAGTCTGAAGATGAACCTCTGTTAGGTAGAAAGATCGGTGGTCAGTGAAATCCACTTTATAAGTCCCCGGAAGCTGAACCTTTGATATGCCAAAAGATTGGTGGTCAGTGACATCTACTTTGTAAGTCCCCTGAAGCTGAACCATTGTTATACAGAAACCGTGGTCAGTGACATACTATACAGTACTTTGTAAGATCCTGAAGCTGAACCTTAGTTACGCTAGTGTGGTATGGAGGAGGCCAGTCGTACTACCTTGAGTATTCTCACAATGAACAGGCTCAGGCAGATGGGTTTAAATCGACCGTACAAACTGGCGGTTTCCGAGATCAGGTGTGTTTAAGTAAGTGAAAAATGAAGTAAAGCCCCTCTCTCTGTCTCTCTCTCTCTGTCTCTCTGTCTCTCTCTCTCTCTCTTTCTGGGGTGGTGGTGGTGGTGGTGGTCTACAGGGCTCCAGTCAGGACAGCGTGGTAGAGTTGTGAGGGTGAGGGTCCTCCAGGAGCATGGCGTTTGGTTTTGGGGTGTTTTGTGAAGCATGTTGGCCTCCTTGGCATGATATGCCTCCATCATTAATAACTGTTACTAACCACCAGGGTTGTGTGTTTGATACACAGGGCACTAGGGCCATATGGGCAACTCAATGCGAAACTGGGCATGTACAACTGGGCATAAAAACAAATGCACTCACTGCATGACGATGCTATGTGCCGTAGCATGGTGTAGAGTTCAATAGACACTATATCTGCCCATCTGCAGTCATGCTCTCACCACCATTCCATGTCATTCACTCTACATACATAATATGGCATCCTTGCTTGTCACTAATAGCGGCTCTAGACACAATGCATTTTACTTAGGCCTATTGGTTTATTTGGATGGGACATAGTATAATAATGAACATTACACAAAATGCTAATTTCTATCTGTGGTCCGTGTAGCCTTTGTAAAGCCAAAACAAAACAAAAAAGTCATGAGAGCAGATTGGTCTGGAATAGGTTAATTGTACCCCAATTTCGTACTTTTTTGAAATTTTGGGTGGCCAATCACGACACGTTATGCAAACATATTACTGAATACCTGTGTCCTGATTGGCCACCCCAATTTGGGTGAAATGGGTGTACAACAGTTATTTACACTTAAGACGAGAGGCTGGTCTGCATTTTTGCGAGCCCCGGAAGTTAAGGTAACATAAATGCAACAGTATTCGAGCTGTGAACCAGAGCTATAAAAAAAACAGAATGCATGCATCCATTTCAAACACAGTGAAAAGAGACAATGAAAAACTAGAAGCAAAGGTAAAGCTATGACCGCCAACGGTATTTTGGACTCTCAGGCCTAGATTTCTGTCACCGCTAAACCGCTTATCCCTTCTTTGCCTTTTTAAACTATTTAAAAAAAACATTTTTCAATAGTTAAAATTACCAGTCTGCAAGCTCACAATGTGTCAATAGACTGGCATGTTGGAACTATTCCAAAACGTTTATAAAAATAGTAAAAAAAAAAAAAAAAAAAAAAAAAGGATAAGGGGTTTGGGATAAGGAGTTTAGGGTGTAATGGAAATGGAGCCCTGACAATCTGTGAACTTCTGGAGCGGCCGTCGTTGACGCCTGAAAACTGAGATGCAGGATTGACGGTGCATGAATCTCTCACATCTCAAACATGCTCTGCTCGTTTTCGTTATGTATTTTCCATCAGAGCGTTGTGTCTTCATTGCATGTTTGTGTTTTTTTTTGTGTGTGTTTTTAATCTGTTGTGGATTTTCATTCTTCTTTGTTCCGCTTGTTTCTCTTTTCCATCCCATCCCTGTCGCCTCACTTCATCTCTGCGACGCTTCTCGACGTTGTCTCCGCTTTCTGTTTCATCTCCCACCCTCCTTTGTGAACGTGTGCACGCGTACATCTCTGTGTATGTGCGACATGTGCGTGCGTGTGCGCCTTGTGCGCGTGTGCTCATCAGTATGCAGATGGCAGATATTGGGTGTACTCACCGGTCCTCGGCCGCCGTAAGCTAAACGCTAGCCCCAACGTAAGTGTGGTCACCGAAATGGACAGTGTAGATGACTATACAGACCTGCACCTCATAGCATCGCACATTTAACCTACTAGTTTCTAGTTCCTGGTGAGATTCTAGTTTTTAACGCTAGTTTCTGAAGCCCCGTCCTAGCTCCTGGCGCTAGATTTTAGTTTCTGACACTAGATTCTAGTTTTTGCTGTGTCCACGGCAAACTCATCATTGTTATTGTTAGCATATTCAAGGCTCAAATGGATAAAACGATGACATCTAGCCTGGCTAAAGAGAGACCAGAGAGACTCAAGTGTACACCAATTTCCTACTCCGCAAAATTGGGGTGGCCAACAGCTGATTTGGTCTTGCTTTAGCAAGGCTAGGTGGTGACATCTCCCATTCCCCAAAATAGATGCTCTACTTATTGCTGAATTGTAATACAATTAGTATAGTCTCAGGAGACACCGGTCAGCAGTGGTGAAAAAGCAATTACTCATGTACAGTGAACTGCTGCACTGCTGCATTGTAGCACAATGTGGAGTGCAGCGCAAAGCGTACAAATGGAACCAATTAGACCCATTGGTTCAATTTGTTACACTCAACGGAAACACATACATACAGTCAGGGGCGGATGTAAAGTTTCCCAATTGGCGTGTAGCTTCATTGCCCGTGACGCTTCGCACCAAGGGGGATGAAGCCGCACCCATACCATTTTCAGTTACACTTAAAGCATCAATAATGACATCAGTTGTTGAAGTTGCAACAGACACTCCGCAATCCGCATGCATAAAGCTAAAGGTCTGACTCAGAGAGTTTTCTGTTTTCAATGATGTTGTTGATTTAGTGGTACGGCAATTCTAGTTAGTTAGTAGCCTGGCCTAACCCGAAATGATTTTGGCCTAGGGGGGGTGGGGTGCCGGTGGGATCCACACGGCAGATCGAGCTGATCTGATTTGATCTCACGAACGTGTCGTCATCCCCGGCCCCTCCCACGCCCCTCCACTGCTGTTCCACGTCATATCATTTAGAGCGACGCCCACCCCGGAAGGTTAACTCCCCCCTCTAGGCCACTGTGGGTAACAAATTAGTCCAGGCTTTCCGTTTCCGCGCAACGCAAACGAAAATGAAAGCCTGGGTGCTAGTTAGTTAGTAGCAGCAGTAGTGTTTCAAATCATTTTAAATCTAGGGTTAGGGTTAGGTTAGTTTCAGTTTCATTTGAAGCATCTTTGGTTGTTTTGCATGCATGCCATCATGCTTGATGGGGCAGACTGGGTGTTTAGAGGGGCATTGCCCCCCCCCCCCCCCCCCCCATGCCCATGCCTAGATCTGCCCCTGCATACAGTAGTTCCAGATCTGTGCTTTCCACAATCCTTAGCGCAGGTGTCCACTTATCACCCTATGTGTAGTGTGCGTACGCAGCAAGGCTATTATAGGTTTGCTTTTTTTCGTTATTTCGTTTGCTTTGTGTCGGACAAAATAGACACTAAAATCCGATTTGCTCAGACCAGTGTTGGGCAGTAACTAATTTTAGATTACATATTACTGTAATATTATTACTTTTGCACCAAAAAGTAAAGTAACGAGATTACTCTGCAAAAATGGGTAATAAGTAACGCATTACTTTACAAGTAACGCCAAGTTACTTGTTTAAAATGAGCTTGTTGTTGCATGCAAAAATAGAACAGATTTACAAGCTATCGACAGATACTGTAACAACAGAGATGTGTACTAGATTTGCAGATTCAGTGCACACGCAGGATCATGCTCACAGTTATGTACACTACAAATATCTTGCTGCTATATTTTGTATTTATTTTTAAATACAAGACCTCAACTGTCTTTGAAAACAATTGTGAAAAAGTTTAAAAAGTCAAAGAGACAAAGAGACTATTATTATTCCAATAAATTGGATTCAGTTCTAAAAATAGCTCGCTAAACAGATTATGTTGTACATCTCTATTTTTTCAAATGTAGGAGTTGAGAACTTGGGAAAATAATAACGTAATATGTAATATATTACTCTTTGATTCCAGTAATAAGTAAAGTAATGATATTACTTTGTCTAAGGGGTAACGAGTAAAGTAAAGAAGTTACTTTCCTAAGTAATATTGACCAACACTGGCTCTGACACATGTGGTGTAATGTCACCCTAATGTTTGTGTAGGAAGAAAAACTACACTAATAGTTGAATGTAGGAGGGGGTAGCACCAGGGGCGGATGTAATATTTCCCAATTGGGGGGCATCTGAAAATGGTAAGGGGGCAGCTTCATCTCTTCATTCATGAAGCCGCCCCCATACCATTTTCATTAGTGTTTCAAATACTTTTAAATATAAGCACAGAAATATCTTGGGTTGATTTGCATGCCATCATGTTTGGTGGGGCAGACTGGGCATTTAGGGGGGCATTGCCCCCCCATGCCTATGCCTAGATCGGCCCCTGGGTAGCACCCCTCAAACAGAAAATAGAGAGAATACAGGAGAATAGAAGTAAATGTGGCTCTTCTTTCCCTTGCTGTTCCCTTGTTCTCTCTCCCTCTCTCTCTCTCTCCATCCCTCCCATCGCTCCCCCCTGCTGGTACCTTGCGGTAACAGCAGCCTGAGGAGGATCGGGGCTGGGTGTGCTCTCCTCTGCACTGCGCCTCAGAGTCCACAAGGGGCAGCGATGGGGAGAGTGAGACAGTCAGTATAAATGCTGCACAAACGCATCCAACAACACGCATCCATTCATGTTTCATTCATCCTTTCCTTTCTTTGTGACCTTATTTCTTTACATTCTGGCATCACTTTCCCCCTCCCCTCTCTCTCTTTCTCTCTCTCTTTCTCTATTTCCTTCCCTTCTTTCATCATTTCTTAAAAAGGATCCCCGGCTAAAGGCAAATTTTCCTTTAGAACGTTGTACTAGCCCTATATAAACTAAATATACAAATAAAAACACCTTAAATGTTGTATTTTTCATAATAATAAAAAAAATCTTTACCTCAACTTGTTGCTGGTTGATGATGTCATACTGTATGTGCATAAGGACTAGTCCTAGTGACAATAATACCTCCTAGTGACAACATAAACATCAAACTAATAATTGAATTACTATGCATTTACACATGCAAGGTAATGAAAACATTCCACAGGGATGGACCACACATGGACATGACATCATCAACCAGCGACAGGAGCAGCTGATATTGAGTTGAAGATAGTTTATTTGTGAATTAATTATTATTGATTAAAATTATTAAAGGTGTTTTTTATTTCTTTATTTGATTAATTTTGATTATACAGGACAGGCATAATGTTTTAAGGGTAATAGAAGCAACCTTTAACCAAAAAAACAAAACTTTGTTGTTGTCAACAAATTATGAAATCAAAACATTTGTCGGGCTCAGGAAAGCGTTTTAGCCAATCACAGTGCAGCAGTCTCCGGCAGCAGATTCATAATGAGCCAATAGTGCAGAGGTGAGGTGGAGTTAGATTCCGTTTTTTAAACAAATCTGTTTACAAACCCATGCAGTGTTTGTACACACTAAAGTTGCCTCTATTACCTTTAAGGCATATTTGTCTCAATAGCCAGGGATTCTTTCAACAGGTTTCTCTCTTTTTTAATGTTGTTCCCTCTCTCTCTCTCTCTCTCCCCTTCCCCTTGCTTTCTCTCTTGTGACATACAGTAAAGGGAATTTGCTGTGGTGTCCATACCATGTTTCCAGTGGGATCAGAGAGGCCCATTGCATGGCTAACAGTGACTAGATTCTACACAGACCGCTCAGTGGTGATTGATGGTCCAGTCATGAGGACGGTCTATGATGAGGCTTCTGCCACGTTTTTTGTTTTTTTCTTTTCTTTTCTCTACAACAATGCAGAAGAGGCTCGCTTGTGGAACCCAATAACTATGTTTTTATTTGTTGCCCCGACACGCGCCGGCACAGTGCGCCGCTGAGAAAAAGCTAGTCTACGAGGAGGTACGGACGTACGAGATTTTTAAGGCTGGCTATTTTCGGCGCATGGCTCCATCGTTTGATGAAGTATGAATCTGGGCTTCAAGATGACAACATGTGCAAGCAAACATGCGTGCGCTCGCGCACGCACACACACACACACGATATGCAAAACCCTCATTCAGTGCCACTCCTCACCGCTGGCACCGTTTCTGAATACAATCAAATTAAAGGAACACACGAATGCAGTGATGCAACTGTGAAGATTTTACTGTGGCCGTCCAGGCGTTTAACTGCGTGTTTTCTTCCTCTGGTTCGGCCCCTCGGTGCATAAATTATCTTGTTATCAGGGTCTTCTCTTGTCTCCCAGATAGCAAAATAGGATGGAATCAACGTTGAAATATGGTCAGGCAGAAAATTGAATCCACGTTGAAGCCTGACATTGAACTATCATTGAACGTGGTCGCCTCCGTCAATGTTGATCCAATGCTAGGTTTTCAACCATAGCTGATGCTATACTGATGTTGATTCAACCATCTTCTAAATTGGGATCTAAATGTACATTTTGGTTGATTTTACATTGAATCAATGTTAGCAAATCAATGTTAATTCAACCAGTATTCAACTAATATCTAAATGGTAATCTACATGTAGTTCTGGCCCATAGCTCCACTGCTTCTATGATTCTCCCTTGCAGGGGAGCTCTGTGATAGACAATGTAATCTCTGGGATGAACCTCTGACCAGTCTCTCTTTTGGAGTGGAAATATTAGAACGTTTTACCTACTCACCAAAACAAACACTTGTGTGATTAGAAAGACTACTTTCCTTAGGGGATGCACTGAGCCCATCACCACATGTATAAAATGCACTTATTGTACAGAGTAGTTTTTCAGCAGGTAAAAAGAAAAGTATTTACCAAAGAGTGCATTTTATCCATGTGGCTAAGTGTTTTCACTTAGGAAAGTAGTCTAATAAGTTACACAAGCCACGTTTGTTTTGGTGAGTAGATAAAACGTTCTTTATATCTCCACTCCAGAAGAGAGACTGGTCAGAGGTCTATCCCAGAGATTACATTGTCTTTCACAGAGCTCCACTGCAAGGCAGAATCATAGAAGCAGTGAAGCTATAGACCAGAACTACATGTACATTTGAGATTAATATCTAAACCCATTAGTTATTTTAAGTCTACACCATACTATTACAAGTGTCTTCACTCAATACTTATTGTTGGCAGATGATCTGTAATAAATTGTTCAAAAGTACCATTCCAAAATGAGTAAACAAAGTTAAAATGACAACATTACTGTATATTATTTTTGGAAAACTGGTAAACCATTCAAGTAGATCAGGGGTGCCTAAAAGGTAGATCACACAGGCTGTGTAATGACAGTCCCCTAAAACATATAACCGTCAACTCAAACCCTAATACCTTCTTTCCAAATATCAGTAGTTGTACTGTATATACACACACACACACAAGAAAACAGTGTAATTTTTTAAACATTATGTTCTTTCAGAGCGAACTTTATTAACTCAAATCACTGCTTCTATGAGGTCCCGATACATTTTTTTCCCCTTTTCTGATCAGGAAAAAGAAATCTTAAAGTCAACCAACCAGGAATAGCAGACTCCACATGATCCAACATGTTATTTACCTGCCACAGTGTCAACCCTTTGTCTGACATGTAGTTACACTGGCATTTACCAACACATTTACCACTGGTATGAACCGATAATGACAAATAAGGGACAATACTGATACTTTTCTGAAACCGATAATGGCAATACGACAGATCCGATACGTTTTTCCGATATTGATACAGTATCAAGACACCCCTAGTACTCATCATTTCTATAGACCTGCGCAGTGACGTCACCGCCCCTGTTCCAGAAACGGATTCCCCATTCATTTTTCTCATAGACTTTTCAAAAAGAATTTATATTAAGACGATTACGCCGCGGACAAAGCCAACTCGGGTCGTGACGAATCATGACGAAACGATACAAAAAGTCTACTTCTTGCTAATTAGATATTATATGACGATATTGTGCTTGTTGTCATGATTTGTCACGACCCGAGTTGGCTTTGCCCCAACGCAATCGTGTTTTTATTAACCATTTTCTAAAAGTCTATGAGGAAAATGAATGAGGAATCCACTAGTGGAACAGGGCTGGTGACGTCAGTGCGCAGGTCTATAGGTATTGGGGCTTTGTTTGGAGTCTCCAGTCTCTTCAGCTGTTTCATTAAACAGAAAATGCAATTTTCAAGTTGGGATACCAATTGTATCCAATCACTGCAGAATGAATGCAGCCAGGAAGATGAATCCAAATCAAAAAATTGGCACGGAGACGGCATCCGTGGTGTTGTTCTGGCAACAACACCACAGGGAAATTCCTCCCCATGTCAACCAATTGGGAGAATAATATAAAAAGGGTTTAAAAAAAAAAAAAAAAAAAAAAAAAAAAAGTCAATTCCCTGGGACTACATATTTTCAGATGGGGCTGGTTGACCTGGGTTTGTAACACTCCATGGGGCCGCTTGAACTGGGTTTGGGGCACTCTGTGGGATGCATCCGTCCTGATCTGGCGCATAACGCAGCCACTGCATGACCGTTTCGCAGTAGTCCTTTTCAGTGAGCTTTGGGTCAACCTGCCGAGCGAACAGCAACTGAAAGACAAAGAGACAAATAGGAGGGAGGAAGGTACAATTTCTTGTTAGCATCATACACCACTTTATTACAACATAACATTTATTAAGTTATTGTATTTTATACATAAAGAGCAGAGAGGATGCAATATACTGTAATAGTTGGATTTAAATTCTGTCCCTACTGTATGCCTAGATACAGTACAACACACTGAGCATAGTCTGGAACTGTGTTGAAGTTTTATTTCCCAGGAGCAGTCCCAAACAAATTCCAAATACAAGTCAAAGCCAAAGGGTTAGGGTTAACAGTGGGCTCTGATTGGTCCATATTGAGTTCCAGGGTTTTTGTTCCTGTGGTAGTTTGGGCTGGTCTCCAGGCTAGTTTAGATGGATGGGCTATCAAGGCCAGAAATTTGTGTTTTGATTAGGCATTCAATTCCTGCATAACTTCCAAGTCATGTCCCATGCATACCCCCCATTATATTCTGAATCAACAGCAGTCATGCCTCACACCCTAAAATTATGAAGTAGTTTGCAGGCAAGGAAGCTCACCAAACATGCATTGTTGTAGTGCTGTGTTCTTGAAAGCCTTCTTTTCTCCACACCATTTGTCGCTCTTTCCAGCCCAATTGCATCCACTGGCCCGCCCGTTGGTCATGGAAGTCGCCAACATCCGTCTGATCATGTTCTCTGAAATGGTGCCTCCTACCATAACCAGGCGAGCAATGTAAATCAGAGAAAAGAAAATGAAGGCACTGAATTAGAAACAGCATAACAGCACTTTTTTTTTAACAACGAGCAACCAACTGGCAGACATGGGCTGGAATAACCGTGTTAAACTACAGTAAGCCTCTTGTCCTAATTTTAGTCATGTCCATACGTAAACTGTATCTGAACAATTTCAAAACACTTAATAAGCAGCAAATCTACAAGCTCTGTGGCATGATTTGAACTTGTATCCTAGAATCTGTGCTCAAGTAGCTAAAGGGCTAAACATATTTTCCCCTGAGGTAAACAACCAAGGCCACACTGACTGAAATGACCTACATTTGATGAATTGCAATTCAGTCTGTCAAATTACCATGGGTTTCTGGGGTTGTTGAAGATGGTCTCCTTCAACACGTTCTTCATGAACTTCACATCCCATGACAGGTCCTGAACCACCACAAGCACTTCAGCCAAAATAATAAAAAAAATGAAAATAATTAAGTGAGAAAAAAAAACACAATGGAAACAAGTCTCTGATGGCTATGTCTTAAGCAATATTATATAAATTAACTCTTACTGTACAAACTAAAGTGCTTAATCAATGGCGTGAAGTAAACAAATAGGTAATCATCCAATAGAGATCTAACCTCACACAAACAAATCAGAAAATGTCTACAAATGTTAGGTAACATTCACATACCATTGCAACCATGACTAGGCCTCGAATGCACTGGATCATCATCACACTGGTGGTACCCTCTGAAGTCTAAAGGGAAAAGGAAAAAAGAGAGAGAAAATAAATATACAGAGAAGAAAAACACAACACACACACACACACACACACACACACACACACACACACACACACACACACACACACACACACACACACACACACACACACACACACACACACACACACACACACACACACACACACACACACACACACACACACACACACACACACAAATTCATTTGTGTGCCTAAAGCCCTTGGGAGTTTGACATGCGTTGATGATGTGCAGTATATTACCAGGGCTGTATCCTGACAGCTTTGTAGAAAAAATGGAAATGTAAAACTAACTAATTATGTCATAAATTATGTCAAAAAAGGAGCTCTATGCCCATTTCTCAAAACATGTACAATATCATACCACTGCTTGTAGTAGGCTTCTGTGGATCCTGCAGCTGCTTGCAGTGGTGGATCCTGGAGCTGCTGTGGGGCTTGCAGCTGGTGGTACTGAGCACTGTGGGCTGTAGCCAAACCTGGCATCTCAGCTGAAACACACGGTTAGAAATACAAACTTTGAAGTTACTAGCAACTATTGTATATAGAGTACGCCATATAAATGTATCATGTACAACTATACATGCATTATTCATTTTGTGACTTTAATTGTAAGTCATGAAGGCTTGGGATTGACTGGTGTTCATATTGCTATGCATACACATTGTAAAGTGTGTATGCTGTTGCATGCATGATAGCTCCAACAAGAACACCAAGACAAGTTCACTTACTGCTATTTAAATCAGGAGTCTGCAACTCTTCTAAATAGCTGCAACTCATGCATCCAATGAACCTTAAAAGGTAAACCAGAGCGAGAATTTGAAATGCTACAAATCATGTTCAACAGTTATCCAGTTGGCATTCTAACATTAATAGCAACATACCAGTAACTGTAGGCTCTAGGCCTGGGCTGCACAGCTGGAGACTTCCCAGACTTCAGCATCTTATGAGACTGGCTGGATTTTGGGGTCTGACCTACAACATTTTAGTTGGCATGTTATTCAAAATGTATTTATTTTGGGCTATTTTTCAAATTAAGGTTGCTCATTTTTTGCTGCTATAATGGCACGTGTGTGCGCACACGCACACACACACACACACACACACACACACACACACACACACACACACACACACACACACACACACATATTTTACTGTAGCAGTGATCAGTTCCAAAACTACTAATGTAAATCAAATGCATTGCATCAATACCAGGGAAACCAACATACACAGGCCGCGCAGAGTTATTATTTTAGCTGTACTTGTAAATAATTGCACTGCTATTCGAGTTATACACTAGGGACATTCCTAACATCAGTTTCTACATGCTGTGCTGGGGACCCCTACTTGACATTTCTAACATCAGTTTCTACATGCTGGGGGACCCCTAGCCCTGTTCCATTGCGTAGAACAGGGAAGGGGACCCCCTACTCAACATTTGTAACATCAGTTTCTACATGTTGGGGACCCCTACTCGTCATTTCTAACACCATTTTCTACATGTTGGGGACCCCTACTCAACATCTGTAACATCAGTTTCTACATGCTGGGGGACCCCTAGCCCTGTTCCATTGCGTAGAACAGGGAAGGGGACCCCCTACTCAACATTTCTAACACCATTTTCTAAATGCCTGGTTTACAATGGGGCTCTATGGGCTGGCTTGTAGACTATACCAGACGTAACCAAAACATATATTCCCGTCGTGGTTCAGAATGGAAATAAAGCAAGGGAGACATTATTTCCTAAGGCCTACTTATTACATTAACCACAACTACCTGCCGTCCCCTGCGCCAAACTTATGTACACGAAGAGTTATAGTTTCCATTATTTAATTCATCTTTTGATGCGAACGTGTCGTTTGGTTGCATTTCATTTGGGACAAATGGGCGCGGCCATTTTGTGAAAGAAACAAGCCCCGCACCCATTCTATTCGAATGGCATTGGGTCAGATTCTAATATGTCTATGATTCTACCCCTCAATGTACCGTTTCCTGTTCGGTAAGAGTCATCCAATGCGCACTCTTTTGATTGGCTCACTCGCACGACATCATTCAGTACCAAAGCACGCGATTGGTCTGTTTGATTTAGCGCCTATAGCTCGTACAGCAATAGCCATAATATATAACTTCCACGGGAGGGTGTTTACGTGGATTACGTTGTACTCCCGTGGAGTTATAAAGAGAAGCTGCCAATTCGTCTTGGGGGGATCGCTCTAATCAAATCAACGCTACATATATGCACGGACACACGAACAAAGCAGCTTACCGGAATGTGCCGACGCTTTTCTTTATATCCGCGGCAGTTTCCAGCCCCGGAGAGCTATGTATGAAAATAAATCAGTGTTTTAATAAATCCATTTCTGTCCGAGCCCCTACCCCTCCCCCTCGTGTTACTCGACTTCTTCTCTGTCCCCAAAATGAGCGCATCATGGGCGCAACTGCGCTACAGCGACCCCCGGCCACCCATTGCGGCCGGGAGGGGAACTGCACCTTGAAAAAATACAGGTTAAATAGCCTACATTAAGGGAAATAATCACTCCTTTGTTTGCGCAGTGCATTTTGAGAAGAGAGACGGAGACGGGAGAGGACTCAGAGGATTGAGCAAAAAAAAAAAAAAAAAAGAGCCAGACCAAAACCAGATAAAAGGTTTCAGTCAAAGTACTGTATTATTTTTATTTTTGTTATAGACCAGGGGTTTTCAACAGGTGGTCCGGGGACCACCAGTGGTCCTTGAGAGGGTTCCGGGTGGTCCCCAGGATAAATGATGGAAAGTTGGTTGACCAGATGTAACTCTTGAGAGTGTAAACATGAAACCAAATGGACCCTTGCGGGTCCATTTGGTTTCATTTTTACACTCCCAAGAGTTAAAATATTCATCATCTGAATTAGCACCACTTAATTGTGGACAAAAAGAATTCTTTAATTTTAGGTCTTTGGTGTGAAAATGTAATCACATGGTGGTCCGTGGCTCAAATGATAAATAAATGGTGGTCCCTGGAGTCAAAAAGGTTGAAAACCCCTGTTATAGACGATTTTAAGGTTTTATACATTTTGGTTAGGTGAAAAGACAAACTCCAGTGTCTACAAGGTAAAACAAACCCACAAGGTTTTCCCAGATAGCAAAATGCATTGATTCAACGTTGAATTTTGGTTAGATAACCAGAATTCAACGTTGAATCAATTAATTTTGCTATCTGGGTTCTGTCCTAGAGTTTGTTTATATTATAATTCTTTATTCTGATTCTTGCACTTTTCTTTAATTCTGTCTAGATTATTAATTGTATATGATTGTCTGTATTATTGAAATTTATCCCAATTCAACCTTTTAATCAGTTTTACTATATTTTCTGCTTTGATTCTGTGTTAACTTGAGTCATGTCAGTTTGTTTTCAGTTATTAATTTTATATTTTTTCCTCTTTGTTTTTTACAGCACATTAATTCTGCTGTAGCCTTTGGAGCCCTTTACAAAGCCTATATTGCAGCCCATACAGAGACATTGTGTCTATGTGCTGTAAAAAAAAAAAAAAAAAAACAAAGGGATAAAAATACTACAATTAACAACTGAAACAAACTTTAAACTGACATGACTCAACTGAATACAGAATAAAAGCAGAAAATGTAGTAAACCTGATAAAAGATAAATTGAGTCTAAGATATGCTATATTACCATAATGGTAATGATTTCAATAATACAGACAATCATTTGTAGACACTGGAGTTTGTATTTTCACCTAACCAAAAAGTATAAAACCCTAAAATCGTCTGATGGATAAAGAAAAAGGTTTAAATAGTTAATACTAAAAAACTTTTTTTTATCTGATTTTCTGTTTCTCTCTCTTTTTTTGCTCACTGCTCTCCCGTCTCTGTCTCTGTCTTCACCAATAGCACTGCGCAAACAAACGAAGGAGTGATTCTTTCCCAGGAAGCATCACTTCTGTCATTTGCATGAAAACAAATGGAAAAGTACTGGAAGAGTACTGTATTTAACCTGTATTTTTTCAAGGTGCAGTTCCCCTCCCGGCCGCAATGGGTGGCCGGGGGTCGCTGTAGCGCAGTTGCGCCCATGATGCGCTCATTTTGGGGACAGAGAAGAAGTCGAGTAACACGAGGGGGAGGGGTAGGGGCTCGGACAGAAATGGATTTATTAAAACACTGATTTATTTTCATACATAGCTCTCCGGGGCTGGAAACTGCCGCGGATATAAAGAAAAGCGTCGGCACATTCCGGTAAGCTGTTTTGTTCGTGTGTCCGTGCATATATGTAGCGTTGATTTGATTAGAGCGATCCCCCCAAGACGAATTGGCAGCTTCTCTTTATAACTCCACGGGAGTACAACGTAATCCACGTAAACACCCTCCCGTGGAAGTTATATATTATGGCTAGTACAGTAACAGGAAAATAATAATAAAACATCGAAAGGTTTCAAAACACATGGAAATATTAATTAACGTAATGCTTATATGTCTAAGAACACACACTGAAACCATACAGACCCACTTGTACACTCGTTGAGTTACAATAATAAGGATATCATAGCGAATATTCATCAATATTTCACGCATTTATCTATCAAGTTGCAGCCTGCCCTGCAGCATAAGCACAACACAATGGAGTTATTCTTCCAGTAAACACATTTATGATAAAAGTAAAAAATTTCAAACTTACTGCAAAAGTGCTCAGGGTAGAGTAATATTTTGGGTTTGCAGAGAAAGAAGCAGTAGCAAAACTCCATCAAAACAAACTGAACTCCTGAGACTCCGTGTGTGGTTGGCAGTTGGGACATACCACTCGTTTAAAAAAAAGAGGGGGGGAATTGGACCAGTCCACTTCTGTTAGTGACGTTTAATTGAACAGGAGGAGGAGGGGTGGGGAGTTGATGAACAGCATCTGTAGATTCAACGTTGGTTAGACATTGGCATTTCAACCATTAAAATTAGATCACTAAACAACATTGATTCAATGTCATCTTTTCAATACTGGATGATTGTCTAGAATTGGATGATTGTTTGAAGGTTGATCCAACATCAATCGTCGATCTCAACCAAAAATCAATACTTATGACCATAAATCAACATAGAATTAACATCTTTTGTTATCAGGGTCTTCTCTTGTCTCTCTGTCTCTCGAAACTGTCGTCTGTCTTTTTAACCGATTCAGGACCGAGACCAGATGCGATCAAATGTCTTCAGAATTCTGGCAGTTTTTCCAGAAATAATTTCTATAATTGATTGGTTCTCAATCTATTTCAGGTCAAGGTCATGTGATTACCTGCTGACCCCAATCTAAAAAAAATGTTCTTCTAGGGACATCCCAATAGCAAATATAACAAAATACTTCCTGAAAAAGAATACAATATTTGCACACATTCCCAAGATCTATCAAAAGTGCGAATACGAGCTAGTAGATCTGCTGTGTTTTTTTAAGTCAAATATTTGCTTCTGGGAGGTCCCTGGAATACATATTTTAAGAAGGCGGTCCGCAGCCAAATACAATGCAGATAGTTCTGGGACTCCTTGACATGAAATATTTTGAACACCACTGACCAGAAAGATGTTTTTTTTATTATTATTATTTTACTTATTTTTATTTTTTGTCTTTATTTTTGAAAGTAGCTCTCAAGTCAAAAAAGTGTGGGCACCCCTGCTCTATGGCATCTGGATATAGGATGCGTTTTTATTTCTGCTTCTGCCAGTCAGTCGGATATACCGGTAAAACACATGCATTTTTTACTGTATGTAGTCTCTTAATATGTTTGGTGTTTATGTTTGATGATATCAGAATTGAAAGATGCAATTAAATAAAGTCAAATGTATATGAACAATATGGAAAGTAAGTTCTCCTCTAGTCATGTACAGTATAATACAGGGCTTATGTAACTGAGAAAATGTCCCTCTCTTGCTCTTTCATTTTTTATTTCTTTTTGTTTTTTCCCATTTTCTATTAACTAATGGAACCATGTGTGTTTATTTTCTGTGATGTATGCACACATCAGAGTTCTAATTGATGTATTTATTTTTTATATACAGTATATATATATATATATTATTTCTTGTAGTTTGACAATGAATGGTCCTTCATTATGGAGAGACAGCGAAATCATCTAGCGATCGCGAGCGATGGTCACAACTCATTGTAAATTGGTCGCAACCAATGCTTATAGATCGGGAACCCCAGCGACCGTTTTACAGTCAACCTTTTTTTCATAAACCGTTGCGACGGTTTGCAATCGGTCACGATTGTTTGGGAAACAGACGCAACCTTTTTTCATCTGTCGCGACTAAATCTACACCCTGACCCTTAGCCCTAAACTTAACTTCAGCGAAACCTATGCCTAAACCTAAACTAAACCCTCGACCAATTGAAAAAATTGGGGCTAGGTGGACAAAGGTCGTGGCCGTTAAACAACTAGTCGCAATCATCGGACGCGGTCGCTAGATGATTTTGCCCCTCCTCTCATTATTATGCCTTACTGACTTACTAAATGCTTATTTATTTGGGCTGTGCATCAGTTAAATGCATTTGGGTCAAAGGGCAACGGTTTGAAGAAAAAAAGAGAAGATAATCACACATTGTACATGTTTATTTTTTAATTATATGATCATTATTTTGTGGTTACTTAACAGTAAAAGATATCTATATAAAATATATGATAATATAAGATAGACTTTATGAAAAGGGCAAACCAATATTTTGTAAATTGTAAATAAAAATAATGTCCGTGATTCCGTGTGCGTACAGGGAATACATGTGCATGTATGTCCATGCGAGTACTGTACGTTTGTGTACGAGTGATGGTGCGCGCACGCACACACGCGTGTGTTACAGAGAATGTGGTCATGTGTGTCCCTATCTAATTGTCATTATTACGAGCCATGGAGTTCTGCTAACAGCTATAAGCATGATGGCTGGTGTGTGTGTGTGTGTATCCATATGTTGTGGTACAACTGAGAAACCACTAAACCAAGTGAGAAAAACGAATGAGGGGCAAGCCGTTTTTCCTGGCCAGCCGGCTGCTTCTCGCCTGTTTATCTCACTTGCACAGTTTTGTTTTGTTGTTCTCGCTTGTACTGTAACAACGCATATATTTGCAGATCCTATTGTATTTTCTCAAATCTCAAAAAGTGTTTAGTCTACATAGTAACGTATTAACCACATTCAACCTGGCATCCCAAACATTTTTGGCACGCCATATAAGAAAAAAAAAAACGAACGCAAAAAAGAGCCGATCTACAAGCTTGCAACTCTGCACAGCGCAAGCGTGTAGGTCAGCGATTGTTTTTGCACGACGACCGTGTTAAGATGTAGCAGCCAGTATTCGATTGTTGGGCGTCCCAACTTCTGTCCCCGTGCTCCTATTGGTGGGTTAATACCGTACTGTACCGTGTCCCTGTGGCTGGGTTGTTACTGTGTACTGAACTGTGAATGTGATGACATTCTACTATAGGCCTCTGTGTGTGTACAGTGGTTGTATAACATGTTCGCTCATCAACCCGTGTCCAACACAATAAATTATCTTGTGTAAAAAAAAAAAAACATGTTATTCCCATGAGTGTTATTACTTGTGCAAGGAGAGCGCGCAAGTGCCGTAATATTATGCTGCGTATGTCGGTGGTGTCAGTCGGCCAATCAGTAATGTGATCGCTTTGCGGTCGTTGACCGTCCCTTGGACTGGTTTAGGTATTTTGAGTATTGTCTCCTGGAGGTGTCATTTGGGTATAATCTGATGGAGGTATCAGGGGTACTTGCCCTTTGCTCGCTCGCTCTGCTCGTACACAAGTAGGCCATGGCCACAAGTATTAAGTATTGTCTCCTGGAGGTGTCATGAGTATTATCTCCTGGAGGTATCGGGGGTGCTTTCCCTCTACTCGCTCGCTCTGCTCGCACACAAGTAGGCCATGGCCTACACTCAAGATATACAAGCTTCCATGTTGGTGCCGAGGAACGCAATGAAAGAAAAAGTTACGTGGGTCACATGACTGCAGGACGCTGTACCTGCAGTCATATGGACAGTCATGTCCATATAACATTATGTTTAGTCACATTTACCACTTTACCACTACACTTACCACTAAGCTCTTTGTTGTTTCTTCTATAGGGCAGGGGTTTTCAACCTTTTTCATACCAGGGACTACCATTTATTCAGCATTATTCAGAATACCACGGACCACCATTTGATTACATTTTCACACCAATGACCTATAAATTAAAGAATTCTTTTGGTTTTGTCCACAATTCCAGTCTGTATTTTGCCAACAAAACAGTGTAAAGTACTTAATTAAGGGTCCATTTGGTTTCATTTTTACATTCTCAAGAGTTACATCTGGTTAACCTAATTTCCATCATTTAGCCTGGGGACCACCTGGAACCTTCTCGAGGACCACCGGACCACCTGTTGAAAACCCCTGTTCTAGGGATATCATGTTTTTTTTGTTGCTTCTAACCTGATTCTGATCATGTAATGATTTTTAGTATATACCGATTTTTTCCTGATCTAATATTTATATTTCTATGGAACATTTGGGCCCTTAAAATAGTACAATATCCAAAATCCAAATCATATATTGTTGATCACATTTCTTTTGCTCACAGTCTGTTTTCAGTTACTGGTATGTGAAAATGATCAGCCCTCGATTTCCGGCTCCAATTCATTATAAAACCCTTGCATACACTGAACAACTTTCAGCTTTAAAATGAAAGTGCTCATGGCGGCTAATGAAAACAGCAGATCTGCAAGCTCACAGTGTGTTGTGACATATGTGAGCTTCTATAGTAGATACTGTATATGGCACATGGTACATTAATTGGAAATGACTTTTATGGCTTGAAAATCACAGTTTTCACCAGGGGTGGAAATTTCCACTCGGTTATCGATTTGGTCTATAATTTATATACTGTTAGATAGTTTGTTACATGGACCGGGTCAAGTTAAGCTGATTAGTCCACCAAATTGGAGATATGGTTGCAAGTAGTATCTTGTTTACAATGAAGTTAATTTGTTACAAAGCATTGGTGCGGACCAGCCTGTACAATGAGGCTGATATCAAAGACAAAACCTAAATGAAGAAGTCATTATTCACGTCTAACCATCATTGTATTAAATGGGAAGTTTACAGTATCACTTCACTATTCTTTCAAAGCATTCATTAGCCATTTTCCTCTTTTTGTGAGTTCACTGTAAGTCTAACATCACGCTGCAGAACGCAAGCAGTTTAACACTGAACTGCAATGACTGAGAACGTGTATGCCAACACCGGGCCATATCTGACCAAGAAGGACAGATACGGCCAAGGAGAGCTGGAGATGGAGATGAAGGCGAGAGGAAAGAGAGAGGCAAGGACAGAGAATATCTACGCGAATACACACAGACAAGAAGAGCCCATATATGAGAATACACACGACATTTACCCTGCTGGGACACAGGGTAAAGACAACACATCAGCACAGGAGCAGCTTGGAGGTAACATTAACATTTCTAAGTTCTACCTTAAAACTAATGGTGTATATCAGGGGTTTTCAACAGGTGGTCCGGGGACCACCAGTGGTCCCTGAGAGGGTTTCAGGTGGTCCCCAGGCTAAATGATGGAAAGTTAATGATGAACCAAAAAAAAAAAAAGATAAACCAAATGGACCCTTTGGGTCCATTTGGTTTCATGTTTACACTCTCAAGAGTTGAAATATTCATCATCTGAATTAGCCCAAGACTACACAACTAGAGAATGTAGAAGATTAATGGTCATTTTGATCTGTATGTTTGACTGTTTTGATTTCTCCGAAATCCAGCCTGGAATTGTGGACAAAAGCAAAAGAAATCTTTAGTTTTGGGGGTCTGTGGGCCGCTAAAATGTCAACAAATGCTGGTCATTGGCTCAAATTCTGAATAAATAGTGGGCCCTGGTATGAAAAAGGTTGAAAAGCTCTGGTGTATATGGATATTACACAAGTTTAGTGGTGTTTGGAGAAGTTGGTAAACCAGTCTCTCTTTTATACCTCTACAGTTCAAACTGTGTTGTTGTACTGTAGCACGGCCTGGTTTAACAGTCTGTCAATAACCAATAAAAACAAACTGTATAGCCAAATTAAGATGTGTGCTAAAACTACTGGTATAGGCTGGTTGAGGCCGTGCTACACTCTATAAAGAAGCCCACACCAAGAGCATGCTGAGACCGGCCAATAGTATCTCTTCTGACCCCTCACATGTTCTGGAAGGAGAATACCAACTGGCGCCATCCATGAGGCGGTTTAAAGTTCCTAAAGTTAAGAAAAACAGACTTAACTCTTTTGTATCCAGGGTCTGTTCTACTGTCCCGTCTGTAATGTACTATAATGTTATGTCTGCAGCCTACTAATGCTGTAATGTCTGTGAATGGTGATGCCAATGGATGCAAAACAAATTTCAGTGTCAGCTGACAATTAAGTGACTGACAATTAAAAGGTGTCATGCTATAAAACAGGAGCCGTGCTCTGCTTAAAAGTAATAACCATCATCATCATCATCATCATCATCAGTCAATTAACCCATTTGACAAGACTGATTCTAACACCTTCTGAAACCTAACCTAAGGTTTTCTGGAAATGTTTCATGTACTTGAACTAAATATTGCCATATGAGACACAGAGGTAGCAGCACCCGGCATGAAAAGTACATATAGCCTAATTAGGCCATGCGGTATAAATTACTTGCATTAGGGCCTATTAATACCTTCACAGAAACATGTCAGATATTTTAAGTGTCTTGTTTTGGGACTATACTGGTTTAGTGAGTGTGACGATGGTGTTGTATGTTTTTCAGCCTCAGGGAACTCAAAGCACCATCTCTACTTGGCTGCTGTGTTGTGTGTGGGGCTGCTGTGCCTTCTGCTATTGGCTGGCATCATATTCCTGGTCCTACTCTGTGAGTAGAATTTCTACACTGTTGAATGAAGTACAGTACATTGTGCTCTATTGGGAAGCAGGTGTGTTATTGGTGTGAGGCCTGCAGTGGACATTTAAAATGTCAGTAGAAGGGTCTTGTGATTTCAGGTGCCTATATATGCATGTTTGTGGGGCTCACTGTGAACAACAGGTATTTTTTTAGTAGCCGCAAGAATGAGTGTGGTTATGATGACTGTAAATAGTGCATTTATATAGTGCTATAGGTGCTATCACACACATACATTCATACACTGATGGCAGTGGAAACCATGCAAGGCACAAGCAGCACATCGGGAGCAATTAAGGGGTGGCGTTGGTGGTGGCTCAGGGGTAGAGTCACTGGATGGTAACTGCAAGGTTGCCGGTTCGAACTCGGGCTCCTCCAGGGTTAGCGTTGATGTGTCCCTGAACAATGTGCTAGTAGTTAGTAGGTACCTTGCATGGTTTCTGTTGCCATCAGTGTATGAATGTGTGTGTGATTGCGTGAATGTGATGCACAAGCAATGTAAAGCGCCTTGGATAAAGGCGCTATGTAAATGCACCATTTACCATTAATTAGGGGTTCAGTGCCTTGCTCAGGGACACATCAACACTAACTCTGTACTGGGGGAGCCCGGGTTTCCAGCAACCTTGCGGTTTCCATCCAGTGACTCTACCGCTGAGCCACCGCCACTTATTGTCATCATGAAGTAATACAAGTGTCCTTCAGGTTTTAGTGTGCGCAACATTACACTGACGAACACAGCGTTCAGTGCAGAGGCACTCTACATCACATACTGTTATAAAAATAGCTTATTTTACTTTTGGTGCCAATTTCTTTACTCAGTTAGGTCCTCCACCCTAATGTTATACACATCAAATGTGCGGCGAAGGCTGCTTTGTTTATTAATTTGAGGTTAATAAACAATTATAGAAGGAACGACACTTTGTGAGTTTAACACAATATCTGTGACCAATCTATGCCAAACCTGCCATGTTGTTGATTGCAGCACTTCACACTGCCTTCCCTAAAATACTGTCCTCTGTATCACTGATGCCAAATAAATCGAGCAGCGCAACAGACTGTAAAACCCAATGTGTTTCTTCTCCTCCTTACAGATAGTGCACTGATTGAAGAGAAACACTTCCTGCAGTCCAGTTTGAATCAGTTACAGAAAAGACATGGCAACATGACTGAACAGAGAGACCAGTGTAATGCCAGTTTCCATGAGTTACAGAACAGACATGACAACATGACCGAACAGAGAGACCAGTACAAGAGCAGTTTCGATGACTTACAGACCACACTTGCCGATCTGACTAAACTGAAGAAGATGTGTGGTCAGTGAGACATGACTGTTTTTATTCCATTATGCCATCATTGTCAGTAATCTGAGCACATAAAACATACAAGTGTCTAACATTATATATTTTGCCATTATAATGATAGAATCACCTGGATTTCCTCTTGAGTGTCTGGCCAGATACCACTTTGACTACGACCCAAAGAGAAGATGCAGGTGTGTGTGTGTGTGTGTGTGGGGGGGGGGGGGGGGGGGGGGGGGGGGATTGTGCAGGCCGGATTTGGGAAACAAAACAGTCAAACATACAGATCAAAATGACCATTAATCTTCTACATTCTCTAGTTGTGTAGACTTGGGCTAATTCATATGATGAATATTTTAACTCTTGAGAGCATAAAAATGAAACTAAATGGACCACAAGGGTCCATTTGGTTTCATTTTTAAGCTTTCAAGAGTTACATCTGGTTAACTAACTTTCCACCATTTAGCCTGGAGACCACCTGGAACTCTCTCAAGGACCAATGGTGGTCCCCGGACGACTGGTTGAAAACCACTGATATTACCTTTCATTGGGTGGGCAGGATGGACATTTGGGTGGGCTCTGCCCACCCCTGCCCCCCTCTAGATCCGCCCCTGTAACCCACTACTTTTCTCTCCAGGAAAAGGTTGTGTAGTGGAAATTGGATGGACTGAGAGAAACAGAAGGAGTAAGGTAGGTCATGGAACACCATTTACCTTTCCACCGTAAGACTTTACCTTCTACATTAAAAAAAAAAACATTTTAACTACACTTACTTTACATTCTTTAACTTCCTAAAATTAAATAATTCTTTTGATTTTATCCACAATTCCAGGCTGGATTTGGGAAACAAAACAGTGTAAACTTCTTAATTAAGTGGGGCTAATTCAGATGAATAGTTTAACCCTCAAGAGTTACACCTGGTTAACCAACTTTCCATCATTTAGCCTGGGGACCACCTGGAACCTTCTCAAGGACCACTGGTGGTCCCCGGACCACCGGTTGAAAACCCTTGATCTAGTATGTACCGAGATATATAGGTCTGTATCACATTTGCTATCTCTGCTTATCTGTGCACCGATCAGCTCTGATATCAACAACCCACATGAGCAGAGCATGCAGGTTACAATAACCATGAGCAACAATACAAGACAATAACATGATCACGATCAAATCCAGCAAGATCACATACAACAGAACCCAACATAACCCAAGATGCCAAAGCTAGAGGAGAAGGAACCATGCAGCTGATTTTGACAATGTTGTACTTATACAGTACACAACCAACCATCTGCCCTCTGTGCCTCCATGAATCGCTTTGCTGGATTCTATGCTATGGTCTAGTTCATTTTTTTACATCAATATCTAATATAATGTAAAATAAATTTAAGTCATGATTTTAAAAAAAAATCCCAAACAATCTGATTGATCAAATTGTTGTGAAGGTATTGTAATATATTCATGTTTCTACTTCCGCAGGTACAGTACTAGCATCAGCCTGGAGGAGACTGTGGAGAAGACTGTGAGGAGATCTGTTGGAAGATGGTACGAACAGATTGTGGGTATAGTCAAGATATTGGATTTGTGAAAAGGGTTTCTAGAGCTATGCATCAGCTTGTAATAGTTCCGTGTATATGCAGCACCTGATTAGCCCTTTGTGGTGCCTGGAGCTACCACCCACCTGTGTTGGGAACATTCTATTAGTACACTAATGAATTTTGGGAGGAAATGTTCATTATTCTTTCTATCTGTGTCCCTTTTGTGGCAATACTGAATATGGAAATGTCTGTATACGTCTGCCTGCTTGTGTCCAATGAATACTGCAAACTAACTGTGAAAAGTGGACTTGACTGGTAATCATGGCAAGTGTAGGGTTGCCATAGCAATCACATGGCTAATTGGCTGATTAGGTCCAATGGACAACGGTGTGTTCCACAGACTCACAGGATTTGACCCCAGCTCTCAATTAAATCAATATGAACTTTAAATTAAGGCTGTTGAACAAGTTAATGGGATAATTTTGTTGATTCATCTGATTAAAATTTTGAACGCAAAACGCACACTGACTCAACGCACAGAGCATTTTCTCATTAAAAAATGGTTACAGCATGGTTTTAAGGAGACATCTCCCTAGTACCAGGGCCATATAGCTTTAATGATCAACAACAATTGGGGGCTTGTAGATCACGTAGGGGAAAGCGAGGTAATGTGAGACACTTTTTACATTTGCTTCTCTGTAGGCGAGCTAAAATTATATATCAGCAAAGTTTAAACATTTCCCATTAATTTGCGGTGTTCCCTAACAATGGAAATTTTCAGAATGTATTGAAGACAAAGGGTAATGAAAATGTGATTAAATGTGATTTAAAAAAAAAAAGTTTCCATGTGACTCACTTTACCCGAGGACAGGGGTAAACTAAGACAAACCAGAGAAATCAATGGGGTAAACTGATCCACTTACTGTTTTCACTTTAAAAATATACCATAAAAACATATGTTGTAACAAATACAATACTGATAGATAGCTTGACAACCACACATTCCAAAACTAATGTCACATTAGTAACGGAATCACAGGAATCGGTCATTAAGCACATTTTTTAAAATAGCGTGTCTGAACAAAATCAAAGATAACATTCTATAATTCAAAATGTCTTCATTCTCATTCAAATCATTAGTACACAACACCAAATCATCAGCACAAGCCACATTGTTTTCCTTGATAGCAAATGTGGGTTTCTCACACACTTTAACTTCTTATTTCTGGTATATTATCTTCTTTATGCCTTGACATCAGCAGCTAAATCTCCTCAAGGTTGTTTTTTAACCCCAGGTTGTCTTTCTGGTGTATTTTATTGGCATGTTTATAACATGCAATGTAATATTAAGTTAAAACATGTTTAATTCTGAACTCAGCTTATGCTTCATTGTGGAGCAATGGGAAACTGTGTCTCACTTTACGCCAACACTTTTGTCTCACTTTACCCAACATGCACATTTTGGTAAACAAGACCTCTTTTATGAATCTAGGCTCATCTTCAGCTAGCAGCAATCACATGGATGTTTAGGTTGGTAGTTCATCAATGTGTGTGATATAAGTTATTTTACCTGAATCAATTTGTTTTGATGCAACAGCTGATTTTGTTCACATGCTTAATAAAAATATGCTTACTACAGCACAATGAGGTCCTTTCCTGGCCATGGCAGGTAGAACATTGGAGGGGCTCCTATGGTGTAAATATGTTGTGGCCATGAGATATAGGGGTGTCTCAGTTTACCCGGTGTCTCACATTACCTCGCTTTCCCCCATTTTGAAAAATATTTAAAAGATAAACAGATCTACTTCCAATGTATTTACACTACAGCATCCATAACACTTTTACTGTGACCGTTTTAAGATGATCTTCAGAGACATGCAGTGTCTGCTGGTGAACAGTAGATGGCAGACAAACAGCAGCTTTCCAGTCTTAACCAGTCAGTCTGAACCACACACATTCAGATATGCAATATTTGAAATAAATAACTATATCAACATGGAATCAACTATTTCAACCTTTTCATACGAAAGTTATTTATTTGGCTCAACGACATGGACCACCTTTTGGCGCAACATTAAAATATAGGCTATAGAACCAATGAATGAATGAATGAATGAATTTTTTATTAACAGAGATGAGAGTTACAGTACAAGTCAAGTACACACTGCTACAAAACTGATAACAGCTTGGAGAATTACAGTACAATTCAAGTACAACTGCATCAAATCTGAAAAAGCTGATTGGACACACTAGTTAAGCATACACTTGTTTACAATAGTGGCCAACTTGTTCATTTCATTAAGGCATTCAAATACCGTACATACAAAACAACTACTTCAGTAAGATCAGAAGCAGTAAATCATGGAGGTAAAATCATAGTGGAGGTAAAAAGGGAAAAGAGAAATGTACAATAAGGAGAGGCGGGGTGGGTGGGGGGATTTTATATACATTTTTGTCTTACAGAGGCCAGTTTCGAATTGCAGCCATCTGTAGGTGCCCTTTGAGAGCGGTTTTGAAGGAGTCAAGGGATTTACATGCCTTTATGACTGTTGGTAGGGCATTCCACATTTTGGTGGCATATGAGCGGAAGGAATTAAGACCCTTGTTTGTGCCAAATCTGGGTTGGACATGGTTAGTAGCACTCCCTCTGGTGTTGTGGGAGTGGACCTCATTGACATTAAGGAAGTATTTGGACAGGTACAAGGGTATTTTGGTAGAGAAACGTATCTTGTGGACCAAACCCATTGCGAGATGTTGTACTCTGTCGTCAACCCTAAGCCAACCCAAACTGTCGAAGTGGGCAGGGGTGAGGTGGGTTCGGGGTGTGAGGCCAAGTAACAGTCTGACAAGTTTGTTTTGGGAGGTCTGTAGCCTTGTTTTTAAGGTTTTTGAGGTGCTGTGGTACCAAGAGGTGCAGGCATAGTCAAAGAAACCTTGTACCAGGGCTCCAGTTATGGTCTTCAGAGTGTCTTTGTTGACCAGTGAGGAGATCCTGTATAGGAATCTAGTTCTTTGGTTGAGGCAAATGATCAAAATAATTCTCGCCTACAATGTACATCCTACAAATATGTGACACATTAACTCGTAATTTACATAATGCAGATGTTTTACAATAACTCAGAGTAAAATTAAACCACCTGGTTTCATTTTTAATTTTGAAAACACCTCAGATTCCATCCCAGCCCATAGCAATTGTAGTATCAACCTAGATTTTTAGATAGCATATGCTATTTAAGTAGCCTGTAGATAGAGGTTACCGATAGAAGGTCCTGCTGTGACCATCATTAACTACTTTTTATGCATACGATACTTACCATGTTTTAGAGTGTCTGCCAAATGTATGAACATGTATACTATGTTTTAGTGCTTAAATTGCAAACTGTAAATTCAACTATTTTCAACTCATTTAGCTGCATGGGGACCAGCAGTTCTTACACCTTATGGACAATTGGTGGTCCCTGGACAACACTCAACCGCAGGACAAAGGATCACTGGGGCTTGAACTTAGCGCCATCACTCAACAAAATACATGTTGCGTTGATTTATACATAATGCTTTAGATTCACCTATTCATGGGTCTCCTTTGTATAGTCTTTGGCAGCCATATTGAGGACCAGTGTTGGGAATATTACTTTACCTTGTTAATATATTACCTATTAATTATTACCTTCATTTTAAAGCAATATATTATATTACAATATTACTGTCTGAGCAAGTGTAATATATTAATATTACTATTACATATTACTTTGAAAAAACCTTATACAAAATATATAATTGAATATTTTTGTGTCACTATTAATCAAATATTGCATAGACCAGTGGCATACCTACAATAAAGCAAGGCCACTTGGCTATCTCGCCAAATCCATATGAAATCAACTTGAAAAAATGTCACTCCTGAATGAATAATTTGATGACAAATGATAGAAAATAAGTAATTATTTAGCTTCTGCAGTTGTCAAGATAATTTCACAAGAACATTTTCAACGAGACAGATTGACAGAAAGTAATATTGAAAGTAATGCAGTAATGCAGAAAGAAAAGTATAATGTATTAGATTGTTTTTGTTAAGTAATATATTAATATTACAAGTTACTGCATTTTGGTAATATATTATGTAATATATTCAGTGCTGGTCCCGTTACGTAGTGCACATGTCGCAGCCATATTGAGGACCAACATAGCTTATAGGCTAGAGCTGCGCAGTCCCGCCCCCTTGTGACGTTGCCCCTGTTCCAGAAACGGATTTGCCATTCATTTTTCTCATAGACTTTTCAAAAATGATTCATATAAAGACGATTATGCCACGTTCAAAGCCAACTCAGGTCGTGACAAATCATGATGAGACTTTTGGTACAATGAAATAATTTCTAAGATGAAAAATGAAACAAAATGTGTTGTATCCTGCCGTTTTCTACTTCTTGCTAATTAGATATTACATGATAATATTGTGTTTGTTGTCATGATTTCTCACGACCCGAGTTGGCTTTGTCCATGGCGCAATCGTGTTTTTATTAACCATTTTCGAAAAGTCTATGAGGAAAATGAATGAGGATTCAGTTTCTGGAACACGGACGACGTCATGAAAAGGGCGGGACTGCACAGCTCTATATCGCCTATGTTGGTCCTCAACATCTAAAGAAATTAGACCAATAAATAGACACTCTGATGTAGATGTAAAAACCATGTGCGGGACACCAACCTGCACATCGGCAGCAATTTGGGGTTAAAGGTATAGGGTAAGTGATTTGAAATTCATGGTGTAGTACCAGCCTGGTGCACTAGGGGTCCCCAGGAGTAGCTACACTATGTGAACCTGCTGCTCCATCCTGATTGGAGGAGAATTCACCCCCACCTGGGGAACTTTTATTAGCTCCTCTGCTAACGTGGGGGAGGGGGAAACTCCATATATTGTCTGCACACCTTATAATAGTGTATTTTAACAGGAAAAAAAAATTGGGGGGTGATATCTGACAAAAGTGAAATCACTTCCCCTACCTTTAATCACCAAAGACACTTGGTTGAAAACATACTGTACATCACCAAAGCAAAAAGCACAATGAAACCACTGCCCAGGGGTAGAGTCACCGGATGGTAGCTGCAAGGTCGCTGGTTCAAACCTGGATTCTCCCAGAACAGGGGTAAGGGGGTAAATAGCACGGACTGACACACAGTTGTTCCGTTCATAGAGTAGGAGTATGTGCGCTAAGTGCGTCCGGAGGCTTGGCTTTTATAAACGTCACAAACCTGGAAGTTTCGGTATTGAATGATTTCAGGGCGGATGTAACATTTCCCAATGGGGGGGGTGGTATGTGCGACTTCAGACTTACTTGCCTAATAAAAGTTACAGGACTTTTATTAGGCAAGTAAGGCATCAATAATAACATCAGTTGTTGTTGAAGTTGCAACAAACATGCAGCATGCATAAAGCTAAAGGTCTGACTCAGAGAGTTTTCTGTTTTCAATGATGAAATGCTGTTGGTTTAGTGGTGACACAGCTGTAGTTAGTAGCAGTAGTAGTGTTTCAAATCATTTTAAATATAAGCACTTTAATTTGGAATATCGTGGGTTGTTTTGCATGCCATCATGTTTGTTGGGGCAGTCAGGGCATTTAGGGCTTGGTAGTTTTCCAAGTTTGCACTCGTTAGAGTGCAAACTTGTGCGTTGTGCACAAGTAGGCCATGGCCTGCTTGTGGGCATGGCCTACTTGTGGGCTGACGGAGAGTGCCAATAGTTATGACATTAGTTATAAAGGTTCCTTCTTACGTCATCAACACCGAACACCGACCACACACCGATCACTTAACTTGCGCCCGCTCTGCTCACATAAGTAAAATACAGGCATTTTATTTTGAATCTTTACTGCTTATCACCATCATGCTGGTTCTTCTGTCTCATTTTGACAACACAATGCAAGACAATATACTGCTCTATAAGCCTATACTCACACTGATTTGGGGTACTTTCTCATAAAATGGGACGGCTTACTGCAGATGACAGTGTGTGCATGCGCCTGTATGTGTGTGTGAGGATGCGTGTAAGCACGTGCGTCAGTTAGAGATGGACGCACGGATGCTGTGTCACTCGGGGTGACAATTCAGCCGTGTCGGACCGTTGATGGGATGTGTGATGGACACTGCTGGATGACAACTGTCCTGGAATGAGTGTCCTTCACCTTGGTGATCTCTCCATCTCTCTTTCCCCCTCTCTCTCCCTCTTTCCCCCTCTCTCTCCCTCTCTTCGTCTCTCTCTCTCTCTCTCTCTCTCTCTCTCTCTCTCTCTCTCTCTCTCCCTCTCTTCAACTCTCTCCCTCTCTTCGTCTCTCTCTCTCTCTCTCTCTCTCTCTCTCTCTCTCTCTCTCTCTCAATGCTTAGTTCTCTCCACCCCTCTCCACCCCTCCATCCATCCTCCTCCTGTTAATTCCCTCTTCCTCCCCCCCACACAGACACACACACACACACAAACTAAGATCGTTCTGCTTGAGGACGAAGACATGCCATTTTTTCCTCAGGATTTGTATCTCTCTCTGCTAACCTGCATGGGGAGAGCCCCGAACTGAACTGACCTTCAATGCATGAAAAGGAGTGAGCAGACCAACACACAACATGTAGTAGAAACAGAGCTACTATCAGAGACACATACTTCCCAACAAATTACACACACTCAACGTGGGTTTGAAACTATGACCAATGACGAAACACTCCCATACCGATTGGGAGAAATACAACAATGTGCAAACACAGCGGCAACCTTTGCGAATTGTTGTGACAAAAGAAGATTGGCCAATGGAATACAGCAACCACACTACCGGTATACCCTCTGTACTATAGACCATAGCCGATGAAAACAGAGCTACTCCATTTAAACAGACCAGGGGTGGCCACGCTTTTTTGACTTGAGAGCTACGTTCAAAATGACCAGCTCAACAAGATCTACACATCAAAAATTGATTGGCCCATTACTGAAAATCCATTTCAAGGCCCCAAGAAAGTTTGAGCTTTGAAATAGTGGTGATTGTCAGACTGTTACTTGGCCTCACACCCCGAACCCACCTCACCCCTGCCCACTTCGACAGTCTGGGTTGGCTTAGGGTTGACGACAGAGTACAACATCTCGCAATGGGTTTGGTCCACAAGATACGATACTCTACCAAAATACCCTTGTACCGTACAAATACTTCCTTAATGTCAATGAGGTCCACTCCCACAACACCAGAGGGAGTGCTACTAACCATGTCCAACCCAGATTTGGCACAAACAAGGGTTTTAATTCCTTCCGCTCACATGCCACCAAAATGTGGAATGCCCTACCAACAGTCATAAAGGCATGTGAATCCCTTGACTCCTTCAAAACCGCTCTCAAAGGGCACCTACAGATGGCTGCAATTCGAAACTGGCATCTGTAAAACAAAAATGTATATAAAATCCCCCCACCCACCCGCCTCTCCTCATTGTACATTTCTCTTTTCCCTTTTTACCTCCACTATGATTTTACCTCCATGATTTGCTGCTTCTGATTTTACTGAAGTAGTTGTTTTGTATACGGTATTTGAATGCCTTAATGAAATGAACAAGTTGGCCACTATTGTAAACAAGTTGTATAGTGTGTCCAATCAGCTTTTTCAGATTTGATGCAGTTGTACTTGAATTGTATGGACTCTTGAAAATTAAGTAATTCAGAATTTTAAACTCTTTAACTCTTGAGAGTGTGAAATGAAACCAAATGGAGCCGTAAGGGTCCATTTGGTTTAATTTTAACGCTCTCAAGAGTTACAGATCTATAAGGGTCCAAGTACTGGGGGACAGTCATCTACCTGCACGGCCTGTACGTGTGATCTACTGGTAGATCACCATCTACCTTTTGGGCACCCCTGGTTTAAACAGACCTTTTCTTATGCATAATCTTGAAAAAAAATGTCCCAAAGAGGCAAAACATTGACGCCATTTGTTAGGGAGGGAACAAAAAATTGCCCTGTTAAAACATGCTAAAACCTCTTCTCGTGCCAATATAGCTTCATTGAATTGAAATGAAATTTACTTTCCAGTAGGATATATAGTATAGCTCCATCAGACCAGGGGGAGGCATGTGTGAATGAGCAAATGTAATGCGCTGAAATGCACCATATGTACTATGTAGGACTATAAAATGCACAAAAAAAAATACAACAAGAGGACACGTAGGCCTACACACATTAAATAATATTGTGCTTTTGTATTCTTCTGCACCGTGCTCCTTGTTGTGCATGCACGTTGCCATTCACTTTTACAGCTCAGAAAGAAAGGCTTCAACTAATCTAGGGAAATCTCCAAGGACCAAACAGGTATCCTTTTGTCTTAATTCCTGACTTCCAAAGGCCCCTCGTTTTGGAATATTATGCTAGAAGTGAGACTTCAGTTATGTGGCATTGTGAGGTAAGAATGGAAGGCCTATGTCTCCCAGTTTTGGCAGGGACAGGGGCGGATGTAACATTTCCCAATTGGGGGGCATGAGAAAATGGTATGGGGGCGGTTTCATTGCCCGTGGCACGATCACCGCGGACGATGAAGCCGCACCCATACCATTTTCAGTTAAAGCACTTTTATTAGGCAAGTATAAGCATCAATAATAATCAGTTGTTGTTGAAGTTGCAACAGACAGGCAGCATGCATAAAGCTAAAAAGGTCTGACTCAGAGAGTTTTCTGTTTTCAATGATGAAATGCTGTTGGTTTAATAGTGCCACAACTGTATTTAGTTAGTAGCAGTAGTAGTGTTTCAAATCATTTTAAATATAAGCACTTTAAATTGGGGGAAGTCTGGGAATTTAGGGGGGCATTGCCCCCCGGCCCATGCCCATGCCTAGATCCTCCCCTGGGCAGGGAGGAGGGGAAGGGGCTTTCAGAGTAAAATAAGCCATATCTGCCAGTGCCAGCACGCTAGAGAAATTGCAGCACTCAATCAGTCAAAGTCAAAACAAACACGTGCACACCGAGGAACGAATTTCAAAGGGAACAATACCGCACATTGTTGTCTGTTTCTCGACCAATGCAAATGAGAGATAACACAAAGGGTAAAAAAAATAAATAAGAGGATTTACAATTTTCATAATCGTCTCATCTCTTCTTTGTGAAGACCTGAGAGCGTGAACTTTGTGGGATGAGAGCTGCATGAGCGCCGCGGCGGTGCCTGCATCATGGGCCGCCAACAAAACAAACGCTTTGTGCTTTCAAAGGAGTCGGCGAGAAGCAACGGATAGGTGTGTGTGTGTGTGTGTGTGTGTGTGTGTGTGTGTGTGTGTGTGTGTGTGTGTGTGTGTGTGTGTGTGTGTGTGTGTGTGTGTGTGTGTGTGCATGTGTGACATGGGCGGATGTACCATGTCCCATTTGGGGGTGCAAGAGAAAATGGTATGTGGGCGGCTTCATCGCCCGTGTCGCTTCACGACGCGGTTGATGAAGTCGCACCCATACCATTTTCACAGTTACAGGATTTTTATTAGTCAAGTAAAGCATCAAAAATAACATCAGTTGTTGAAGTTGCAACAGACACGAAGCATGCATAAAGCTAAAGGTCTGACTCAGAGAGTTTTCTGTTTTCAATGATGACATGCTGTTGGTTTAGTGGTGCCAAAATTGTAGTTAGTAGCAGTAGTAGTGTTTCAAATCATTTTAAATATAAGCACTTTAATTTGTGTTGTTTTGCATGGCATCGTGTTTGGGGGGGGGGGGGGGGGGGGGGGGGGGGGGGGGCGGGGGCAGACTGGGTATTAGGGGGGCATTGCCTCCCCATGCCCATGCCTAGATCCGCCCCTGATGTGTGAGTACCTGTGCTCTAGATTTCACTAGAGTTGTGAAGGACACATTTAATTAAGGTGTCCAAAAATGTTGATGTACTCAGTAGAGTATAGTATGGTGAAGTGTGTGTGTGTGTGTGTGCGTGTGTGGGCACGCGGTGCGTGCGTGAGACAGAGAGAGGCAGAGAGAGTGAGAGAGAGAGACAGAGATCAAAGCAGCAAGCAGGCTTGTGAATCCGTGCGTGGGAGTTGAGGCATCACCTACCCATCATGCCTTGCGTCACCTCTGAGAGGATGTCAGGCCCTGTTTTCTATACTAAGCGCCATAGAAACCAGACAAGTCAGGCACCATAGCAAGCAGACAAACCGAGGCACCATAACCAACACCAGAAGGCATGGAAGCACCCACGGGCCTACGATATTATATAGGATTTGAAACAGTGCCCAGCCCTCTAGTAGGGGCAGGATTGTGAGGCCGGTGCTAGAGAAAATGCACAAAACATAAGCACGAAGAAGAGTGATTAGTGAAGGATTAGCCTTCCATATTTATGTAGCCACAAGAGGTCAATAACAAGAGGGGTTAACATGCTTTGCTTACCAATGGGGACGGGACGATATTATATTAGGAGACCAGAAGATTGTTGAAGTCTAGTCATTAATCATTCCCTATGGGAGAATGAACGTGAACACAACTTACGATCCATTCCCTTTCCTCACAAGGAACCCTGGCTATGAGACAAATATGGATAAATACATTATACTTGCTCTCTATAACTAGAATTGAACATTTAAAACACATAGAAAAAGCTCTTTAGTTTAAAAATAGTTCTTGTTTTTTATCCCATAGGGCGTGCCATGGGATAAAAGGACACCACAGAAGATCACTCCATTTTAGAAATAATGGAATGGATCAAACAACTACATATTTTGTCTAACTATAGTTTTGTTTCATAGTCTTTTATTTCACCAGTGGGGGTCGCAATAGTCATAACAAACAGAGCAGTGTACAGTATATACATCAATGTTTTATGTTGCACTGCTGGGTAATCATGGAACGTTCCATAGCTATAGGTCTACTACAGATCTCCTGTGATGTCATCCCTATGTCAGGCCATGTGACAGGCACAGCAAAATGATTAAAAACATTTTTTAATCTAATTTAATCTAAACATTTTTTTTAATCTAAATAGCTTATTCTATGTGTTTTAAATGTTCAATTCTAGTAATAGAGGGCAAGTATAATGTATTTATCCATATTTGGCTCATTAGCCAGGGTTCCTTTTAACTCAATGTGAACTAAATAACTCAAGAACTCAAAAAACACAAGACAGATACTGAAATGGTCTTTTTTCAGGTGAAAATGCACTTCGTTATCGACCTTTCTTTATACCAGCAACAAACTTCTATGCGATTTTAGAGGAGTTAAGAAGAGTATCTGTCCATGCAATTTGACGGATGACACACATAGGGGGCTCTGAGAGGAGAGTTACACTATAGTACACAAAGTCTACTATCAGTAGACTGTGTACGATTTCTCCTCTAGTGGCGCCAATGAAGTTGGCACCATATAGAGGTGAAATCAATATTCTCTCTCTCTTCCTTTTTCTCTTCTCCAAATGGGAGGACAAAAAAGTCATCATCACTACTGCTGAATGTCATTCTGCGCATTTGTGCGAGAAATAGTATTATGCAATACAGTTGGTGTGCAAGGATGTTTTGCGGGACGTTTTTTTTGTGCATATTCCGTGTGCAGTTTCCGTAAAAAAAAAAAAAAAAAAAAACCTAGGTGGACGTACATGATATCACATGAGTCAGCCAGGACCTCAGATTTCATTTGAGACCATTTAGTTACAACTGCAGTCTTCCAGGTGCTTCAAAACTTCTATCTAAATCAGGGGTCTTCAACCGGTGGGTTCCAGGTGGTCCACAGCTAAGTTGGTTAACCAGATTGAGAACGTAAAAATGAAACCAAATGGACCCTTGCGGGTCTATTTGGTTTCATTTTTACACTCTCAAGAGTTAAAATATTCATCATCTGAATTTGCCATTTTGGAATGTATGTTTTGCTTGTTTTGTTTTCCAAATGTGTGTTTTCCAATGTGTGTTTTGTTTTGTTTTCCAATAAATCTTTGGATTTGGGGTCTGTGGGCAAAAATATCCTCAAATGGTGGTCTGTGGCTCAAATCCTGAATAAATGGTGGTCCCTGAGATGAATAAGGTTGAAAACCCCTGATCTAAATGAATACTATGGGGGTGTGCCTGTCGCTCGTTCAGTCCGTCTCCTTTTATTATTACTCTGAGCCTCACCCAAGGCCGTGTTGAGCTGCCGTGCCACGATGTGACCTCAACCTCGGATAAATGTTTTATTATATTAGACAAGGTAGCTTTATCCCATTGTGAGCACAATAAAACAATGAACTGAGAGTAGATAATGCCAGTGAAATCATAAACCTAAACTTATTTCTACCCATAAACGTTTGGATCCAGTTGCACACAAAGTTCCAGCATGCGTCTTCACAGTGAGCTGAATTATAACTAGTGCAAATGGATGGAGTTTTTAGGTGAAAATATATATTTCCTTGATGTGATGTGCCCAAAGTCTGCCATTGACCCCCACTATAAATTTCTCAACATTGAAAGCTATTTCTAAAACTACAAAAAAGTACGAAAAAGATTTCAAAGTCTGTCTGCAGGGAAACAGCTACAGCCTCAAAGTAGAAGCAACATAGAGGTGAAAAGGGCAAAAAATATATAGCTGTACTGGTATCTATTTTGGGCAAAAAGTTACACTGTAGTTCAAGGTTTCAGACATACACACAGGAAGAAAGGAAGTAGATCATATGTCTGTATTACAATAGATAACCTAAAATATTGTTAGTATGTCGTTTTAACATGCAGTATATTATAAATATCTAGCCGTGTCAGTGTCTTAAGGCAAGCTATAGGCCAATGTTTGTTTATCTCTGATGTGGTTGGGGGGAGAAATCAACAGACATTGATTTCTAATCCTAATCCCCCTTACTTTACGCTTCGCTGCCTCTCTCCCTCTCGTATTGATCACCATTCCCTCTAATGAGATCCGTCCATGGATGTGTGTATAGGCAGATATAGATAGAGGACTGCTTGAAGGACAAGACCTGCTGTTCATCAGCACATCTACACCACGGGGGAACAGGGGCGGATCTAGGCATGGGCATGGGGGGCCCTGAATGCCCAGTCCGCCCCCATACCATTTTCTCCCCCCCCACCCCCCCCCCCCCCCCCCCCCCCCCCCACCAATTGGGAAATGTTACATCCGCCCCTGCGGGGGAAGCTCATATAACTATGCCAAGTACATTCTCTGTGGCACTTAAAGGGATTAGTTCTCCCAAAAACAGTACTTTTCCCCTTATCAATAATACTGTTTTTTTTTGTTTGTTTGTTTTCCTCAAATTTTGATCCCGCAATTTCGCAACCCAAAATGGAAAGAATTGGTACCAAATCATTACCAATAATAAAAACATTTCTTCAATGTGTTCATTTCTTCAATGTGTTTTTCTCACATCAAATGTCAATGTTCAAATGTCCATCTATTCCATACTGTATGCCAGATCAATGTTTTTTTTACTTGTTTATATCTATTCTAATAAATTTCTCCCTCAACCACTGCTCCGGGGACCACCAGTGGTCCATGAGAGGATTCCAGGTGGTCCCCAGGCAGGCTAAAAGTTGAGGCTAAAAGTTGGTTAACCAGATGTAGCTCTTGAGAATGTAAAAATGTTTCATTTTCACACTCTCAAGAGTTAAAATATTCATCTGAATTAGCACTATTTTAATTAAGAAGTCTACACTGTTTTGTTTGCAAAAGCCAGACTGGAATTGTGAACAAAACCAAAAGAATTCTTTAGTTTTAGGTCTTGGGGGCTAAAATGTCATCAAATGGTGGTCCGTGACTCAAATGCTGAATAAATGGTGGTCCCTGGTGTCAAAAAGGTTGAAAACCACTGATGTATCATGATGCGTATCTAACCCCTACGCACCACGGTGACTGCAGTGTAGCCACAGCGGGAGCTCCGAACACAGTTTTATGGAAAGGTTAATATGTACCTGTATACATTAGATCAGTGGTTTTCAACCCTTTTCATGCCAGGGCCCACTATTTATTGAGCATTTGAGCCACGGACCACCATTTGATGACATTTTAGCCGCACGGACCAAACAGTCATATTATACATCAAAAACCATACTTTTACATTCTCTAGTTGTGTAAACGTGGGCTAATTCACATGAATATGATGAATGATGGTGAATATTTTTAACTCTCTCCAATATTTGTAACGCTCCAAGAGTTACAGTACATCTGGTTAACCAACTTTTCATTTAGCCGGGGACCACCTGGAATCCACTCAGGGACCACTGGTGGTCCCCGGACCACCGGTTGAAAACCATTGCTTTAGATTACATCGACTCCAGGTCATGCAGACATTGTTTAATTGTGACACCACATCAAAGACACCACACAGAGTGTCACGAGCCGTGAACAGCCTGGTTTAAAATGCCTACAGCATGGTTTTTACTGTACACATTTTTAAATATATTTAAATGAAAACTTCTACTCATACTTGCATCAGTGATCACCCTCTGAAGTGCCAATGTGCTAACTTGGCTCAGCCCTGAATCAGCACCTTAAAAAAATACTAGCTTATTTTTTCCCTGTGATTCAAGGACTGGCTTCCCTGCCTTTGGGGCTGTTTGTGCCGGTTAGAAATCCAATCCCAGCACCTGACTGGCCAACAGCCAGTTGGCCAGTCAGGTTGGCCTGTCACTCATTCCGTTCACAACGTGGTAAGCTTTCCAAATATTCTCAGGGGTTCATATGAACCAATCACCGTTAAGACTGCTGCTTTGATAACGTCCATCCTAGAAACTGCTGTGGTAGAGAGGGACTTCAGTCTGAATAACGAAGTGAAACAAAATGACAATTCAGACTGAGGTCAGGCTATACCACTGTGCCACTATATGTTCAATTCCAGTCACATTAATCTCTTTTTGCTTCTGAATCCGATTCTGATTATTTGAATCTCAGTATACTTGATGCAGATAAAAGCTTCAGACATCTGAGGTTCCACTCTAGTGAGCTGCCTACACTCACACGGTCACGCACACACGCGCACACAAAGTGCAACTTTTTCCCCTCAACAAAGTGAATCATTTGTCCTCCAGACTGCATCGTTCCATCCACCCCCAAACCTTTTAGTCAAGGTCTGTTTCAAAAGCCCTTTCTATATTAAGTGCACTCTCCGTTAATGCAACACAACAGACCCTTTGGTTTGTATAAATATTGTTGAAGACACTCCGACAGACGCGCCGTATAGTTCTGGCACTATACGGCGCAGCTGATGCTCCCATAACGTCAATGCATGTTTGTAGGCCAGAGCCTAGCTGTACACGCTCGCCTCTTAATTGCCTCTGCAATTTACAATTAATCAGACGCTGCGATCAAGCGTGCAAAGTGCAAGATCTCAGTAAATGGCATGATGTCACTCCGGTCAACAAACAGAGGGTCTAAGGGAAACAACTTAGTGTTTCAGTGTAGCTACACAGGAGGATACCAAGTAAACTGGCGTTTCTAAGCAATTTGGAGCCCTAGGCAAGATTTTCCCTGGAGTCCCTTACCAAATGGACCCTTACGGGTCCATTTGGTAAGGACCCTGGGATCCTTTTAAAGCATGTCTGGTGGTCGCCCCCTGCCCTCCTGGTGCCCGAGGAAACTGCCTAGTCTGCCTAATGGCAAAAACACCCCTGCATCAAAGCTAGTTTTGTGCAGGTCAATGTGGTCCACAAGGTCCTAATATTCAGACTCAACCTCTCATAATTCTAGTAGGACTAAAACATATAATTTCCCAACCAAGACGGCAAAACATATTTGTTCTGTACTTATTGAGGCGGTTGAAAATAACAAGGCATTCATTAATTTTGTTGATTAATCTGATAAAAATGTTAACACAATTAACACATGTAAAACAGTTAACAGACTCAATTCACTGAGCATTTTCTCAAAGCTGTGTCTCCCTGCAGCCAGAACCCCGTGCGCGTACACACACACACACACACACACACACACACACCACACACCAGAGTGACTTACATTAAGCATAAACAAAAGAACGCATAGGCATACATACCAAGTAGTTGACTCAATATGAAGCATGCATAACCTAGGCTCCTGCTTAAAGGGGAATTCCACCCATTTTCAACATTCTAATATGTCATTAGTGTACCCTAGAGGTGCTGGGTGGACATGATGAAAAAGTTCCCCCATTCTGTGTTCCCAAGAAATGGAGGTCTGAAAACCACTAACACGGTGAAACAACTTGATGACATCATCAAGATGTATTTTCACCATGTTAATGGATTTCTTCAGACACTTCTTTTCTGAGAGTGTACAAACCAAGTGTCATTTGGTTGTATTTGTACAATCTCAGAAAAAAAATATTGAAAATGGATGGAATTCCCCTTTAAATTGACAGTGACACATTATGCCAGAGACAAAGCCACAAGTGCATGAGTCTTAACTGGCCATGTATGCAACCACATGTCTGACTGGACCTTGTAAAACCATAAAAATGTAAAAACAGGACAAAAGTCAGGTCTAAAGTAGAATAGATTTTATTTATAAGTTCATCATGTGTCTTTTGACAATCAAATAATAGTGGTACAAAAAACGAAATATTACCCAACTAAAGCCCTCTAACAAAAAGAAAGGATGGGCTGGCCAAACAAGAATAAAGGGAGACTCTTGTGAGCTATGTCAGAGTTAGACTCCCATGAACTACCAAACCATAAGCAGAAACTAAACTAAACTAACCAGAAAAGAAAAGACACAAAAACATACTCACAGCCAGACCATCATAACTGGTAGGAAAGAAAGAACCAGAGCTGTTTGCAAACACTCCTATTTATACTCTAGTCTAGGCCCTAATGAATTGATGAATTGATTGAGCTACAGCTGGGACAGGGCGGGGGACTGTCCACTTCAACATAGATCCCAGATGCATAGATCAGCACTACAATGTGCTATTAGTGAAGACATAATTAATCAGATGCTGTGTAAAGTGTGAGGTGCTAACAGCATTGTCCATCAGATGTTGTAAAGCAGGGATTTTCAACCTTAATTTTTGATACCAGGGACCGCCAGTCCGCCACTATTTATTCAAAATTTGAGCCATATATGGCCACTGTCACTTTAGCCCCACAGACCCCAAAACTAAAGAGTCTTTTGCTTTCGTCCACAATTCCATCCTGGATGTCAGGAAACAAAACAGTCAAACATACAGATCAAAAATGAATTTCATCTGCACACACACACACACACACGCACACGCACACGCACGCACGCACGCGCACACACACACACACACACACACACAACACACACACACACACACACACACACACACACACACACACACACAGAGTAAATGCCATATATTTGATTGAGGTCAGGATATGAAGATACAACAAAGATTAAGAAGCTTCAGATAAGGATTTATTTGGAGAAGGTCTGGAAAGTGAGTTATCGTGATGTTTTAAACATTATTACCGGCAAGCCTAAAAAACAGACACGGCTTGCTTGTGCCTGGACATGGAGTGTTGTTGCAGTAGTGGCCTTTTTACCGTAAACCTTTTATCTCAAGACCCACGTTAGACATCTGTGGGACAGGGGCGGATATAGGCATGGGCATGGGGGGGGGGGGGGGGCAATGCCCCCCTGAATGCCCAGTCTGCCCCACCAAACACGATTGCATGCAAAACAAGCCAAGATTTTTCAAATTGCCTATATTGAAAATGATTTGAAACACTACTAACTACAATTGTGCCAGACCTTTAGCTTTATGCATGCTGCATGTCTGTTGCAACTTCAACAACAACTGATGTTATTATTGATGCCTTACTTGACTAATAAAAGTCCTGTAACCGAAAATGGTATGGGTGCAACTTCATCGCCTGTGGCGCGAATTGACACGGGCGCCCCCCCCCCCCCCCCCCCCCCTAATTGGGAAATGTTTATCCCCCCCTGCTGCGGGACCCAAGCTATAGTGGAAATAGCAGACATACAAGCTCCTAATGGGCAGAATGTTGAGGAAAATCTCCTTTTGACAGTTCACAGTTAAGTGTGTGTGCACATCTCATATTGCTTTACTATTATATTGATCTGTACTTGGCCAAACGTTGAGGATTGGAATGGTTGGTCGGCAAATGATGACGTATCACAAGTTCACAAGAACGCAGGTACGGATAACTGTCACACCTGGAACTGGTGTGAGGTCATAGTGTTAATTTGCTTACAGGCACTGCATGGTGAATATAGCCAAAAGGAAAAAAAAATACTGGAAAGGGAAGTTCTTGTTGCAGAAAACTGATTTTCTTTATTCACTCATTTCCACAGCAGTAAAAATGAACAAACGCATTAACAAGTGGACAGATTGGCCACCAGCAGTGTTGCCAACTTGGCACATTTGTCGCTATATTTTTGCTTTTTTCCAGCCTCCCCAGCACCAAAACTAGTGAAAAGCTCCTGGCGGAAAATCTAATGCTTTTTGGCTGGTTAGTTGGGGCGAAATTTATTGCCAGGCGCCAGAGATAAATCCCTATTTTTCACCATTTTTTCCTCCTATGATAGTGGTTTTCAACCAGTGGTCGACAGGACAATTAACCAGATGTACAGTAACTCTTTGAGAGCATACACTCTCAAGGGTTAAAATATTCATCAAGTGAATTAGCCCAAGTCTACACAAATACCTGTAGAGAATGTAAAAGAATAATGGTCATTTTGATCAGTATGTTCCAGGCAAGCATCTAGTGCATTTTGGAAGTGCCGCAGTTAACAATACTGGCCCCCAGGTCCTTACACCTCCACAGTCTTACACTGACAGATCTCTGGTAATGGCAGGTCTCCCTACTTACAGGCCAAGCCCCTCCCACTGGACCGTACCACATCTGAAGTGAATTCACAATTACACCAGTTCCCCATGTTCCCCAGAGACATCACATTTCTTACTACACATTCACACATATGCACATTCCAACGGTCAAATTAGACCAACCAAAAATATCCACTCAAGTTAGAGTTCTCTATATCTATCCACACAATCAACATTCACATGTTCCCCACACAAACAGTTGGTAGGCTCCCTACCCTGGACTGACAATCAGCTTGAAACACACATAACCAATCCAAAATCAAATATAACTCTGCAACATGAAACACAATAGAGGGAACAATGACCAGTCATACCACCTGCCAATCTTTGATCTCCGCCCCATCGCCCATGCTGGTTTGCAAGCTGAACCATAGTTGAATGGTGTGAATAGACCGTGGGCCGGATGAAATATCAAAAGGGACAAGATATAATAAATAATCTTGTCCCTTTTGATATTTCATTTCATGATACCACATATTACGTGGTATCATTACATTCATATGACATCCAGGAATGTGAAAATGTATGATAGCAGTTTCAGAAGAGTATTAGGGGTATATTCTGTTTATGCTATATATATATAACTATATATAATTAATTGTTGTCTAAACTAAAAAAATAATTCACTTGTATGAACATTTCTGATGTTTGTGCCACTGATGGACATGTGAAGCATCAGAATATAACAACAACAGACACTGAATTATGCTTCTGGTAGCCAGACCAGCAAAACACACAATGGCTCTCCCTTGAACTAGTTTAACACACACACACACACACACACGCACACACGCACACACGCACACACGCGCACGCACGCACGCACGCACGCACGCACGCGCACGCACGCACGCACGCACGCACGCACGCACGCACGCACGCACGCGCGCGCGCGCGCGCGCGCGCGCGCACACACACACACACACACACACACACACACACACACACACACACACACACAAACTCTCAATCTCTGATTGTCTTGGCCAAACTGGGATGCTTCAACACAGGGTCGGATGTAACATTTCCCAATTGGGGAGGGGGGGGGGGCATCAATAATAACATGTTGTTGAAGTTGCAACAGACACAGCATGCATAAAGCTAAGAGTGTGGTCTGACTCAGAGAGTTTTCTGTTTTTGAATGATGAAATGCTGTTGGTTTACTGTAGTTAGTTAGTAGCAGTAGTAGTGTTTCAAATCATTTTAAATATAAGCACTTTAAATTTGAAATATCATGGGTTGTTTTGCATGTCATCATATTTGGTGCGGCAGTCTGGGCATTTAGGGGGGCATTGCCCCCCATGCCCATGCCTAGATCCGCCCCCCATTGTTAATAACAGTAACAATGACCATGTGCATCATGGTCATTGGTCATCATGGTTAGTTACTCCTTTTTCGGGGCGATATGAGCCTCATATCGATCACGCAGACACTCAAGCTCAGGGCCTCCCTAGCTCAGGGCCCCCCCTAGCTCAGGGTCCCTGGGCCTGTGTCCAACATGCCCGTTGGATAATCCTCCCCAGGACACGGCACGCCGACTATCAAGAAAGAATAAAGACACGGCCCTGAGGTTGCCTCTACCCAGGCAGTAGCTGACATGATTCATTACAGTTCTTTACTGGACCGACAGATGGAATTGATCTGTTGACGCAACGTTGTCATCTCATCATCGCGTTGAGTGATTTTCCAAAAAGAGAACAACAACCTCAACAATACACACATAATAGCCTACCCTTTTTCAAATACAGACAATATACAGTAAACCTTTAATGACACACCACCTACTCCTGTATACAGCACAGTATAGTACAGTACGTATACATATTATGGAATTTGATGATGAAGTAAGTTTCTGCCGTTAAGTGCCAACAATGCTAAATCCAAACACATGACAGGCTTACAGTAAATGTTGGTGTGGCGTTTCTGGAAGTTGCTGTAATATATTGGATTGCAGGGGTGGATATAACTTGTCCCATTTGGGGGGGGGGCAAGAGAAAATGGTATGGGGCGGCTTCATTGCCCGTGTCGCTTCGCGCCATGGGCGATGAAGCCGCACCCATACCATTTTTCGGTTACAGGACTTTTATTAGTGAAGTAAAGCATGAATAATAACATCAGTTGTTGTTGAAGTTGCAACAGACACGCAGCATGCATGAAATGCTGTTGGTTTAGTGGTGACACAGCTGTAGATAGTTAGTAGCAGTAGTGGTGCTTCAAATCATTTTAAATATAAGCACTTTTTTGAAATTTGAAATATCTTGGGTTGTTTTGCATGGCATCGTGTTTGGGGGGGCAGACTGGGTATTTTAGGGGGGCATTTTCCCCCCATGCCCATGCCTAGATCCGCCCCTGTTGGATTGGTTCTCTTCTTGCTGATAGAAGATGTTTTGTTTGTGTGCACGTGCTTGTAATCTGGGAAAGCTGCCCGGAGCAATATGTTGCAGCTTTTTTTTTGCTTTTTTCTTAATCGATTCTGTCTGTTTGTTCTTTATTTTATTTTATCTTTTTTTTTCCTATGTTTGATTGTCAGCAAGATAACTTCATCGTAACAGATGTGAGCGGATCTGCATGGAACTGGAACGGAAGGATTGTTTGGTCGCTGACGTTAGATGCAACCTAACAGGTCACAAGGTCACACAGAAGATCAAATTGTTATCCTCAGCTGAAATTTCATGAGAATTGGTGGGAATGAGTCAGTAGATATACACAAGTATTAGAGGAGCAGTGATTCAGTGATTTAAAGGTAATATGGAGGCAACTTTAGTGTGTACAAACCCTGTGTTTGTAAACAGATTTGTTTAAAAACAGAATCTAACTCCACCTCACCTCTACTCTATAGACTTGTGCAGTGACGTCACTGCCCCTGTTCCAGAAGTAGATTCCCCCTTCATTTTTTTCATAGACCTTCATAGACTACGAAAATAATTTATATAAAGACGATTATGACGCGGACAAAGCCAACTCGGGTCATGACGAATCATAATAGCACACACAATCAAATAATTTCTAAGTACTTCTAGCTAATTAGATATTGCATGATCATATTATGTGTTGTCATGATTTCTCACCGAGTTGGTTTTGTCCGCGGCACAATCATGTTTTTATTAAGCATTTTCGAAAGTCAAAGTCTATGAGAAAAATGAATGAGGATTCCATTACTGAAACAGGGGCGATGACGTCACTGCGCAGGTCTATTGGCTCATTACAAATCTGCTGGAGACTGCTGTGCTGTGATTGGCTAAAACGCTGCCTCACCCCACACAATCCCTATCCCCTCACAAATCAGCCACGCCTGACCTGAGCCCGACGAATGTTTTGTTTTCATGATTTGTTGACAGCAACAAAGTTCTGGACCGCCTGCAGGACGAAGCAAATGTCTGTCTACAGGGAAACAGCTGCAGCATTGAAGTATAGGAGCAACGTGGAGAGGAAAAATATAGCTATATATTTTGATTTTTTTAGCTAAAAAGTTGCCTCTATTGGGCCTACCTTTAACACCCCAATAACAAAATATGCACATGCACAAGCTCTAAAGTGGGGGGGACACAGAACAGGCCAACAGCAAGTGCACAAGGCCTGATTGGAAGAAGCCTGTATTATATTCCTGCAAACTGCTACAATGTAAGCATTCCTGTTGGGATTATGGGAAAACAATGGCAGAGAAGTGGGAGGTCTGTTGAATGCACAGCACCCACCTCTCCCATGTTGGGTGGTGAGTTAATGTCAATATTTACAAGCGGGATCTCCTCTTGTTTATACTGCAAATGGTAAACGGTGCATATTTACTATTGCATGAGGGGCGGATGTAACATTTCTCAAACGGGGGGAGGGGGGGGCAGGAGAAAATGGTAGGGAGGCGGCTTCATCGTCCGTGTCGCTTCGCGTCACGGGCGATGAAGGCGCCCCCATACCATTTTCGGTTACAAGAGTTTTATTAGGAAAGTAAAGCATCAATAACAACATCAGTTGTTGTTGAAGTTGTAACAGACACACAGCATGCATGAAGGTCTGACTCAGAGAGTTTTCTGTTTTCAATGATGACCGCAGGGCGCTACAGATCGCAGGCGACACCACCCACCCTACGCACGGCTTCTTCAACCTCCTCCCATCGGGGAAGAGATTGAGGAGCCTCTGGGCAAGGACCAGCAGGTTGAATGATAGCTTTCGTTCACCAAGCCGTCAGGTTGCTGAACTCCCTCCCACTCCCTCGCACGCCACTGAGCACCCTCCCACTCGGTACCCCCCCCATGCTGCCACTCCTCCCCCCTCCCACGGTGGGGGTGCACGCGCACACACGCACACGCTGTGCAAGACCTACACACACATGCACACGGACGCTGGACTTCAACTACCCACCACCCCTTACACAGGCACACACACCCACGCACATGCACGCACTCACACATGGTCACTCACACATGTGCGTGTGGTCACTCACACGCACTCACACATGGTCACTCACACATGGTCAACTCACACATACAACCGAAGGACTGGATCGAACTGCTGCTATCCTATCCTATCCTATCTTGCACATGTATACCTCACCTCATAGTAAGCTATGTGTTGTTTGTTTAGTTGTTCTAGTTGTAGCTATGTAACCTCGTATATAGCTTTTGATTTTTTAGTTGTAGTTTTCTAGCTGTAGTATACTGTAGTCTCTAGTAGTAGTTTCTAGTAGTTGTATATACGTCCTGTCTGTTTTAGCTTCACACTACCGCCACTTTATCACCTGGTTAGCTAAGCACCTTCACCTCAAGTTAGGTGTACAGTTTGCACTTTACTGGTCTGCTGCACTACTGTTGTCTCGTCCATATATTGTCTCGACCTTGTCTTATTGCACTATTTGTCTCAACTTTGTCTTATTGCACTGTCTATTGTCTTGACTTTTGTCTTACTACACTGTCTTGTCTATTGCACTGTGGAAAATGGAAACGCTATTTCATCCCTGTATATGTCCTGACATACACTGGAGTGACAAATAAAACCTTGAACCTTGAAATGCTCTTGGTTTAGTGGTGACACAACTGTAGTTAGTTAGTAGCAGTAGTAGTGTTTCAATTTATTTTAAATATAAGCACTTTAATTTGAAATATCTTGGGTTGTTTTGCATGGCATCATGTTTGGTGGGGCAGTCTGGGCATTTAGGGGAGCATTTCCCGCCCCCATGCCCATGCCTAGATCCGGCCCTGTTTAATTTCATGAATGTACACACACACACACACACACACACACACACACACACACACACACACACACACACACACACACACACACACACACACACACACACACACACACACACACACACACACACACACACACTCCAGAGAACATATGGACTACATGCTGCAGAGATCCCAGCTCCACACATCTGTATCCCAACGGGATGACGTGTGTGTGCGTTTACTGCTTGTGTTTTTGCAGCTCAGACACTTGGGCAATGACGGATGTTTTAGCTCTCATACCGATCCCAGTGTTGGAGCATCTTAGTGATGTGTATGTAACAAATTATGCAGTTTAATGCTGACTCAAAACTCGCAGAAACGTTTCATCCTGGTGATAGGCATACCGGTTTCCGATCACAACGCGTATGACAGTGGATTGTAACTCATAATACCTTGTGTTGTAGTCGCTGGTTTGAATAGTATAGTCATCCAGCCGGAATAACCAAACCAGGGGCGGATCTAGGCATGGCCATGGGGGGACAATGCTCCCCTAAATGCCCAGTCTGCCCCACCAAACACGATGGCATGCAAAACAACAAGATATTTCAAATTAAAGTGCCTATATTTAAAATGATTTGAAACACTACTACTACTAACTACAGTTGTGTCACCACTAAACCAACAGCATGTCATCATTGAAAACAGAAGACTCTCTGAGTCAGACCTTGAGCTTTATGCATGCTGCAGTGTCTGTTGCAACTTCAACAACAACTGATGTTATTATTGATGCTTTACTTGTCTAATGCAAGTCAACTTAAAATGTAAATTAAAATGGTATTGGTGCGCCGATGAAGCCGACCCCATACCATTTTCTCCAGCCCAATTGGGAAATGTTACATCTGCCCCTGTATATACCAAGAGCAGATCATGAATCCAATTAATCCATTAATCCAAATCCAACTAGTGCATTTAATTCACCCTGTACTAGAACACCTTTTGGTGTTTTAAGTTTTAATGAAAAATAGCAGGTGTTCATGCCGAGTGGCGCGCTATGAGGCGTGAATGCCTGCTATTTTGGGGGAAAGTGTGAAAACGCAGCACAAATCTTTGAATATTATACAGTATGTTTGAACGTTTTGTACAGCTAGCACTGCCAGGTTCGAAATGAGTTAAGTAGTTTTTTTGTTCGTTTGGTATGGATTTTTTAGTCAACTTGATCGTAGCGACTCAAGACCAGGGACGGAGAAAATGCAGGAGAAAAGGGCAGGAGAAAAAGGCATGGGCATACCATTTCCGGTTTAGGACTTTTATTAGAGAAGTAAAGCATCAATAACAACATCAGTTGTTGTTGAAGTTGCAACAGACACGCAGCATGCATAAAGCTAAAGGTCTGACTCAGAGAGTTGTCTGTTTTCATTGATTAAATGCTGTTGGTTTAATGGTGCCACAATAGCTAATTAGTAGTAGTAGGCCTAGTAGTGTTTCAAATCATTTTAATTACTTTCATTTGAAATATCTTGGCATGCCGAAATAATATGTTTAGCATGCATTTAGGGGGGCATTGCCCCCCATGCCCATGTAGCATTACGCAGAAGCGGGGATCGAACCCGCGGGGACTCTCACTCGCCAGTCCAACGCACAACAAGTCGCACCAATAGGGCTAAGCCCGATTAGCGGGGCTGTTGTCGCTGGCTCATGGCTGGGTGCTACATTCACCCCCTTGATCTTTTTGCAGCGCATCCTCGCGCTTCACACTTCACACCACGGACCGCCTTACATGATGTCCTTCATGTGGACCCGCAAGGACGTATACGGGTATATTGGGGATAACACCCGCACTCCAAATCCTGCCGACTACGCCAGATTGTAGCATTGCGCAGAAGCGGGGATCGAACCCGGGACTCCCACTCGCCAGTCCAACGCGCAACATGTCGCGCCAATAGGGTTGAGCCCCATTGGCGGGGCTGTTGTCGCTGGCTCATGGCTGGGTGCTACACCTAGATCCACCCCTCTCAAGACAAAAACAAACAACAAAGGGGTGCCATAAAAAACAACCAAACTACCTAAGATAATTATTTTTTACCATGCGGTACACCTAGACTGGAATCACCCAGGCCATTTAAGGACAGTCCACTCTTTCCTCCGAGGTGGAAAGTCTGGAGATTTGAGGTGATTAAGCCTCTAGCGTTTGCACACTTTTTCCAAAGAAAAAAAAACACCCACTAAAGTTTGCTTTTGAACCTGCGGTTTGAGGACACTGTAGCCGCGACCGTCACTTCGGTGGAACTCCAGAGAATGCCACCGAAGACCGATGATGATGCTGCAGATTGAGTTTCCTTAATTCCCAGCTCCCCACACACATCTGTTTGTCCCAAACCAACGAACGAC
>CM076976.1:37041420-37048920 GCA_039105355.1 Benthosema pterotum
GCATGGAGCAGACAATGTTATGAACATGTAACCCTTTAGTTAATACTTAGCAGGTTACCGGACTAGTTACTAGGTTCGGAGGAGCAGTAAGCAGGGAGAAGTATTAGAACACAGACCAAAGTTAAGGTTTTATAATAGCCCGACGGCTTGTATTGGCAAGTAATATAAAGTGGCAGGAATACAAAACAACAAACAAGACAATAGACAATACAAAACAAAATAAAACAACAACTGCACTAAGACAGTTGTGCTCAAGGTAAGTACCTCCTATTAAACCCTATGATCCCACAGGAAAACAGGTAAGTACTATTTTTATCCTAGTTTAGTCCTATTTTAGTCCTAGTTATTTAAGAACTATTTTAGTTTCCCTTTTTCAGGTTTTTAGATCTATTTAAGGTAAGTAAAATAAGGTAAGTATTTTTAAAGGTAACTTATTCCTATTTTAGGTTCAAGGTAAGTATTAGTTTTAAACCAATGAAATGTATAATTATGAAATACAATTACTTTTTCTTAATCCAAAGTTCTCCTTTAACTTTACAAAAGTAAAATCAGTTTCTCTTTTTTAACTTTACAATGAAAGTAAAATCAGTTGCTCTCAATCATGTAGAATCAAAATCAATCATGTAGAAATCAAATGAGCACAAATCACATTCAAATCCAAATGAACTCCAAAAAACGTAAATGTCCCTTTAACGGATTTGAAAGTCCAATAGATGTCCCACTGTGTGGCAGTGAGTACAAACGAATGTGTAGCTCAAATGTTCAATGAGTCCGGTTTGGGTGTATTGTGACTTTAAAAAGTTCACGGTATGTTCAGTTCGTCCAGTTCGGTGTAGTAGGTGTGTGTGGTGTGTACTGTGTATGCAGTGTGGTGCACAACCAGTGGCTAACACAGAGTGTCACTCTGTGTCTGTAGTGGGTATGTTGTTGAATCCACTCTACACTACCACAACCCTAACTCTTATCTGATCGTATGGTTCAGCTGTGTCCAGATCTTGATCCGTAGGTAGCTCGCCAGAGTGATATGGAAATCACTCGAATCATCCGATCAAAGCAAAAGACCTGACCTGTTTGTAAAACAGGTCAAATAATCATGTATTAGAATAATAGTCTTAAACGTTTAGAAACAAAATAAAACTACAGTCTTCATCTCCGTTCAACTACTAACAGTACATTTACCATTAGCTGTTTACATAATTCAGTCAAAACAAATACCATGAAAGTTACTCATAGTAACATGGCTACTGCTGCACAGCACAGTTCAACTCACCAAGTCAGTTCTCTTAATGGTCACAAAAATAAACAGGATTCCAGGATGAAACTTCTCAAACGAAACAAAACACAGCTCTCTTTAATCCAAAAGGTAACTGGATTGATCGTAGACTCTTCAAATCAGGATAATCTGTTCACATTCATCAACTTCTTGTTTATTCTCTATTTTCAAAACTGTCGTTCTCTCTCAGGCTTCTCTCTCCGTTCTCTCCAGAACATTCTGTCTCTTTCTCTCTCTGCAGCGCAATTAGTTGGATCCCAGCACCTGGGTGCTGGTGATCCTCCGCAGAGCCATCAATTGACTGAGCGACCTGATTGGCCAACTCGTTCATTGCTTGTTTAGAACACTTTGCTGGGCTCTTAAAGGAACACTCCGTAGAGTAGATGAATGTGAACAGATTGGAAATAAAACCCTTAAAATGTAAGGTAATTTTAGATTAACCCTACTTATGTTTCGTTGTTTAAAGGTCTTTTTGTAGAAGTTTGTTTACGGTATTTTAACCTGATTTTATATTACAAGACCATTTAGAAGTCCATTTGCGATCTTTATTTTACTGACTTTGGTATTTTCACCTGGGTTACGCACACAACATGGAGTGTGTGTCCAGCATGGAAGTATGGACTGTCCACAGAGTTCTGCTGCCTTTCATAGTCCAGTGCACTGGGAGCAAACTGCTAGGGCGCAGTGTGTAGCAGCCAGACCCATAAATAGACAACATTCCTCATGGACATGCAGGTCACACTGACAGGACAGGTACACCTGGACACAGAGAAGAGTGTTGCATGTGTGTGTGTGTGTGTGTGTGTGTGTGTGTGTGTGTGTGTGTGTGTGTGTGTGTGTGCGCGCGCACATGTGCACGTGCATGCGCACACACGCACACCCACACACACCCACGCAGATCTGCTCAAGGCCGCTTGAGACATAATGCCAGACCCACACACAGCAGACGTTGTGCACCGACATACTAGAGCACAGGATCTCTGACACAGACTTTGGCTGGTAATCCTGGACCTACCATATACGCCTGCTCGCAATTTTGTGTGAGGGGATTTTCTCACTTGAACTGAGTCAAGGGGTCCCTAGAGATGAAAAATCACCGAGGTGCTTGTCCGCCATAGTGCCACGAATGGCGCAATGGCCGAATCAAATATGGCCGCCATCGGATATGATGAAAATCCAACTTTTGTGTATATACACATGCAATACCTCTATTCTGACTAACTGGGGGGTGGGGAATCCATTTCTGATATTGTTATGACCATTTTGGTTGATTTTGACCTTGAAAGGTCATGGTCAAGGCCATTTTGCTATTCCGAAGACCATAACTAACCATTGTTAGGTGAAAAAAACGGGTGCAATGGGTCTATTTCTACTAATTCTGACATTTATTAATTAATTGAATTAATAATCAATCATATAAATCACTTGTTTTTTTAGTAGGCCTACATGTGCATAAGACATATAACAATTATAATCACCCCCTTTAAAATGTATTTAATTGCGTGTTAAATCAAATCAAATTGAAGGAATAAAAGTGATGTAAAATCAAACAGCAACTTCATTCAAAGTGAACTCAACAGATGGCTCTGGCCTTGGCCCAAGTGAACCATTTTATTGCCATGGCCAGAGTGTTGACAACCAAATCAGGTATCAATGGCCATATGGTGTGACGAAGGCATGTTTAGATATTCATCTGCACAAGACAGAACATTCAAGAATCTCTTCCTTTGCATGGGCCCTTTCCACTGGACATGTGTTCTGCTCAGAACAGGAAAACTGCTTAGAGTTTCTGGCCCTGGTGATGCAATGGTTGAGTGTGCCATGTTTGGACCTGGTCTGATAGAGTTGGTGTTAAACGGCAGCCATTATGTCTGGGCTCTCACTGGGATGCCGATGGTAGAGGATGTGATCAGGTCACTCCAGTGGAATATGTTCTGGCAGAGCTGCATATCCAGTGCTAGCACAGGTACAGGCATTGCACACTGTGCTGGCTGCAAATCAACATTCCTCAGAGCAGTTTGAGGCCCCGATAGGACAAGTAGAGAAATTGAATCAGGATTTTGAGAAGGAATGTAAGGCTGTCAGAGCTCTGCCATATCTTTGGAGGTTGGCTGTATTTGGTGGCTGTAATGAAAAATGCTGTGGGATACTATGGTGATCTATGGTGATCTTTGCATAAACTACGTGTGTCATGGCTCATAGTATCTTGTGCGAATCAAGGTGCTAGAGTTTACACATCTTGAGTTCTACTGGCACTTCTCAATCGGTCAGTGGGTTGTTTAGGTCAATGCTGGATCAGTACTGCAGTAGGTAACCTGCAAGGTCGAGCAGAGCATTCAGTGAGGGCTTGACACTAACACTTGCCCGCTTGCCCGGGGCAAGTAAAAAAAAATGGTGGGGCAAGTGAAGACTGCTACCTGGTTGCCCGATCGCCCAAGTGTGCAACTTGCACTATAACACAACACAAGATAAATTTGTCTTGAAGGCAGTCATTGCACTCTACCTCTGTGTCTTTCCCTGCTTTCTAGCTATCCACAATTTCAGGCTGGATTTGGGAAACAAAACAGGCAAATTAACATACACATCAAAATGATCTTCTACATTCCCTAGTTGTGTAGACCTGGGCTAATTAAGATGATGAATATTAACTCTTGAGTGTAAAAATGAAACCAAATGGACCCGCAAGGGTCTATTTGGTTTTTACGTTCTCGAGAATTACATCTGGTTAGTTGGTTTTTACGTTCTCGAGAATTACATCTGGTTAGTAAACTTAAATGCAAAATTTACAATATATTTTTGGGGGGCAAGTGACCGTGGCCTGAGGGCAAGTAGAACCTGACTTCCGGAGACCTTAGTGTCAACCCCTGTGAAGGGTCCTGAAGGTCACTATGTAGTAGGAGCCACACACACAATGCAAAAGCAGATGCAGAGTTTGAGCTCTTGTTTCATGAGATTCATGAAAATGTCCTCAACCTCCTCACCAACAACTACCCCCAACAAATCCATCTCGAGCATGCACTGAGCACCACTTGTCACCTTACATTCAAAGTGGTGAAGCTGTTTGACTCTGTGCTAGAGCACGAGATTCCATACTCATTGACTGTCAATCTGCAAAGTAGGTTGTATACAGAGAATTCACTCTGCGCCTGCTCAACTGTCTAAAAATGGGGAGTGCCTGTAGTACCCATACAGACAGGAGAGGCTCGACTGAGACTAAGAAAATTAGCTGAATCATACCAAAGAGGAAGCCTCACTTCAAAGAGCAACCACAGAAGGCACCAAACACCATTTTGAAGAAGCAGAACTTAGTTTTACCCAAAGACATGGCTGAAGCATATAGGAGCTATGGGCATTTCTAAGGAGCAGGGCATTAACATCCAGCAAATACTTTCTCATGACGTGCTCTCAACATCTTTGATGGTCAAAAAAAAAGAGATTGAGCCTGGACTTGATCTCACCCAATGGAGTCTGCATCTAGTCATCTACTCTTGCCACTTATATTGTGTTAGACTTCATGTCGAAAATGCGGCAGATGCCACTGGGACGGTTCTCAACGGTCAACACCCTCATCCGTGCTTCATCCTCCTTCTGCCGAGAGTCGGAATTCATTCACCTCATACTTGATACGTACATTGAGAGGTCTCAAAATGAAGGGGAGCCCCTGCAACGTACAGACTCAACAGCAAGCATTGGCATGAACAGCAACCCACCCATTCCGCAGCAACTTCACAAGTTCTGGGTGTCTGAGAACAAGCAAAATATCTATCTGTTAGTTTGGGATATGGTGTGCAGTCAGGTCTGTGGCAATACTATCACTGTCAGGTCTGTCGTCCATGACAATGAGGTTCTCCCAGCAAAGGTGGCTGGTGGCAAGGACATTCCCACTATTTTTTGTCTTCTCTATTGCAATGTAAAGCATTTGAGCTGCATTTTATGTCATGAAAGGTGCTATACAAATAAAGATTATTATTATTATCCATGACCTCTTGAACTGGATTGAGGAAGCTGACACAAGGCTAGTGGACTGGTGCATATGGAGTGGGCTATTTGTGTTAAACAGTGTAAGAGAGTTGTGATAGTTTTCAATGATGCACCTGTGCATTACTTCTACATTGCATCCCGTACTTCCAAGCACTGGGGATGAAGGAAGTCTGGCAGCAGTATGGCACTGGTGAAAAGCGACACATGCTACCACTGCATCAAGCAGTCTCTTATCTTGGAACAACCCCAGCCAAGACCGTGATCAAGGCACATATCTTGACTGGACAGGGCCGCTGGATGATGTGGGAGGGAGTCGAGAAGAAGAAGCTGACATGGAGCGAAGTCTGGGGCTTGGAATCCAACAGGCTGAGTTTCATCGTTCAAGCAACGTTGTGCTGCCATCTCCCATAAACCTGCAACTATGGTTGGGAAGGACCCAGCATGTCTAGCCGATAAGCTTGAGCAGAAGAGGATTTCCATCAGCAGCCAGGGCATGCGCCATCACCCACCAACGTTCCTCCGGGAGGGGGGATCCTACCATCTAGTCTTTTAATTGATCCTGGAGATCACTGCATGAGCAAGTTGAGAGAAAATACTTGATTTTGTTTTATATTAGTTGTATATCACTTTGTCACTCTTATTTAATCATTTCAGAACCTATATAGCAATGTATATGTATACTTGCATATGTGTTGTGTATATCTTTTGTTCTAAATAATAACGTAATTGAGTAAAAATGATAACAGGGGACAAATTTGTTACTTTTAAATTATAGTTAAATATCAATATAAAAGATATCACACAGGAATCATTGCCACAATTATATGAATTAGACCTATTGCACCAGTTGTTAATGTCATGGCCAAATCATGTCTTTGGAATAGCAAAACGGCCTTGACCATGACCTTTCAAGGTCAAAATCAACCAAAATTGTCATAACAATGTCAGAAATGGATTCCCCACCCCCCAATTAGTCAGAATAGAGGTATTGCATGTGTATATACACAAAAGTTGGATTTTCATCATATCCGATGGCGGCCATATTTGATTCGGCCATCGCGCCATTCGTGGCACTATGGCGGACAAGCACCTCGGTGATTTTTCATCTCTAGGGACCCCTTGACTCAGTTCAAGTGAGAAAATCCCTCACACAAAATTGCGAGCAGGCGTATATGGTAGGTCCAGGATTATGGTGCCTCGCATGCATCTACAGTATAGCCCTTGAATTATAATGTAGTGCCACTTGCCAGCTAAAAGAGCCCAGTATGAAATGAATTTGGGCATGTGGATTACACTACATCAGCGTTTTATGTTAGAAATGTTGAGCACGAGGTCTCTACCTTTTAGAAACATTTTACAACCAAAACAAGACAAAAAACATAATTGGCATATAATGTGGCCATGTCATTAAAGGTAATAGAGGCAACTAATAGTGTGTACAAACACTGTGTTTGTAAACAGATTTGTTTAAAAGCAGAATCTAACTCCACCTCACCTCCACTCTATTGGCTCATTAGGAATTAACTGTAGACTGCCTTGGTGTGGTTGGCTAAAGCGCTGCCTCACCCCACACAACCCCCCTCCCCCTCACAAATTAGCACCCAGACGAATGTTTTGTTTTCATGACAACAAAGTTGTGGACTCTCTGCAGGACGAAGCAAGTGTCTGTCTGCCGGGAAACAACATAGAGGGAGGATATGCAAAAATAGCTATCTATTTTGAGTTTTGGGTAAAAAGTTGCCTCTATTACCTTTAATGACCAAGAAAATCTTTAGGTGCTACTGATACATAAGTGACATGTCAAACTAGGGGGTTTTCATGATGCTGAATCTATTCCAAGTGTAGCACGCAGCCATGAGCCAGCCACAACCAGTTGCGCCAATCGGGCTGAGCCCGATTGGTGGTTGGCGCGACTGGTTGTGCGTTGGACTGGCGAGTGGGAGTCCTGGGTTCGATCCGCGCTTCTGTGTAATACTTCAATCTGGCGTAGTCGGCAGGACACGCACGCGCGCGCACACACACACACACACACACACACACACACGCTCATGATAAAAAAATGAATTTCATGTTAGTTCCCCTTCAATCCTTGATTGCCAATTATCCCTCGTATATTGTGATGGTTATAACTTCCTAGCAATTATCAATACAAACACACCAAAACAGCACCAATATTGTGTTGGATACAAACCATTAATTGACATATCAGGTGGGTAAGCATTTTTTGATTCTCTACATACAGTATT
>CM076976.1:37053920-37095886 GCA_039105355.1 Benthosema pterotum
CTGGTGGTATAGGCTTTCGGCCTACCCCGAGGCCCCAGACCTGATTTGCTGCCATGCAGCCAATGAGAAGACTTACACCATACCTGGCTACACCACAGCGATTGGGAATTGCACCCATTATTGATGCTTACTTGCCTAATAAAAGTCCTGTAACCAAAAGTGTTATGGGTGTGACTTCATACCATTTTCTCCTTGGGAAATGTTACATCCGCCCCTGCGTAGCTGCACGGATCGAATGAGTTAACCACTTGATCGTTATTTAACTGTGAACACATTGTAAGAAACAAAAACAAGAAACAGAATGTTTATAATGTACACTCAACTTCTGAGGACAAGTGCAAGGGCGCCAGGTTTCTTTTTCCGTGTGTGTGGCATTTTATTGCAATGCGACGACAAGGCAATCGTTACAGTTTTATTCCTCAACGTTTCTATTTTACAATTTACAGACTAAGATAGAAAAAGGCCATAAATAAATGAGACGGTCTTCATGTTATCTAAATATTTACAAGACACTATAGACATTATGACATGAACACCAGACATCGTGAGCTAAACATCTAATGTAATATCGACAAACAAAATAACGATAAAAAAAGTAAAAGATTTGCACAACAATAAAAAAGGAACAGTCGAACATATTATTTTTGTTAGAACATTCTTCAAATATGAAGGTAATTAAGAGCTTGGAATGATGCCTCATTTGTTTCTTACTTATTTGTCTCTCACACATACACGCGCACACATGCACACGTGCACACCCACGCACGCACGCGCGCACGCACGCGCGCACGCACACACACACACACACACACACACTAGTGACTTGGCATTGTTGAGAAATATTCACAGACAGTAAACAACAGCTGGGAGATGAAATAGCACTTGCACACACTCAATGCACGTGTGAGCGTGCTCACGCACATGTGCACGCAAACACACACACACACACACACACACACACACACACACACACACACACACACACACACACACACACACACACACACACACACACACACACACACACACACACACACACACACACACACACACACACACACACACACACACACACCTCCTCAGTGTTCTTGTTATACATTTGTATAAATTTAACATTCCTACAAACACAAGTTGCAATCTGGGAGTTCAGGGGTAGAGTTGCCAGAGTTGGTGTCAAATGTCCTTTAGCAAGTTACTGAACCCCTATTTTGGTCCCAGTTAGCAAGGTGTTGTATGCATGTGTGCACGGATGAATATAATGCACATTCTATGGATAAAGGCGCTCTACGAATGCACATTAAAGGGGAATTCCACCCATTTTCAACATTCTAATATGTCATTAGTATACCTTAGACGTGCTGGGCGGACATGATAAAAATGTTCCCAAGAAATGGAGGTCTGAAGAAAACCACTAACATGGTGAAACATCTTGATGACATCATCAAGATGTATTTTCACCATGTTAATGGATTTCTTTAGACGCTTCTTTTTTTCTGAGGAATGAAAATAGGTGGAATTTCCCTTTAATCACCACATCAACACTGAGGACTTCATAGTGGACAGAAGACAAACATAAACTGGTGTGTTTCGTTCAAGTCGTGGACAAAAAAAAAACAAAACAAAAAACAACAATACCCAGAAGCAGCAGCGAAGCAGCTCTCGAAAAGAAGACACCCACAAAGACGGTTTGGAAGCCATGCTGCCTAGTTCGGCCCTGCGTCATCATCAGGCTTAAGAATAATTATACAAAAAAACACACGTTAGCAAAAAGAATAGAAAATAAGCGTGTTGCTGCCACGGCAGGGGAGAAGAAAACAAAAAAAAAAAAAAAAAAAAAAATGATGAAGTTGTGTTTCACCATGTTAATGACTTTTCTTTTAGGACCTGTTTTTCTGAGAGTGTACAAATGGAAATGGTTTCCATTTGGTTCCATCGGTACGCTCTTTTAGAAAAGAATATTGAAAATGAGTGGAATTCCCCCTTTAAAGACTGACATCTCCAGACCACGGCTGCAGCATTTACTATGGTGAAAGAAATGCATGCATGCCCCGTTTCCATGACATACCCGAAGGCAGCACCCAGTAGAATTGTTTTTTCTGTACTTGAACGCAACGAATCTCAAGTAGCTAAACAGTTACCGGGTTGTGCCTTGACCGTAGTGGATCTAAAAGATCTCAAGAGTTTGTGGATATTGCTATTTTTGCATTTTCCCCCCTAAAAGTGCCCTGTTAAGGGTATTTTAGCCCCAGCTCCACTATCAATCTCCACACGTCGCTGATGATATTCATGTTACTTTGACAGACAAAACACATCTAAGTTATGATGATTTAGGGCACTGATACACCTAGCAACGTTTTGATCAACATCAACAAGCAATTATCAACGTTGACTTTTCACCTTTCTGTAGAAAATGATGAACTCCTGGTTGTCCAGAAAAGTCAGATCTTTAGCGCCCTCTACTGGGCAACATTTTGGAATCCTCCAATCACAGCTCTCCTGGGCATCACCTGATCCTTTCTCTCAGACTGAAACCATGGCTGCTGCTGCTTCACTGCTGTGGACAAAAACAAGGATTTTGTAACTTGTATTCAGCTAAATGAACATTTTGAGTTGGGTGGCAGCTGGGTGAAAATGATTCAATGCAAACTAAGAATTCTTTTTTTTTTTTCTTCTCAGGAAAAAATGAAAATCGGTGGAATTCCCCTTTTAATGGGAGGTGTTGCCTGTTGCCGTGTGTCTCATCATGTTGCCTGTTGATGGTGACATTGCTAGTTGATATTGATCAAAATATTGCTAGTGTATCAGGGCCTTTACTGTTCATCATGATGTTGCTGTTACATGAAACCATTCAAGTTCGTTTACTCACTGGAGACCTGGCCTGCTCCAAACCTCTGGACCAATCAACATTGTCTGGTGGCTCCCGGCCATTGTGATTGGTTTAGCTCTGTTGGGTTGGGCGTTGCCGGTGAGCACCGCCAGGGCCGGATTTAGCAAGCCCTACTAGGGTGGGCTGGAAGAATGACAGGGTGGGCAACTCCAAAGTTTTTATATGAAACAGTAGTTTTCAACCTTTTTGACACCAACTTGTATAACATGAAAAGAAAAAAAAAAAGAAAAAAAAAACATCTTCACATATTTTGTAGTAGTAAACAAAGAAAACATTTCACATTATCAAACTTGACTTGACATCCTCCCTGCCATGGCAGCAATGCGCTTCGTTCATACAACGTACTTCGTACCCCAGTGACGGTGTCGCACATCAACTCATGGTAGGCTTTACTACAACCTTGCGCAAGTGACACGGCTTCGCTAGGTTAGCTAAATTCCAACGCTGCAACACCAGGCTGTAAATGAGGCTCTAACACTTCGGTAGAAAATAGAAAAAAGACGTAACGAGGATGAACCTTCAGTCCCGATCCTCCAGGTTTCGGCCGACGCCGCCATCTCTGTCCTGTGCTCCAGAAAGGCAGCTCCTCCCATGGCGGAGGTGTACGACAGTACGTATGTCTCCCTTCTGTCTTTTTAAAATCATATTTTTTCTTCCACTTCTTGAATTTTTTTCCTCTTAAAAAACAAAACAAAAACAAACCAACAAAAAATAAAAGTACCCTCTAAAGTGCACTGATGAGGTAAACAGAATCCAGTAACGTTTATATTCCGTGTTCATCTCTCTCGCTCTTGCTCCTCAGACCGGAACCATTCTCTCCTGTATGTGTTGCATGTGGGACATCATTTCCTGCTGCACACTGGCGAGGATCAGCTCCTGATGCGACGGCGTGATGATGCCGATTCTGTCCATCTCCCTACGGACACAACCAGGAAAACAGAGTTACACACACAGACGGAATCAGACGTGGTTGTGGAACGGTTCTTAGTCACCAATCCAGCTCTTGATGCTGAGCGACAAGCATGGAGGCAACAGGGTCCCATTTGTACAGTGTTTATCTCAATATCAATATCAATATCTGAATTCAATGGAATGCATCCCTGAATCCAATGGCGACTCTGAGGAAGGAGGGTGGCGGAATAGAGTGGCGGTGGCTTGAATTACAAGCGAGAGAGAGAGAGAGAGAGAGAGAGAGAGAGAGAGAGAGAGAGAGAGAGAGAGAGAGAGAGAGAGAGAGAGAGAGAGAGAGAGAGAGAGAGAGAGAGAGAGAGAGAGAGAGAGACAGAGAGAGAGAGACACACACAGAGAGAGACAGAGAGCTGTATTCCATAGACTCACTGGTGTGTGAGTGCCAGCATGCTGTCCAGGTTGGTGTATCCTGCTGCTGCCAGCGTGTCGCGGTACCTCTCCATGCCCACAGCCTGCAGCCACTGGCACAGCGACCATGAGGCCGCAGGCCCAGCACTGCTGCTGCCGCCGCACGCCTCCGACATCACCGACACGCACACCTCCGTCCCCCCCATGGGAGGCTCACACATGGCCGACACCGATCTGGTCAGGACAGGAGGAGGAGGAGAGGGAGTGTTAAAGGGGGATTCCACCCATTTTCAACATTTTACCATGTCATTAAAGGGGAATTCCACCCATTTTCAACATGTTACTATGTCATTAAAGGGGGATTCCACCCATTTTCAACATGTTACTATGTCATTAAAGGGGGATTCCACCCATTTTCAACATTTTACTATGTCATTAAAGGGGACTGAAAGAAAAATCATTAACATGGTGAAATACATCTTGATGACGTCATCCAGTTGCGTTCACCATGTTAATGATTTTTGTTTTAGGACCTCTTTTTTTCCTGAGAGTGTACAAATGGAACCAAAGTGTACATCATATTTGTACACTGGATTATGGGAGAGGTGGTGCGGTTACAGGACTTTTATTAGGTAAGTAAAGCATCAATAATAACATCAGTTGTTGAAGTTTGCAATGATGAAATGCTGTTGGTTTAGTGGTGCCACTACTAGTTAGTTAGTAGCAGTAGTAGTGTTTCAAATCATTTTAAATATAAGCACTTTAATTTGAAATATCTGGGGTTGTTTTGCATGCCATCATGTTTGGTGGGGCAGTCTGGGCATTTAGGGGGCATTGTTATCCAAGTTATCACTCCCAGGCCCTCGTTCATGGTTATTACTCAGATAAGGATAAATATGTAGGTATAAAACGCTCAAACGACTTTCCCTTTCCGTAGCTTCCTCAGAGATAGTGAGACTTTACAGTGTGCTTTAGTGTGATGAAGCAGGACATTAATTTATGAAAATTACACAGAGAAACAACATAAAAAAGTTGATTTACGGTGAGAGAGAGAATGGCTCTGCCTCGACACCATTGATATGCAGCGTGCACGCAGCACAGCACAGGGCAGGTCACAATTAATTAACTAATTGTAGAAGGATTTATTTGGCACATTTTCACCGAGGCAGCGATCACTGGGGGGATGATGATGCTCCTTGACTGTTCCAAATGCCTTTCCTTATTCATTTGTAAACAGATTCCAACATCCTCTGCCCCATAAAGGCAACGCCACTGTGGCTCGGGGGGGTAGAGGCAGGTCGTGTCTCGATGATCCAAGGCACGGGCGGTTCGAATCCCGGTTCCTCCCGTCTACATGTCAAATAGTGGTTTATTTCAGGGGTTTTCAACCGGTGGTCTGGGGACCACCAGTGGTCCTTGAGAGGGTTCCAGGTGGTCCCCAGGCTAAATGATGGAAAGTTGGCTAACCAGATGTAACTCTTGAGAGTTTACAAATGAAACCAAATGGACCCGCAAGGTTTCATTTTTACACTCTCAATATTCATCATGTGAATTAGCACCACTTAAACAAGAAGTCTACACTGTTTTGTTTGCAAAATCCAGCCTGGAATTGTGGACAAAACCAAAATAATTCTTTAGTTTTAGGTCTTTGGGGTGAAAATGTAATCGAATGGTGGTCCGTGGCTCATATGCCAAATAAATGGCGGTCCCTGGTGTCAATAAGGTTGAAAACCCCTGGTTTATTTAATTAGTTGTGTTGTGGTACTGGTGAGGTCACGTCAGTCGTTTTCAATATTAACTGATTGATGCTTCTCTCATTTAATTTAACATCTGTCTCTCTGTTCTTGTCACAGCAGGGGAAACCCCCAGACAGTTTCAACACATTTTGGGGTACACAGTGGGGGTCTCCACTGCGCTATGCGGCACTAACCTCTCTAAGCTCATAAAGTGACATATAGATTTATGGCTGAGAAACATAGTCTGTTACAGATTATCTGCATAAAATTAAAATATAACTCCACTAAATATATCATAGTATACTTCGGATCAGTGGAGGGTGTCAATTTTGTGACATTCAGCAACCTCAGCGTCAAACCCTGATCTCTCCAACTCAGTAGCAGTGTTGCCAACTGTCAAAATACTCTAGAATGCGCTAGAGTAGTGGGTTTTCAACCATTTTCATAGCAGGGCCCACAGTTTATTCTGCATTTTAGCCATCATTTGATGTTGAGTTTAGTCTCTCTGACTAATTTAGGAGAGATAACTGGCAAAATGTTGGTCAAAATGGCAATTCTTCTACATTTTGAAAATGTGTAGATTATTGGAAATTAAGTAATTCATATGTATGAATATAATTTAACTTTTGAGATCTTGAGAGCGTAAAATGAAACCAAATGGACCCATAAGAGTTACAGATCTATAAGGGTCCATTTGGTTACCAATGATCCTGTCTAGGAAGGAAGGAGGACTCTATCATAGGAGGGAAAATGGTGAAAAAAAGGGTTTTATCTCTTGTGCCTGTCAACCAATTTCACCCCAACTCGCCAGCAAAAAAGCACTAGATTATCCGCAAGGAGTTTTTCACTAATTTTGATGCTAGGGGGGTCTGAAAAAGCTAAATATAGTGTCGCCAAGTTGGCAACACTGCTCAGTAGACAAGGAAAGCCACCAGCCACGCCTAGAGAGCTGAGCGATCCCGCCCCTTCCGTGACTTTTCGAAAATGATCTAGACCAGTTTGTTTTCAACCTTTTTGGCACCAGGGCCCACTATTGCTTCAGCATTTGAGCCATATGGACCACCATTTGATGACATTTTAGCCTCACAGACGCCCAAACTAAAGGTTTATTTTGCTTTTGTCCACAATTCCAGGCTGGATTTGGGAAACAAAACAGGCAAACATGCAGACCAAAATTACCATTAATCTTCTACATTCTCTAGTTGTGTAGACTTGGGGCTAATTCAGGTGATGAATAGTTTAACTCTCAAAGAGTTACATCTGGTAAACCAACTGTCCATCATTTAGCCTGGGGACCACCTGGAACCCTCTCAGGGACCACAGGTGGTCCCCAGACCACCTGTTCAAAACCACTGATCTAGATGATTACGCCGCGGACAAAGCCAACTCGCATCTCATAATAAAAATAATGACAACACACACAATTATCATACATCAGTTGCACTCGTGCTAATGTCAAAGCATTTCTATGTGTGTATACACAAATGGCCAATAAAGGTTATCTGAATCTGAATACAATATCTAATTAGCAAGAAAAAAAAACTTCGAAAACTCTATGAGGAAAACGATTGGGAAATTCATTTCTGGAACAAGGGGCGACGTCACAAGGGAGCTCTAGAGAGCTATAGCTTCCCTTGAAGGGTGTACAGTAGCTACGGCCGGGTGTTTTGCAGGGATGTTACAATATTAATGTAAGACCGCAGAAGACAAACCTCCAACCTGGCGCCCGGCAGCAATATGCAGTTCCTTACAGCGGAGTCATACGTTATACCTTGCATAATGGTATCGTATACTATATAGTGTATATGTATACCTGTCGCCTCCGGTCCTGCGCAGAGTGCCAGGGTTGCGGATGAGCTTGTCCAACATGTTGAGGATCTGGCTGAAGCTGGGCCTCTCGGCGCGCTCTCTCTCCCAGCAGTCCAGCATGAGCTGGTGCAGGACCACGGGGCAGTCCATGGGGGCGGGAAGCCGGTAGCCCTCCTCGATCGCCTTGATCACCTAGAGAGAGGGGGAGAGAGGGGGGGAGGGGGGGGGGGGGCAGAGTTACTACCACTGGAGTTGGCTCAGGGAATGTGGTGAACACTTTCAACGAGAGAAAGCAAAATCAATTGGCGACTGCGGCATACATTGCGGCGTGTAGCAAAATGGTTGCGACAGGTGGCCAACAATTGCGACAGTGCCGTACTGTTCCCTACAATTTAGGCATTTAGCTACTAAACTGTTCCCTACTAAACTGTTCCTTACAATTTAGGCATTCAGCTACTAAACTGTTTCCTACAATTTAGGCATGTAGCCTACTGTAGCTACTAGACTGTTCCCTACTAAACTCTTCCCTACAATTTAGACATGTAGCTACTACGCTGTTCCTTACTAAACTCTTCTCTACTAAACATGACGTCTCACAAAATCTTCTAGAGACAAAAACTTCATCCAAACTTCCAATAGTGTAAGCCAGATTTAATGCCGGATTTGCCGGTTCGAACCCAGGCTTCTTCAGAGTTAGTGCCGAAGTGTCCTTGAGCAAGACACTGAACCCCTAATAGCTCCTGATTGTGCTGGTTGGTGCCTTGTGCATGCTTTCCTCTGCCATTATTGTGTATGACTGTGTGTGAGTGTGTGTGTGTGAAAGTAATGTACAATTTATGCAAAACGCCTTGGGTAAAGGTGCTAACTAAATAAATAAATAGACATGCACGCCGCCAAGCACAGAAATCCTCACTGCATCGCCCCCCCTTTTTCTTTTAAATGGATTTTAAAGATCCGTAATAGCCCTGTCGCCCATAATCTGGATCAATCTTTATTCCGAGCGCGTCGGGCCTCCGCCTACACGAGGCAGATTCTATCAAAGTATGCAGGGACACAGAGAGAAAGAGAGAGAGAGAAGAAAAAAAAACACTCAACCGGGGCGCCGGCAGCCAAACTGTTGCTCTGACTAAGCGAACGGTTTCTATAGTAATTTCCGCGATGTTGAATTATTAGCATCCTCCTTCACGCTGCTATTTTTCAATTTGATTCCCCTGGCCTGTCATATGCTTGGCACACGCTTTAATTCAGCCCCTCCGGAGGAGGGGGTGGGGGGGTGGGGGAGAGAGAGAGAGAGAGAGAGAGAGAGAGAGAGAGAGAGAGAGAGAGCGCTCTCTGATCCATTGTGTAATTGAATGCAGGTCTGTGCTCCCCGCGCTCCTCCCCTGTCAACCCCTGTGATGGATTCCTGTGGGAATAGGAGAGATATGGACCCTGGTGGTGTGCGCACGCCTCCTTAAACACACTGCGGAGGGAATAGAACCCGACAGGGACCCTGGGGTATGCCTCCTTAACACGCCGCGGTGGGAATAGGTGGATATCGTAATGTGTGCGACACCTCGGAACACAGACAAGACAGCCTACATAGTATGTCTGGATGGCTGCGGAGCGAGCCGCCGCCATGACACCTCTCTTATTATTTCATGGATTATACATACATTACGCACCATACCTTAAAGGGATAGTTTGGATTTTTGGAACTTAAGGTGTATGAAATACTTGTTATTAATATAGTGGTGTCAACTGTATTAATTGATTGCCAGAGTCCTGTGGTGGGAGTTCTGCTTTGGTTTTGGTCAATATTAAGTAGTTCCGGTCATTTTGTGGGGGTCCCTGGGGCCAGGAATCCGCAAAACTAACGTCATTTGTCTTGTTGAATTATTTCTTAAATATTAGGACCTCCTTCGTTAATTTTTGATAGAGACCCCCCTATCACATGGAACTACTTTTTGGGCGTAGTGATATGGACACAAAATACATAGTTCCCTGTGATAGAGGGGTAAAAATGAACATAGGACCTGCTAATATTTTAGAAATAGGTCAACAATACAAATGACGTTTGTTTTTTGGATTCATTCACTTTTACTGCGTGGACCCCAGTGACTCCCCCAAAATGTCCAGAACTACTAAGTATTTCACCAAAACCAGAGCAGAACTCCCACCACAGAACTCTGGACATCAATTAATACAGTTGACACCACTATATTAATGGCTAGTATTTCATACAGCTTACTTAAAAAAAATCCAAACTATTCCTTTAACCCACTCAACCCTAATATTAAATATTATTGTGTCTATAATGGTTTAGGTCCAGAATCCATTTCTGATTATGTTCAATAAAAAAAGCAGATCTGAAAGGTCTGCTTTCTGTCCCTAGATTGAAATAAATAAATAAATAAATAAATAAATAAATAAATAAATAAATAAATAAATAAATAAATAAATAAATAAATAAATAAATAAATAAATAAATAAACAAACAAACAAACAAACAAACAAACAAACAAACAAACAAACAAACAAACAAACAGTGTTTATTTTTATTTTTTTTATCTTTTACTTTCTATCTATCTGGAAGTTTTTATCAAACTCTATTATACTCTGTAAATCAGCTTCCACTCTTAGAAATAAATGAATAAATAAATAAATAAAAATAATAAAAAACTGCAAACCTTGCCACTACCTTTGATTCCGTTGCCTTCCCCCTTTTTTCTCTCTCTCTTCAGCACTGTATCGTTTATGTTGTGCCTTATGCATCATTAATGTCACTGCACATAATTGTGTTTGCTTGATGTTCTGTGAATTGGCCGTTCCAGATGGGCAGCGACTGGCGTGTGTGAATTGTGCTATACAAATAAACCTGCCTTACTGGTTATTGCATTGTACTAGATGTTGTGTACTCAACCCTATACAGATTGGGGAAGAAATGATCCTCCATCCACCTTTTCCCTTTGTGAGGATCTTCTAGGATCTTCTAGACACATGAATATACAGCTTTAAAGCGCAGATAACCCATTCCTAAAAATATTTTTAAGATTCAATATCTTATTGTATAAGTCCCTCAGGCTTATTTCTAATGGTTTGAGCCTCAATCACCTCTCACTCTCTCCATAAAGAAATGGCAAGTCCAGGGGTGGATCTAGGCAATGCCCCCCTAAATGCACAGACTGCCCCACCAAACATGATGGCATGCAAAACAACCCAAGATATTTCAAATTAAAGTGCTTACATTTAAAATGATTTGAAACACTACTACTACTACTACTACTACTACTACTACTGCAACTAACTACAAGTGTGGCAACAGCTCTTCATCATTGAAAACAGAGTTTTCTGTTTTCTCTCTGAGACCTTTAGCTTTATGCATTCTGCGTGTCTGTTGTAACTTCAACAACAACTGATGTTATTATTGATGCTTAATTGCCTAATAAAAGTCCTGTAACCGAAAATGGTATGGGAGCCGCCCCCATGTCATTTTTTTGTGGGGATAGAAGACCCAAATGGAGGCACCAAATACACTAAAAACAATTAAAATTTTAAATTTCATGTTATTTCCCCTTTAATGTTCACGTTGTCTGAACAGAAACAATACAAATGCCATTGGCAGTGAACAGAACTAAATACTGTGTTGTGAAGTGAGGGACACTCTTACAGGTATCTTGCAGCGTCGATTGCAATGTTTGTTTAAGCAACGGGCGCTGAAGTTTGTTTTTCTGCCTCACAACAAAACATTCAATTTGTCTTTTTTCTGTCTACGGTAGGGGTGCCCACACTTTTTTGACTCGAGAGCTACTTTCAAAACGACCGGCTCAACAAGATCTACACATCAACAAGAAAAAAAAAAATCAATTTCAAGGCCCCCAAGAAAGTTTGACTTTGAAATAGTGGTGAAGGTGTTACGAAAAATGGAGGGGGAGAATTGGTTTTCTTGTATGCTACTACTGACGTTTGAAAACAGTATTTGGGGTTTGAGTTGACAGTTTGTGATGTTGAGTTTAGTCTCTTGCACACAAAACTAAGAACTTTCACGTTTTTGTCCACAATTGGGAGACATAACTGGCAAAAAGTTGGTCAAAATAACAGTAAGTAACACCATCACCACTTTTGATGTGTAGATCTTGTTGATCCGGTCATTTTGAAAGTAGCTCTCAAGTCAAAAAGGTGTGGGCACCCCTGCTGTACACCCTCAGCAATGTACAACAAAACGCTCCCACCACTCCTCAACAACAACAACAACAACAACAACAACAGCATCAACAGCCTCGTAGCCAGGGCGGTGGAGAGCGTACAGATGGCCTCACATCTGGGGGTGATGCATTATTTGGGGGTCTTAATGAAGATTTAATTCCGCCTTTTTGGATTCCGTGTCGTTCGGAATGATGAAGGCGTGATTTATTACGGCCACAGTGACACCACAGAGCCTGTGAGCCAGCTGAAATCTGCAAGCTCATTTTTAGGTATGTGTGTGAACCTCCGGCTCCAGCCAACCTGGCTGGAGGTGGGCCAATCACAGCCATTTATCTAATACGGGGGTGGGGGAGGGGGGTGGTGGTTGGGGGGTTCACCAAATGACTAACAGAGCTCAGCACGTTGCCAAGTCTGCTTTATTAAATGTGACTTTGGGGCCTGATGTTCTGTTATGTATATTGGTATAGTTGCAGGTTGGGCCTTTTCTTTAGGGGGGTGGGGTGGGGGGCATCACAAAATATATCATTTTAATTCCCGACTGAATGGATTAAAGGAGCATTCAGTGATTTTGGTGATTCACAAAATGGTCCCCCCGGTAACACGATGTGAACATGCACACACTCTTTACTGGGGGTCGGGGGCAGTGCAACAGGACAGTACATGCCCCTCCACTCAATCGTGATTGGGGGATGGCAACTCTCCTCTTGATTGGATGGAAGTCTTGGATGGAAGCCAAACTAGGGTTTTTTGACCCCACTGGGGACACAAAGGAACTCCTTATATGGTCACCACACTCTATTGTAGGGAGGATTAGCCAAAAAAGACAAAAATAAAATAAAATAAAAATAAATAAATAAATAATCATAACCCTAACCCTAACCCTAACCCTAACCATAAAATAAAATAAAATAAAATAAAATAAAATAAAATAAAATAAAATAAAATAAAATAAAATAAATAAATAAATAAATAAATAAATAAATAAATAAATAAATAAATAAATAAATAAATAAATAAATAAATAAATAAATAAATAAATAAATAAATAAATAAATAAAGTGAAATCACTTACTACTTTTGTATATACTTAATTCTAAAGTGTATAGTTGCTTATCTGGGTTTGCTGTCTAAAAGTCATTTATACCAGTTCGTTCTCAAACATTTTCATGTCAGGAAGCGAGGACTATTTATCTATCTGGAATTTTTATCAAACTCCTACTATACTTATATAGAACCATAAATCTGCTTGCACTCTAATAAAAAATAAAATATATAAAAATATATAAATATATAATATAATAAATAAAATAAAAAAAAATAAAAAACTGCAAACCTCGCCACTACCTTTGATTCCGTTGCCTTCCCCTTTTTTTCTGTCTCTTCTGCAACTAAACTATTGTTTATGTTGTGCCTCATTAATGTCACTGCACATAATTGTGTTTGCTTGATGTTCTGTGCATTGGCCGTTCTAGATGGGCAGCAACTGACGTGTGTGAATTGTGCTATACAAATAAACCTGCCTTACTGGTTATTGCATTGTACTAGAATACTAGATAGTGTGTACTCAACCCTATACAGATTGGGGAAGACATGATCCTCCACCACCTTTTCCCTTTCTGAGGACCTTCTAGGATTCTAGGACTACTAGCCCCTCCTACATGAATATACAGCTTTAAAGCGCAGATAACCCATTCCTGCATGCATGTGTGCTGTGTGGCCTTATAGTCACTGCTTTTACAGCGTACTTCCGTAGACATGGCTGCTTGTTTCTGCTCCTGCTGCTGCTTGGAACTCAAACTGTCAAACCAAGCAGTGCTGCTTATCAAAGAGCCATCAACAATATGCTGCTGCACTGCACCTTTTCCACGGCCGACACCTCAATGCTGTCAACGCTGGGTGAAAAATATGTACACCATAAATGGTGGCATACCGTAAGTGGGGTCATTTGGTCCGAGGGGACGCGGCTGCCACGCCCTACTCGATGTATATGTGCATCTACTAGTGATGTACTGTATACCAGGGCCGGATCTAGAGGGGGGCAGGGGTGGGCAGAGCCCACCCAAACATGCATCCTGCCCACCCAATGAAAGGTAGTATCAGTGATTTTCATCAGTGGTCCTTGAGGGAGTTCCAGGTGGTCCCCAGGCTAAATGGTGGAAAGTTGGTTAACCAGATGTAACTCTTTGAGAGCGTAAACATAAAACCAAATGGACCCTGGCGGGTCCATTTGGTTTCATGTTTACACTCTCAAGAGTTAAAATATTCATCATGTGAATTTAGTTGGTTTGTAATTAGTCTACACAACTAGAGAATGTAGAAGATTAATGGTCATTTTGATCTGTATGTTTGACTGTTTTGTTTCCCAAATCCAGCCGGAAATTGTGGACAAAAGCAAAGGAAATTTTATAGTTTGGGGGGTCTGTGGGGATAAAATGTCCTCAAATGGTGGTCCAAATGCCAAATCAATAGTGGGTCCTGGTGTCAAAAAGTTTGAAAAGCACTGCTTCATATGAAAAACTTTGGAGTTGCCCACCCTGCCATTCTTCCAGCCCACCCTAGTAGGGCTGGCTAGATCCGACGTATATAGGGCTGGCCCTGCTGTATATAAACGAGCGATACAACGGCCTGGTTGTCAAGCGGATTGCTATTGTTCGTCTTGTATCCCATAACGTCCGCCTCAACTCCATTGGGATCCATTCAAAACCAAAGAAACGTGTTTCTCGAAATAATCCATTCTTTTTCTGAAAAAGCACCCTCCATTTGGTTAGTAATGTTTGATTGCATCACAGGCACAATTCCAACCATTGATACAAGAGCAAACAAATCAATGTAACTATAGATAAGCGGTGTTTACTTCCTGTTTTACTCTGAGTGGAGAAAACATTGGAAGTCTCTAAATGTAGTTCATATCATGGCACTACTGTGCAGTACTGCATATGACCAAATAAAATGTAGAAACTCGCCTTCACACACCTGGAATGAGCCACATGAACAGGTGCGTAGGCCAGTGGACATCAGTGATAAAGAAGATACACTCTCAGCCCCAGCACAGTTTATCTGCTTGGAACTGAACATGAGTAATGATTTATTTAAAAAAGCAATGTTTCAGTCCCTCTTGAAGAAGGTCCGGAGGGACAGAAACATTGCCTTTTAATAAATCATCAACTCATGTACCAAGCAGATAAACTGCGTGCACGGCTGCAGGCGAATCTTCTTCTTTATCATTGATGTCCACAATTAAATATATTAAACATAAAGTAAGTATGAAAACAGAGTTTCATAAACTCACATCCTGGTTGTTCATGTCCCAGTAGGGTCTCTCGCCGTAGGAGACCACCTCCCACATGACGATGCCGTAGCTCCACACGTCGCTGGCTGGGCTGAACTTCCGGTAGGCGATGGCCTCCGGGGCGGTCCACCTGATGGGGATCTTACCCCCGGGAGAATGGTACGTCCCGACCGCTTCCTGTACGGGCGGCACAGACAACAAACAACAACAGCGTTGGATCAGATTCAGATTGTTATTGTCTGCCTTGCAGGTTGAAATAAAGATATTTTTCATTGTAATAACTGGAGTGAAGATTTACACCATGATTCAACCCATTACAAATGTAATTTTAGTTTTGAGCAATACATTGTGAATTGGATGTAAATCTCAGTAGCAAAACACGCTGCACTTTGAGCTTGTTGATGCTTTTGATCAGTTAAGGCGGGAGTTTTCAACCTTTTTCATCCCAGGGACCACCATTTATCCAGGATTTGAGCCACGGACCACCATCTGAGGATATTTTAGCCCCACAGAACCCAAATCTAAAGATATATTTTGCTTTTGTCCACAATTCCAGGCTGGATTTGGGAAACAAAACAAGCAAAACATACATTCCAAAACGGCTAATTCAGATGATGAATATTTTAACTCTTGAGAGTGTAAAAATGAAACCAAATGGACCCGCAAGGGTCCATTTGGTTTCATTTTTACGTTCTCAAGAGTTACATCTGGTTAACCAACTTAGCTGGGGACCACCTGGAACCCTCTCAGGGACCACTGGTGGTCCCCGGACCACCTGTTGAAAACCCCTGAGTTAAGGTGTTCGTATATTTCCAGTTTTCGTATTTTGCTAAAATACTTCTTTTCCAAGCTGAAGGCAGACAGAATAACATAACGAATCCATTGGTATTGTTATAAATCTCCCTCTGACAAGCTTGGAGGGGTTATCACAGGAATGTTGCTTTGAGCAATGCTTGATTATGTTGCAGTCGCAGCCGAGGCCGATTATGTCCTTAATCATTGTGTTCAAAAGAGCAAAGTCAAGGTGTTTCACAGAATTTCAAATGCACTACACGTTTAGGAGAACTGCAATACATTTCAATGGTTGAGTGAACCATGCATAGATTTAAATTAATTTAGATTCACACCGCCTAGTCCTATATCTAACCTCGGCTCGTTGTCTAGCTCGTGGAATTGTTCACATGATGAGAGTGAACTGGCCAGAAGTGAATTCAGTAGGAAACTTGTGTTGGTCTTAAAGGGGCGGTGAAATGAAAAATACATTTTTCACACTTTTAGACCATGCACATTTTCCACAATACATGCTAAAAACAGGAAAGTTTTCACTTTTGTTTATTTTTAAATGATGATGTATCCATTATCACGACAATAAAAGTTAAGCTGACATTTATTTATCCCATTCCTGAATCCTCCACAAACACAGGTGTCTTGATTAGAGTCAGGAATAGTCTGTTTTTAATCCCATTCTGGCATCCAGACAGTGTATTACTCTGTTTAAACTCACTCATCATGTATGCGTCACATGCAGTATATAGCTCATCGTACAGCTGTCCCACGCTCTTTGCGCCCCCATAGCCGGAAGGGATGCAAGCTCTGATTGGTTCAGTAAATTCAGATCAGCATTTCAGACTAAAATAAAGTGAAATTCCCTCCATTTCCGGTTCACTGCACCTTTGATTTAACAATGCACAGCAAAATCTGTACATTAGTTTCATCCGTTTGTAACTCAAGTGAGTACAAAAAAATGTACATTTTATGCTATGATCACGAGGAATTGAATATATCCACTGGCCTTTTTGTGTTTAGCCTTTTAGCTTAAATGTCAGACATTACCTTGTCTACTGTGGAAGAGCAAGGACAACAGGATAAGAGATAAGCAATCTACAGGCAGTCTCATACTCATGAGAAACACTGGCATTAGGTGGTTACAAAGCAGCATTTAATCCACTAGCCCCCCCATTAAAACACACACAATGCGAAGCTTCGCCTTGCTTTGAAGAGCCAAGTCATGTCTGTCTGTCTGTCTGCCCGCAAGGGGCGGATGTAACATGTCCATTTGGGGGGGGGGGGGGGGGGGGGGGGGGGGGGCAAGAGGGGGGGTTGGATGGTCGCTTCGCGGTCGCTTCGCGCCACGGGCGATGAAGCTGCACCCATACCATTTTCGGTTACAGGACTTTTATTAGTCAAGTAAAGCATCAATAATAACATCAGTTGTTGTTGAAGTTGCGACAGACACACAGCATGCATAAAGCTAAAGGTCTGACTCAGAGAGTTTTCTGTTTTCAATGATGAAATGCTGTTGGTTTAGTGGTGCCAAAATTGTAGTTAGTTAGTAGCAGTAGTATTGTTTCAAATCATTTTAAATATAAGCACTTTAATTTGAAATATCTTGCCCATGCCTAGATCCGCCCCTGCTGCCCGCCCACTCGCCTGCCAATGCCCGTCATCCTGGCCGCAATAATTCAATCCGCTGTATCAACATCATCAATTCATACTGCAAAGGCAATGGAGAAGAACTATTGATTAAATAGGTCGCCCTGCGTTTTCATTACGGCGCTTTCATTGCATCAGCTGCGGTTCAAGAGGTGCACGCTGGGATTTGAACAGGTGCAGCTATAGGGTGAGAACTGGAACACAGAGGAGACCCACGCATCCCAATGTGAAGATTATTAAACCCAAAGTGCGCTAATGCAGCACTACAGTAGGTGGTTTCTCTGCCACAGCTTTCACTTTCTAAACTCTTATTTTGAAGCACCGGATCAAGGAGGGGGCAGCCAATAGTAAGAAAGAACGGTCGCGGCCGATAACCCATTGGCTACGGCTGATAGTAAATCCACCTTTTTATCCGAGTGTATCGTCTCCCGAGCATTGTTGCCTTTCAATTGGGGCAGAATGGGCATGGCCATTTCGAAAAACAAAAAACAAACAAAAACAAAACACTGCACCCGCACCTATTCTATCCTATCTCAGAATGTCGCTTACATGGGTAAAAAGAATGGGGACTGAACGTCACTTCCGGGACTCGTCGAGACCCGGAGATTATTGCACAGAGAGTCAGAAGCCAGAATGGTCAAGACACCAGAAACACCATGACGCCATCATACATCCGGAGATCTGGCGCTCCAAAATAAGGGTTTTGACTGAAAGCCATGGCATAGAGCAGAACATGGCACTGTCATCACAGAATTATTGCGTACTGTTGGTTAGGTGGGGACAAAGCTATACAACATCACAAGCCAGATGAGATGAGAACCCAGATGAGACAGGTGGAGATTATTTTCCTAGTCTGCCGGGGGTCTGTGTGCAAAGGCTTCCACCAATGGGTGCAGCGGTCCAGTTTATAGCATGTTGTGCAAAAAGGAGCCCCCTGCAGCAAACTTTAAAAGCCAATCGCATATAGCCTTGGGCATGGCGTCGACCACAAAGGCAGACCCTCATCCGTCACACACGGATGGCACATTTGCAGACGCTCCCGGCCTTCGACCGCTCAACGGCGGCATTCTCTTGTCAAGCAGCTTGCTAGATTCACCTTTATTGCAAATGGTACTTTTGGGCAGTGTTGCCAACTTGGCGGCCATGTCACTATATTTAGCTTTTTTTCAGACCCCCCTAGCGCCAAAATGAGTGAAAAACTCCTGCCGGGAAATCTAGTGCTTTTTTGCTGGTGAGTTGGTTGGTTGACAGGCGCCAGAGATAAAACCCTTGCATTTCACCATTTTTCTTCCTATGATAGAGTCCTCCGCCCTTACTAGAAAGGACCATTGGTAACCAAATGGACCCTTATAGATCTGCAACTCTTGAGAGCGTAAAATAAAGGGTCCATTTGGACCCTTACGGGTTAAATTATATTCAAACAACTAAATTACCTAATTTCCAAGAAGAAGAATTTCCATTTTGTCCAACATTTTGCCAGTTATCTCTCCTAAATTAGTCTGAGACTAAACTCAACATCAATTGATGGTCCTCCGTGGCTAAAATGCAGAATAAATAGTGGGCCCTGGTATGAAAATGGTTGAAAACCACTGCTCTAGCACATTCTAGTGCATTTTGGAAGTGCCACTAGTGCATTTTGGATTTTGGCAGTTGGCAACACTGCTTTTGGGGGCATTTGTCTGAGGAGGATTAAGCTCAGTCTACTCATGAAGATATATCCTCGTCACTTGGTCTCATGTTTTTGAGCCATCGTTTAGTTTTCCATGAGTATGCGTGATACAAACGCAATGTAGACGTTATGTTTTAATCGGTAGCCTACTTTCTTTGAGGCCCTACATTGTTCTCCCTGAATTCTATTTATGTAACTATTTACCCTGTTTATCGACAGGAATGCATGCTTTCTCACACTTGCAAGTTGCCCTGGATTATAGCATGTGCAACCCAATTGTAGCTGCATGAAAAAAGGCATTCCCATAGCAGGGAAACCACGCTACTAGACATCGCAGGTGGATGCTATAGACCGGAGGTTTTCAACCAGTGGTCGGACGACAACCGGTGGTCCTTGAAAAGGTACCAGGTGGTCCCCAGCTAAAAAAACGGAGAGTAACCAAATGGATCCTTATCTTTAGATCTTTAACTCTTGAAAGGATTTTTTTTACTAGATTTGCCGGTTAAATACAACGTACAACATGGAATTGGAGAGATCGCAAAATCAATTCCTGACTGCGGCAGCCGTCACGACAAGTATAAATCCGTCGCAGCAGGTCAACTGCCGTGGCAGTTTGTAAAATTGCCGCAGTTTTACTACTAAACCTAAACCTAACCCTAATTCCTAACCCAAAACATAACCTCAGTGAAACCTATGCCTAAACCTAACCATAACCTCAGTCAAACTGACCCTAACCCTTCATATAACCTAAACAGTCGTGACAGTTAAGGAAGTGTGATGGGTTGTAAAACATATAAAACTTTAGAGAGAACAACGTTGTTCTCTTCAAACCCTGAATAAAGTGACCCGGGAGCTACTATACGGTGTGCAAACTATTTTTTTTTCTTTTTTTTGTACATTCAACTTTTTAGTTTAAAACTGCCACGGCCACATTCGCACATCAGTGGTGGCAACCACTGGATGGCAAGGTGGGGTTCAGTGTCTTGCCCAAGAACACTTCGACATGTAGACTGGAGGAGCCGGGATTCAAACCGCCGACCCTTGGATCATTGCTCGACCTGCTCTACCTCCTGAGCCACAGCCACCCTTAGACACTGCATATGGATGCTATTGGCCGCTCTTCCTGGGTAGCGCGATTTCAGAAAGCCAGGAGGAGTAGTAAAGTTTCTCTTCCCGTCGACGACCCCAATAGATAATACCACGATCATACCTCCTTTCTAATACGTCTGGCTGATGTAACCGAGCGACCCAGTTTACACACTTTCACACTCCCTCACAAAGCAGATGGGGTTTTAGTGTTCCCCTCCTCCTAGCGCCCCCAGACAGCGGCTGGGATCACTCTGCCATCAACAAACACATCAGGCTTGTCAAGCCTCTGATGTTTTTTTTCAGCGCACCTCATTAAATGTAGGGTATAAGAGATGTGCTTTTCGTTAAGCACGGTATCACCGATAGGCCCGTGTTCGGTTTTCGGAGCAAATTGGGAGAAAGATAAATCGCGGAATGGTGTATGTCATCTTGAAAAGTGCTGAATACATGTTTTTGATAACCCAAAATAGTGGTTATTATTTAAGTTATGTTTTGACATAAATGTGTCTTTTGCCATAATCTGGTAGTTTTTTTTATAGGTAATAGAGGCAACTTTGTGTTACTCCAGATACTGTAACTGTGGACTCCTTCGGCAGAGAGACTGTCCTTTTTAAACAGGCACGTCAACGCGAATCAGCGTGCATGACTGACACGGACACGACCTCCCCCCCGCTGCTTTGCAGCTCTGTTCTACCAGCGTGAGACAGAGAGAGAGACACACAGACACACAGACAGACTGACAGAGCCGCTGCCTGGGAGGTCTGCCGACAAGAAGACACGGAGATGATGTCAAGCAAAAACAACGTTTAGGTTCTCTATGGTCTTCTCCTTCCATCACCATCACTGCAGATTCCGCTCACAGAGACATTCCTGGGAGACGCTAGCCGCCAGGATTCAGCATAAGACTCGGGGGTGAGGTATAATACCATGTGAATGTTGTGGTATTATGACAATGTCAAAGTGAGTTTTATTTTGTAGACTGCCTGTGCTGTGAGTCGATACAGTTTTTCTCTTAAGGTGCTGTGAAAATGGAGGACATTTTACTTTGAAGTTTCAGCTCGAAGGAAGTTTCTGAACCAATCAACGCGTCACATCCCTCCAGGTTATGGCTTCTTAATGATAACAGAGGAAACCTTTTAGCCTAAAATGAAAATAGACATTTTTTTTTTTTTTGCCTTTTCACTTCTACGTTGACTCTACTTTGATGCATCAGCTGTTTCCCAGCAGGCAGACACTTGCTTCGTCCTGCAGACAGTCCAGAACTTTGTTATTGCCAACAAATCATGAAACAGTTTTAGCCAATCACAGCACAGCAGTCTCCAGCAGTTTCATAATGAGCCAATAGAGCGGAGGTGAGGTGGAGTTAGATTCTGCTTTTAAACAAATCTGTTTACAAACACAGTGTTGGCACACACTAAAGTTACCTTTAAGAGCAGTGACTTCACCGCCTCTTGTACCCATGTTGCATTCAGTTTGTATGCAAAATGAATGCAAGTGAATGCAAGTGAAAACTGAAGCATGGGGCAACACCAGCAGATTATTTTTTAACCTACACACAACCTACTGTATATACTGTAGGCTACATACTTTACTGTGAGAGGCACATTTTCAGCCAAAGATCAAAATGTATATACCTGTACCTGTATAACTATATTTTTTTGCCTTTTCTCTATGTCGCTTTTAGTTTTATGCTGCATCTGCTTCCCTTCCAACAGACACTTTGTGCAGAAGGTCCAGAACTGTATTGTTGTCAACAAATGATTGATGTCAGGCTCATGACAAGGCAGTGCTAGTGTGTGTGGGGAGGGGGTTGTGGGGCGTGTGGAGGGATTTTAGCCAATCACAGCGCGGCAGTCTCCAGCAGTTATATAATGAGCCAATAGAGTGGAGGTGAGGTGGAGTTAGATTGAAATCTGTTTAAAAACACAGAGTTTGCACACACTAAAGTTGCCTATAATACCTTTAAGTTTAAACCAAATAATACACTGTCTGGATGTCATCTTGAATGAGATTAAAGTAGTTCTATAATCAACACCAGGAGGACAATGAGATTAAACATACTTTTGTGTAAAACCTTGTGTGTAAAAATACACAGAAGCTTTGTGTTGATTTCATGATGACCACGTATGTGGTCTAAAAGTGTGAAAAACATTTTTCATTTCACTGCTTTAACGGCAGATGGGCAACAGCTTTCACAAGCGTTACGTAACGTGTTGTTTTCCCCTTTTTGTTCCAGCAAGGGAAACGTTTCTTCGTCCTTTATTATGCTGTATAATGTTTATATTTCTGTACGGCTCTCTCCCATGGGCGGATCTAGGCATGGGCATGGGGGTGGGGGGGGGGGGGGAGGGGGGGGGCAATGCCTAATTCCTTAAATGCCATGACTGCCCCACCAAACATGATGTCACGCAAACAACCAAAGTAAGTAAGTAAGTAGCCTTGCCAGGCCATGATGTCAGGACGCCCGGCTGAGCCATTGAGGCCCATATAGGTCAGGAGCCTATCTCCTGTTTCTATAGCGTGAGGCAGCTTGATGTACAAGTACACCCCCTGGACATGACGCTAGTATATCGCAGGGACTTACCCCCAATCCATCCCTTGGAGCTGAGTGCCAAGCAGGGAGGCATTGGGTCCCATTTTTAGAGTCTTTGGTATGACCCGGCCGGGAATCGAACCCCAACCTCCCAGTCTCAGGGCGGACACTCTAACCACAAGGCCACTGAGCTGGTCGGCCACTGAGCTGGTCCAACCAAAACTTCCGATATATTTCAAATTGAAATATTGAAAACAGAAAACTGTCTGAGTCAGACCTTTAGCTTTATGCATGCTGCATGTCTGTTGCAACTACAACACCAGCTGATGCTAATATTGATGTTTTACTTGCTTCATAAAAGTCCTGTAACCAAAAATGGTATGGGTGCGACTTCATTGTCGTGGCACGAAGCGACACGGGCGATGAAGTCGCACCCATACCTTTTCATCCTGCCCCCCGAATTGGAAAATGTTACATTCGCCCCTGCTCTCTCCTGGACTGAAAAGTGAAACGGTAAAGCCGCCTGTTGTCCTCCAGTTGGGACCCTCTCCCATAAACATCAAGTGGACCCAAATGCACTTCTGTCTGGGCCATTATGGACTGAATAGAGTGGTGGTTTTCAACCAGTGGTCCGGTGACCATGAGTGGTCCTAGAGAGGGTTCTAGGTGGTCCCCAGCTGACTGGTGGAGAGCTAGTAACCAACTGGAGAGCGTAAAAACAACATTATTAATACATTCTTTTTGTATATTTGTTGTTTTGATAAATGCTTGCCAAAAGCAAGTCACCCGTCTCAACCGTTGGGCCATCCGTAGTCACACACACACACACACACACACACACACACACACACACACACACACACACACACACACACACACACACACACACACATACACGCACACACACACACACACACACACACACACACACACACACACACACACACACACACACACACACTGTAATTCCCATTTTTAAATATAATTTAACTCTTGAGAGTGTAAAAACCCTTAAAAACGGCTCCATGTGGTTTCATTCTACACTCTCGAGAGTTATACGGGTCCATCTGGTTACCAACTGTCCATCATTAACTGGAGACCACCTGGCATCCACTGGTGGTCCCCCAGACCACTGGTATGGAAAAACCACTGATCTAACATGATCCTGGGATCCACACGCTCTCCACCTGCCTGCAGAGGGAACAGAGCTCATGCTTCCTTCAATGCATGAGGAGTCCAAGCTGCTTCTTTTACACCTGGTTGGACGTAACGTGTAGGAAGGAACACATTATTCCAAGGGTTTTCAACAGGTGGTCTGGGGACCAGTGGTCCTTGAGAGGGTTCCAGGTGGTCCCCAGGTAAGTTGGTTAACGATATGTAACTCTTTGAGAGCGTAACAATGATTTTTCATGTTTACACTCTCAAGAGTTAAAATATTTACCATGTGAATTATCCCAAGTCTACACAACTAGAGAATGTAGAAGATAAATGGTCACTTAGATCTGTATGTTTCACTGTTCTGTTTTCTCCAAAATCCAGCCTGTTATTGTGGACAAAAGCAAAAGAAATCTTTAGTTTTTGGGGTCTGTGGGGCTAAAATGCCACTGTCACTAGTCACTGGTGGCTCAAATTCTGCATAAAATAGTGGGCCCTGGTTTGAAAAAGGTTAAAAAAAATCCTGCAGTCCAGGATATCGCTGCTACCGTTTGTGAGGTTAGTGGTACCACCTACCCGCGTGGTGTAGGCGGCCTCGGGGTCGTCGTCCAGCACTCGGCTCAGGCCGAAGTCGGACACCTTGCAGACCAGGTTGGAGTTGACCAGCGTGTTCCTGGCCGCCAGGTCTCTGTGCACGAAGCTCATGTCCGACAGGTACTTCATGCCCGAGGCAACGCCGCGCAGCATGCCCACCAGCTGGATCACCGTGAACTGACCGTCGTGTTTCTGAGAGAGGGAGAGAGAGAGAGAGAGAGGGAGAGGGAGAGGGAGGAGAGAGAGAGAGAGAGAGAGAGAGAGAGAGAGAGGGAGAGGGAGAGGGAGAGAGAGAGAGAGAGAGAGAGAGAGAGAGAGAGAGAGAGAGACAGGGCAGACAGCGGAACGTGAAATAGACAGTGGACAATATATACGTGAATACACCAACCGCATGCAGCAATGTCGAGGGGCGAGGTTTAAAAATAGATTCCACCCTGGTGTGTGTGTGTGTGTGTGTGTGTGTGTGTGTGTGTGTGTGTGTGTGTGTGTGTGTGTGTGTGTGTGTGTGTGTGTGTGTGTGCGTGCGTGCGTGCGTGCGTGCGTGCGTGCGTGCGTGCGTGCGTGCGTGCGTGCGTGTGTGTGTCTGTGTGTGTCTGTGTCTGTGTGCGTGTGTGTCTGGATTGGTTTGGTATAGCTTTTCTTTGCAATGGAGATACTATGCTCTTTAGCTCTTAGAAGTCCTTCTCACCAGTGGTTCCTGAGAGGAGAGGATTCCAGGTGGTCCCAGGTTAACCAGATGTAACTCTTGCGAGCGTAAACATGAAACCATTTGGTGCATTTGGTTTCATGTTTACACTCTCAAGAGTTAAAATATTCATCATCTGAATTAGCCCCAAGTCTACACAACTAGAGAACGTGAAAATGGTCATTTTGATCTGTAGGTTTGACTGTTTTGTTTCCCCCAAATCCAGCTTGGAATTGTGGACAAAAGCAAAAATAAATCTTTAGTTTTGGTGTCTGTGTGGCTAAAATGCCATCAATCGGTGGTCCATGGCTCACATTTTGAATAAATGGTGGGGTAACAAAAAGGTTGAAAACACCTGATCTACTGTATGTATGCACACAAACATTCCAACCATGCATATGAGTATTGCACTTACTCTCAGGAAGGCATCCAGCGATCCATTCTCCATGTACTCTGTGATGATCATCACTGGTTTACCTGAAGAGATACACAACGGTATTTATAAGTTGGAAAAAATAACCAAAATAACCTCGCTTCACCAGGTTTCTGTTCTACCAAACTGCCGTGTGAATTAGTCTTGAGCGGATGATACCGTTACTGTATGTCATGTTGTCGTATTGTTTTGTAGTCAGCAGACATGAAGATTCATGCAAAGCTTCCTTTTACCTCGAACAGTGACAATTAACACTAAAAGCTCTGGCAGCTTGCAGCTTTTATTGAGAAAAATCAGTTTGAGGTGAAAGCCTAAACCCTAAACCTGCATGAACCTTCCTGCCTGCTGAATACAAAACAACACTTGAACACAACGTAGCGATATCACTGCAAGTTCCGACCGAATAATAATCTGAAACTGAACGTTGCTCAGGTTACCATACACTTCTGTTTCTGAACCAACACCTCTGTACAGGGGTGGATGTAACATTTCCCAATTGGGGGGGCAGAAGAAAATGGTATGTGGGCGTCTTCATCGCACGTGTCGCTTCGCACAACGGGCGATGAAGCCGCCCCCATACCATTTTTGGTTACAGAACTTTTAAGTAAAGCATCAATAATAACAGTATCAGTTGTTGTTGAAGTTGCAACAGACATGCAGCATGCATAAAGCTAAAGGTCTGACTCAGAGAGTTTTCGGTTTTCCGTGATGAAATGCTGTTGCTTTAGTGGTGAGCCAACTGTAGTTAGTTGGTAGCAGTAGTAGAATTTCAAATCATTTTAAATTTAAGCACTTTGATTTGAAATGTATTGGGTTGACTTGTTTTGCATGCCATCATGTTTGGTGGGGCAGTCAGGGCATTTAGGGGGGCATTGCCCCCCCTTGCCCATGCCTAGATCCGCCCTGCCTCTGTATCTGAACTAACACCTCTGTATCTGAGCTATGACTACTAATCAAAGTTCTGTTTTCCGTTTTGCAGACAAAATGAGTCCATACTACTGTTGTATCCTATACTGACCCATGTTCTGTTATTATTTTGTTACAGCAACACAAACACAATCGCCCTTTGGTAACTCTTAATTGTTTTTATTAGAATACTAATCTGTGAATTGTAATTAATCATGAGAAAACCGAGCCACAGCAAAGCGGGGTGCTAGGGTGCTATAGGTCGAAACTATGGAACTATCCTCTTGAGATCCCCTCATTGGAATCAATGACAATAACTATTATGGACCAATGACTGTTGCGCAACACAGACAACAACGATAATCGAATAAATAGAAAACAATTAAAAAGACAGAGCTCTCCATTCATGGCAGTAAATGAGTTAAGGGCAAACACGGCTTACATCTGGTGACCACGCCCTCCAGCCGGATGATGTTGGGATGGTCAAACTGTCCCATGATGGACGCCTCCGACAGGAAGTCCCGCCTCTGCTTGTCGGAGTATCCCGCCTTCAGGCTCTTGATGGCCACGTAGATCTCCCTCTTCCCCTGGAGACGCAGGCGGCCGCTGCACACCTCGCCAAACTCGCCTGCATACGGCACACACGCACGATGATCAGTGTCAAGCATGTTGTTGTGGGCAGTGTGTGTGTGTGTGTGTGTGTGTGTGTGTGTGTGTGTGTGTCCCTCACCCATGCCGATGACCCTCTCGATGTGAATGCCGCTGACATCGATCTCCTTGGCGAACTCGTGGATGGCCTGGTCAGGGTCTTCATAGGTGAACGGATCCACGTAGATCTTGACCCCTGACATGAGCACACACACGCACGCACACACGCACGCACGCACACACACACACACACACACACACACGCACACACACACACACGCACACGCACGCACACACACGCACACACACACACACACACACACACACACGCACACAATTTAAACACTTTAAGTTATAATGGGTTTGTTTAGGAAGAGGTCTTAAATAAATAAATACTGAATGGAGTAACCATGAGCCTGTGTAGACCATGAAATGACGTTTTTTGTGAGAAAGTGAAATATCCCTTTAAAAAGAATGTTACATGCAGGTTGTCTTTATTCTAATGTTGGCATTTTAATAGTATACTGATACTCATGGATGATTTTACGTCACTCTGGGGCAGCCTTTACATGTAATCACAGAGGTAATCTGTTCCCCTCCCTTCTGCCACTCTCCTCCTTTTGTTTAAATCATGTAGTGGCCCAATTATCCTGTATAGTGTGTGCTTTGATGTGATGTGCGAGAAAAAATAAGTTTGGAGCTACTAAAATACCTGCATTATAGAATAAGGACAACCGGCACAAATATGTTTTGGTATGGAATTCTCCTTTAAGTACAAGACAAGGGTACTAAACCTAGGCCAGGGGTCGGCAACCCAAGATGTTGAAAGAGCCATTTTCGACCCAAAATTAAATTCAAAATCTGTCTGGAGCCGCATTTATTTATTATTTTTTTCCTGAGAGTGTGCAAATGTGAACCAAATGGACCCTGGCGGGTCCATTTGGTTCCATTTGCACACTCTCAGAAAAAAGGTTGTCAAAGAAAAATCATTAACATGGTGAAACACAACCTTTCTTCAGAAATGGAGTTTCTAAAAAAAAATAAAGGAGTTTTACAGAACTTCTAGAGAATTTCTAGTCCACACAACATCTCTAAGGTACATTAATGACATAGTAAACTGAGTAAACTGATGAAAAAGGGTGGTTGAAAGCTCCACCTCTGATAACTGCTGGGCTTTTTTGACATGACCAAGTGCTACTTTAACTGGCAACTGTCAGACAGCGCAACGTGTTTTGGGTGACTGAAATGATTATATTATTTTGGTGTGGGTCACCACAGTGTGTGTATGTAATAATGCTACAGCCACTGAGCCACAAGGGCTGTGTTCTGGAGCCGCATGCAGCTCCTGAGCCGCAGGTTGCTGACCCCTGACCTAGGCTATGTTCTTTATTCTTTTGTGCATCATCCTCAAGTATGGTGTTGTAGTGTGGCCTACACGTGCGCTCATTGCCTCTGGTCCCAATTAGGAGAAAAGCCAGCTCTCCGAAGGGTGGCGTGTTTGTGTAAGGGGGTTAATTATGTGTTTTGTTAGACAGGCTGAGGCTCGGCACACGGCACACGCAACTCGCACGCCGCATTGTCTGCCAATTCATCCCCCCCGATCCTTCACATGTAGCTGATTTGATGCAGCCGACCCCGGCGTGTGTGTGCAGGGCAGGGGCTTCAGTGAAACGGTCCACTTGGCGGTGCCGGTGTGGTAGGTCCTTCCTTTGACACCGCCCAACCCCACACACACACACGCATGCACGCACTCACACACACGTATCAGGGGCGGATGTAACATGTCCCATTTGGGGGGGGGGGGGGGGGGGGGGGGGGGGCAAGAGAACATGTTGGAGGGGCAAGAGAAAATGGCATGGGGACGGCTTCATCGCCCGTGGCGCGAAGCGCCACGGGCGATGAAGCCGCACCCATACCATTTTCGGTTACAGGACTTTTATTAGTTGAGTAAAGCATCAATAATAACATCAGTTGTTGTTGAAGTTGCAACAGACACGCAGCATGCATAAAGCTAAAGGTCTGACTCAGAGTTTTTTTGTTTTCAATGATGAAATGCTGTTGGCTTAGTGGTGCCACAACTGTAGTTACTTAGTAGCAGTAGTAGTGTTTCAAATCATTTTAAATATAAGCACTTTAATTAGAAATATCTTGGGATGTTTTGCATGGCATCGTGTTTGGGGGGGCGGACTGGGTATTTAGTGGGGCACTGCCCCCCCCATGCTCATGCCTAGATCCGCCCCTGACACGTATACACCCCAGTCAGTATGCGTGTCACATGTCTCCTCGCCTGCTCATGAGTCCAGGACATTTAACGCACATCTGTCCAGCAAAACAACACCAGGCAGCGCCAAAACACGCACTCACGATAAGTGTGTGTGTGTGTGTGTGTGTGTGTGTGTGTGTGTGTGTGTGTGTGTGTGTGTGTGTGTGTGTGTGTGTGTGTGTGTGTGTGTGTGTGTGTGTGTGTGTGTGTGTGTGGTGCTTCTTGGCAGGCATGTGGTCCAATCTAGAGTTGTTGTTCAGTGTCTTCCATTAAGGAAGGAATGTCAGAACCTTCAGCAGGGACTCATATAACCGACTGACTGACTGACTTGGTGTGTGTGTGTGTGTGTGTGTGTGTGTGTGTGTGTGTGTGTGTGTGTGTGTGTGTGTGTGTGTGTGTGTGTGTGTCAAAGTCGCATGATTTGACACTACGTTACCGCAGCGAAATTGGTTCTCCGCTTTTGACCGATCACTTGGAGCGGTGAGCTCCAAGGAGCGGTGAGCTGCTGCTTGCCACGCTCGGGAATCTTGACCCCCAACCCATTTTGACCCCCAATCCATCCCTTGATCTCTGATGCCGAGTGCCAAGCAGGGAGGCATTGGGTCCCATTTTTAGAGTCTTTGGTCCAGGGTGGACACTCTAACCACAAGGCCACTGTGTTGGTGTATATGTGTGTGTGTGTGTGTATATGTGTAGCATCATACCTGGGTTGAGGTGTTTCTCCTCCTCTGACTCATGCTTGGCATTACTGTACTTAGTCCTCCTGAAGAAGAAGAAGAAGAAGAAGAAGAAGAAGAAGAAGAAGATTCCATTTGTACTCATTCACAATTCATCATCAGCAATATAATAGAGCAGGGGTTTTCAACCTTTTTGATCCCAGGGCCCACCATTTATTCAGCATTTCAGCCACGGACCACCATTCGAGGACATTTTAGCCCCACAGACCCCCAAAACTAAAGATTTCTTATGCTTTTGTCCATAGTTGTGTAGACTTGGGCTAATTCAGATGATGACTATTTTAACTCTTGAGAGTGTAAAAATGAAACCAAATGGACCCGCAAGGGTCCATTTGTCAAACATACAGATAAAAATTACCATTAATCTCCTACATATTCTCTAGTTGTGTAGACTTGGGGTAATTCAGATGATGAATATTTTAACTCTTGAGGGTGTGAAAATGATTGCTTTCAAATTAACCAAGTTGAGTGGATATAAGACACCAGGATCAGATGTGTTGATTTAACATAATTAACTGTACTCAAAAGTGTGCAACGTTATTGTGCACTTTGAGTTACAAAACAGAGAGGAAATGAAAGGCATGTGTTACAGTTTCAGAGACTAAATTAAAGTTCCGGATGTCACCTAGCGAAGGAAATAAGAGTTGTTTTTCCTAGGTAAATACGATACCTTGTTGAAGCCATTTCCAGTAGCTGTGCTTTATAATACATACAGTATAATCATCTGCAGCCTGTTTATGCGCATATTGACACCATTGTCTGCGTGATGATGACTTCAAAAGCCAGAGAGAGAGAGAGAGAGAGAGAGAGAGAGGAGAGAGAGAGAGAGAGAGAGAGAGAGAGAGAGAGAGAGAGAGAGAGAGAGGCGGATGTAACATTTCCCAATTGGGGGGGCAGGGGAAAAAATGGTAAAGGGGCAGCTTCATGACACCGCACCCATACCATTTTTGGTTACAGGACTTGTATTATACAAGCAAAGCATCAATGATAACATAATTTGTTGTTGAAGTTGCAGCAGACACGCAGCATGCATAAAGCTAAAGGTCTGACTCAGTGAGTTTTCTGTTTTCAATGATGAAATGCTGTTGGTTCTACCATTACCATTCTAGTTAGTTAGCAGTAGTAGTAGTGTTTCACATCATTTTAAATATAGGCACTTTAATTCGAAATATCTTCGTTTGTTTTGAATGCCATCGTGTTTGGTGCACCCCCCCCCCCCCCCCCCCCCCCATGCCCATGCCTAGGTCCGCCCCTGGGGAGAGAGAGAGAGAGAGAGAGAGAGAGAGGAGAGAGAGAGAGAGGTGGGGGGGGGGGGTATTATTGGGGGTATTGGGGGGGGCAAGCGGAGGACAGGGGAGATGAAAGAAGACTGAGGGAGGGAGGGAGGGAGGGTCAGGGAGACGGGAGAGAGGAGGAGAGAGAACGAGGGAGGGAAAATAGAGGAGTCAGACAGAGTTGAGAGAGAGAGAGAGAGAGAGAGAGAGAGAGAGAGAGAGAGAGAGAGACAGAGAGAGAGAGAGAGAGAGAGAGAGAGAGAGAGAGAGAGAGAGAGAGAGAGAGAGAGAGAGAGAGAGAGAGAGAGAGAGAGAGAGAGAGAGGGAGAAATAAGATAGATAGATAGGGGGTGCAGAGCCAGCATGAAAGGATGTATCCCATTAAACACCTTTGTGTGAGAGCAGGTGTGTTTGTGCGTGCGTCTGTGTGCACATGTGTTTGTGTGTGTGTGTGTGTGTGTGTGTGTGTGTGTGTGTGTGTGTGTGTGTGTGTGTGTGTGTGTGTGTGTGTGTGTGTGTGTGGTGTGTGTGTGTGTGTGTGTGTGCGCGTGTGTGCGTGTGTTTGTGTGTGTGGCAACGGAAGCTGAGAGCCAGCAGCAGTGTTGTTGAATAGACATTAATGACAAGTCAGGGACACAAGGATTATCACTGTCTCCTCTGTAATCCCTTAAAAGCCTCAGGTAAACACACACACACACACACACACACACACACACCACACCACACCACACACACAACACACACACACACACACACACACACACACACACACACACACCACACACACACCCACACCCACACACACCCCCCCACACACACACACACATTCCATGGCAGTGTGTGTGTGTGTGTGTGTGTGTGTGTGTGTGTGTGTGTGTGTGTGTGTGTGTGTGTGTGTGTGTGTGTGTGTGTGTGTGTGTGTGTGCGTGTGTCTACGGTACAGTATCAGGTGTCTGACACCTGAACACACAAGAACACACACCCACAGTGTGTGTATGTGTCCATGCATGTGCATGTGTACGTGCGCATGTCTGTGTGATAAACTAGCATCTAGCCAACTACCAGCGAACAAAAATGGATCCAGAAAATGGTATGGGGGCGGGTTCATCGCCCCCAAGCCGCACCAACCAGTTTCAATAATAACATCAGTTGTTGTTGAAGTTGAAACAGACACGCAGCAAGTATAAAGCTAAAGGTCTGACTCAGAGAGTTTTCTGTTTTCAATGATGAAATGCTGTTGGTTTAGTGGTGCCACAAATTGAAGTTAGTTAGTAGCAGTAGTAGAGTTTCAAATCATTTAAGCACTTTAATTAGAAATGTCTTGGGTTGCTTTGCATGCCATTGTGTTAGGTGGGGCAGACTGGGCAATTAGCCCCCCATGCCCATGTCTAGATCCGCCCCTGTTGGGATAGGTCCATTGGTTATAATACAAGTGTCTGTTTCGACGCGCACTGTACGCATTCTGTGTATGATGCCCTTCAGAGTGAAATCGTGCACACGCGCGCGTGTGTGTGTGCGTGTGTGTGTGTGTGTTTGCGTGGCCGTACTGTACCTTCGGCCCACGACGACGATGGTAGCGGAGATCAGCAGCAGAATTCCAACGCCGCTGACAGACAGCAACAGGAGGGCGGGGTTAATTCCTTCACCAATCAGAGGGAACGGATCTGTCATAGGTGGAAGGGAGGGGGTGGGGGGTTACAATTGATTGTTTGCATAGAAGTCTATGGAGCGGCCATAGCAAAAAGATCTGTATACCATGAGGCAAGACAAGGCAAAAGCAACCGAATCCCCTGCTACATTTTAAAGCTTGTAGCTCTAGCTTAATCTGCTATTTTGCAAGAACTAAAATATAACAAAATGTATAACACAGTGGTGTTAAGCCATTTTGATCCGACACTAGATTCTATAAAACGTTCGCTCTGAAAGAATAAATAACATTCAAGGATTTTCACTGCATTTTCACGATTTCAGCAAAAATAGCAGGCGTTCACGGCTCATAGTGCGCCACTCTATGAGCCACGAACACCTGCTATTTTTCAGTAAAACTTAAAACACCCAGTACAGCATACCTGGGCATTATGCGGCCCGGGGGCCAAATGCGGCCCTTTGGCTGACTCTGACCGGCCCGTGAAAGGGTACCATGGTTTCCAACCAGTGGTCCGCGGACCACCAGAGGTCCTTGAGAGAGTTCCAGTTAAATGTGGAAAGTTGGTTAACCAGATGTAACTCTTTGAGAGCGTGAAAATGAAACCAAATGGACCCTTGCGGTCCATTTGGTTTCATGTTTACACTCTCAAGACTTAAAATATACATCATCTGAATTAGCCTAAAGTCTACACAATCAGAGAATGTAAAAGAATGGTCATTTTTTTATCTGTACGTTGGCATGTTTTGCTTGTGAAAACCCATCCTGGTATTGTGGACAGAAACAAAAGAAATCTTTAGTTTTGGGATCTGTGGGGCTAGCATGTCATCAAATGGTGGTGATCTGTGACTGTGGCTCAAATGCTGAATGAATAGAGGGCCCTGGTGTCAAAATGGTCTTACTCTAACCTTTATCTTGAAATTAAATTAATATTACACAGACTTTAGTCTTGGCCCTCCACAATATTTTATGCATCTCATTTGGCCCCTTGGGAAAAATAACATACCCATGCCGTATAGGATGGGTTAAAGTGGTTTCAATAATACATGGGCATGTTAACGTTGTGTGACGCCCACCATCCGTACAGCGCCCACGGTCGAATGTCAACGATCGGTGGGAGTTCAAACCTGAGACCGTCTCCTGGAAGAGTATAATTGCGCCCCGAGGGGACGTGCATGTCCATTTGAGGTGCGCGTAGGAGTTGCTTTTGCATTGTGGGAGGCAGAATCTTTTCTCTTTGGTGCATATACTACCGTGTATAAGCGCTGCAACCTGTACCATTTTGGCCTTCGAGTTCCTAGCCAGCCAAACGTTATGTAAGTTACTGTATGTCAGTTATTCGGCATGCGCTCCGAGAGCCGTCACAACTCCTACAGACCTTAAGGTGCATCATGGGAACCGGCAGCCATGACTACCAACAACAGCCAAGACAAAGGCAAGAGAAATATCACGAATGGGCTCATGTGCTTGTGCTCAAGAGACCACTTAAAAATAATTAAAATAATAAATAATTTAAGAAAGTAGAAGAAAGAAGGAAGAAAGCATCCACACAACAACATGAAGAGAAACCGTGACCGCACTGAAAGGAACAACGGAATTGACTTGAAAGCAAATGCAAATTGTGCACGTGTGCTGCACGTCCATGTGCACGTGTGCTGCACGTCCATGTGCACGTGTGCTGCACGTCCATGTGCACGTGCACTGCACGTCCATGTGCACGTGTGCTGCACGTCCATGTGAGTGTGTGCTGCACGTCCATGTGCACCATGTGCACACGTCCATGTGCATGTCTGCTGCACGTCCATGTGCACGTCCATGTGCACGTGTGCACAGTTTTACTGTGAGCGCTAGGTTCAGGCATAGGCTTAGCAGTGAAGGAACATAGAGATGAGGGAACAAAGAGCTGAGAGAACATAGAGCTGAGAGAACATAGAGCTGAGAGAACATAGAGCTGAGAGAACATAGAGCTGAGAGAACATAGAGCTGAGAGAACAAAGAGCTGAGAGAACAAAGAGCTGAGAGAACAAAGAGCTGAGAGAACATAGAGCTGAGAGAACATAGAGCTGAGAGAACATAGAGCTGAGAGAACAAAGAGCTGAGAGAACATAGAGCTGAGAGAACATAGAGCTGAGAGAACATAGAGCTGAGAGAACATGGAGCTGAGAGAACATGGAGATGAGAGAAACATAGAGCTGAGAGAACATGGAGATGAGAGAACATAGAGCTGAGAGAACATAGAGCTGATGGAACATAGAGCTGATAGAGAGAGCTGAGAGAACATAGAGCTGAGGGAAACATACGTGTAGAGCTGAGAGAACAAAGCTGAGGGAACATAGAGCTGAGAGAACAAGGCTGAGAGAACAGAGCTGAGGGAACATAGAGCTGAGAGAACATAGATCATAGCAAGACACCGTATTATGTTCCTAAAAAATCCCACAAAAACAGTAGACAGTGTACCTGAGTTGGTGGAGAATTCGAAGGGGGCACTGAAGTCTCCGTAGCCGGCCGCAGTGCGTGCGCGCACGTGGAACACGTAGACGGTGAGCGCGCTCAGACCACCGACGTCAGCGCTGCGTGACGACGTCCTCATGATGCGGTAGGACCTCTCCTTCTGATCCTACACATACACAGACAGGAACGACCAGAACGTGTTAGAGAGTGTTAGAGAGGCAGCGCCGCTGAAATCCTGTAAGAGGACACTTTGAGACAAAACAGTGGAAATAGCAGATCTACAAGTTTACAGTGTCATAATGTGACCAGGGGCGGATCTAGGCATGGGCATGGGGGGGGACAATGACCCCCTGAATGCCCTGGCTGCCCCACCAAACATGAAGGCATGCAGTGACCCAAATTTCAAAGCTAAGTGCTCATAATTAAAATGATGATGAAAACTATGCTACAAACTCCGAAATCCAGCCCCGGAATTGTAGATGAAACATAAGAAATCTTTGGGTTTGGGGTCTGTGGGGGTAAAATGTCATCAAATGGTGGTCCATCCGTGACTCAAATGCAGAATTAAATAACTAAGTAGTCCTTGGTATGAAAAAGGTTGAAAACCCCTGATCTAGACGGCACTATTTATCGGTCATTTGTTTGGGTTCAGGCGTCCATACAAGGCAGATGAGGTGTCACTCCAGCCACGTTGACGCCGATTGAATCCAAATGACTGAGAGCATTCCATCGCATGTGTAAGGAATGCGTAATGGGCAGCGCTGACATTGGAATTAAGTGATAATTAAGGCTGACCCCGTGTGGTCAACGCTTTTCTGACCTTTTCGTAGAACTTGACCTCGTACTCCAGGATGACCCCGTTGGGTCGATGGGGCTGTTGCCACGACAACACCAAGCTGTGTCTCGTCACCTCGCTGGCCTGGACGGCCGTGACTGGAGAGGGAGCTGAGAGAGAGAGAGAGAGAGAGAGAGAGAGAGAGAGAGAGAGAGAGGAGAGAGAGAGGAGAGGAGAGAGAGAGAGAGAGAGAGAGAGAGAGGAGAGGAGAGAGAGAGAGAGAGAGAGAGAGTGTCTAAGTGAACTTTCGGTACTGAGCACGTTTTGGTGTTCAATGCATTATGTTACACTTCAGCTATTTAAAAATAGCAGACCTACAATTCATAGCGCGTCTCACTGGCGTGCTATGAGCTTGTAGGTCTGCTACTGTATTTAAAAAAAAAAATGAAAATGTGGCACAAACTTTTGAACATATTATTTCAGAAACAAAAAACATTTTCAACTCAAATCCTTGCTTCTGGGGGATCCCTAGAACATGTTTTCAGATTTGGGTCCGCAGCCAAATATAGATAATTCTGATGGTCCATGGCATGAAATATGTCATCATCACATCACTGACACAGGAACATAGATTTTTCAGAAAAAAATAGAATCTAGTGTCAGAAACTAGAATGTAGCTTCAGAAACTAGAATCTAGCGCAGAAACTAGAATGTAGCTTCAGAAACTAGAATCTAGCATCAGAAACTAGAATCTGGCATCAGAAACTAGAATCTAATCAGGACAAAATGCATGGGTTAATCTATGTAGCGCACTTCAAAAAGCACTTACAAGGTGCTGTGTACAACAAACCTGAAAAAACAAAACAAAAAAACAAAAGCAATAAAGCAAATGCTATGAGACAAGGCATATAAAAGCAATAACCTGCACGCCACAATCCAATAAAACTTCATTCAAACGAAACAAAGTGCTTACGAAACGAATGTGTTTTTTAAAGCAGTCGACTGACTCAGCTGATTTCCATTTATAACAGAGGTAGAGAGTGTTCCGGAAGAATGGGAGCATCCCCGGCATGGTCCCGGGGCGGTCGCTCACCTCCCAGGACAAAACTTTAAACTAAATCCTACACCGTTTGCACGCGAGCCGGCAGATTTTAGCTGGATCTTGATGATGTAACGTTTCATTCAGGGGCGGATCTAGGCATGGGCATGGGGGGGATGCCCTCCTAAATGCCCTGACTGCCCCACCAAACATGATGGCATGGAAAACAACCCACATTTTAATGATATTTCAAGTTAAAGTGCTTATAATTAAAATGATTTGAAACAGTACTACTGGTACTATACTAATTACAATTTTTACACCACTAAACCAACAGCATTTCATTGTTGAAAACAGAAAACTCTCTGAGTCAGACCTTTAGCTTTATGCATGCTGCGTGTCTGTTGCAACTTCAATGGTATGGGTGCACCCATACCATTTTCTCCTGCCCCCCAATTGGAAAATGTTACATCTGCCCTGGTTTTATTTATTACAAGTTTGAGAAGCACTGTGGTGTCTCTCTAAACGTTAAGGTTTGGCCCTTGAGGGAGTTCCAGGGGGTCCACAGCTAAATGATAGTTGGGAAACCAAATAGGCCATCATGCTTTTTCTTTGTGGGCCAGTCCTATGAAACTATGGAACACATATTCTAATAAGAAACAATTTCATACTTTCATGAAGTTAACATGAGCAATAAAGAAATAATGCAAGGACAAGGACAGAGACAGTTCCTGTGAAAGATTCTCTATTTGTGAATGAATAAAATATGTGGGTGTTATAACATCAGACTAACATTATTAGAAAACAAGCAAGTAAAATAAGAAATAAAAACAGATCCTTGGCCGCAGTGGCCTGAAAGTGGGAGTCTGCCCTTCATTTTCATTCATTTTTATGCCTTGAGTGGAGACTAATAAATAATAAACTAATGAATGTCAAAACGGTGTCTAGGAAATTGAGAGAGAGAGAGAGAGAGAGAGAGAGAGAGAGAGATGAGAGAGAGAGAGAGAGAGAGAGGAGAGAGAGAGAGAGAGAGAGGGCAAGTGAACTTAATTCATGAAGAGCGCTTTATAAAGCAGTTACAAGGTGCTGTGTTTACAACAATCCAAAAGAACGAAAGCAATAAAGCTAAATCGAGATGACAAACACAAGGCAAATGAAAGCAATGAAGCAATAACCTGCACTGACTGACAGACACACATGGTGTTGGTGGAAGAGAGTTGTGGAAGCATTTCCCTTTCCATCACATGACACAGCATTTTCTGCCATCCATCCATCCATCCATCCATCTATCCATCCATCCATCCATCCATCCATCCATCCATCCATCCATCCATCCATCCATCCATCCATCAGGTCCATCCATCCATCCATCCATCCATCCATCCATCCATCCATCCATCCATCCATCCATCCATCCATCCATCAGGGCCGGATTTAGCCAGCCCTACTAGGATGGGCACAAAGAATGGCAGGGTGGGAAACGCCAAAGTTTTTCATATGTAGCAGTGTTTTTCAACCTTTTTGACACCAGGGCCACTATTTATTCGGCATTTGAGCCACAGACCACCATTTGATGACATTTTAGCCCCACAGACCCCAAAACTAAAGATTTCTTTTGATTTTGTCCACAATTCCAGGCTGGATTTGGGAAACCAAACAGTCAAACCTACAGATCAAAATGACCATTAATCTTCTACATTCTCTAGTTGTGTAGACTTGGGATGATGAATATTTTAACTCTCTCTACATCTGGTTAACCAACTTCCCACAACTCTCTGAACCGATGAAAACCGCTGATATTACCTTTCATTGGGTGGGCCTGCCCCCCTGCCCCCTTCTAGATCTGGCCCTGCCATCCATCCATCCATGTTAGGGTGACCAGATGTGTCTCTTTGCTTGGGACAGTCCCTCATTTCCAAGACTTGTCCCACAAATTGAGCTCCTGTCTGTCTCTCCCACATTGTAACTGACAGAGTTGATTGTTCACATGCTCTAATACAGGGCTGCCCAAAAGGTAGATGGTGATCTACCAGTAGATCACACAGGCCGTGCAGGTAGATCACATGACAGGCCCCCTAGCACTTGGACCCTTATAGATCTGTAACTCTTGAGAGTGTTAAAAACAAAACAAAGAGTTTACACTCTCAAGGGTTAAATTATATTTAAACATATGAAATACATCATTTTCAAGAGTCCACACAATTAGAAAATGGAGAATAATTGTTATTTTGACCAACATTTTGCCAGTTTCCTTTTGCAATTGTGGACAAAAATGTGAAAGTTCCTAGTTTTGGGTGCAAGAAACTAAACTCAACATCACAAACTGTCAACTCAAACCTCAAATACTGTTTCCCCCCCCACTATTTTTCATTATAAGTACATTAAACTTAAATTCTTAAACAGTATAAAGTAGGTAACACCATCACCACTATTTCAAAGCTCAAACTTTCTAGGGGGCTTTGAAATGGATTTCAGTAATGGAAAGGTTCGGAGATGGGAGAGAGTATGAACAGGGCTTTAGTCTGTTAAAAGGAGTATTTCCCTCGTGCCACTATTATTTCCACGCCCACTCCAGAGGAGCCACATTGCATGTACTGTTGTATCAAAAAAAAAAAGCTGATCAGCTATTTGTGCTATATTTGAAGTGAAATCCTGAATTATTGTTTGGACGATGAAGATCAATTTGGGAACCATGCTAGCAACACATTTTCTCACTTGTCCCACACACATGGCAGTCCCCTCAAGCCCCCTCATATGAACAGTTTAGATCCAGATCCGGACCTCTTCCCAGGCGCACACACAGCTGTAATAGTGATATAGTCCAAACGCACGTAGTCAGCTGTGCATCCATCCAGGTGACAGTCACCACAACAAACCCTGTGACCCAGTACTCCTGAGAACGTGACCTACTTCACACTCCCTGGTGTTCCCCAGGGGGCCAGAGAGGGAGGGAGGGAGGGAGGGAGTGTTCCTCTCTCTCTCTCTCTCTCTCTCTCTCTCTCTCTCTCTCTCTATCTCTCTCTCCATACATTGGTGCGTCTCTGTGTTTATCATATCGTATCGTTGGACCATATGGTTCGCGTCTGTCGGATAATGCACTTGGACACCTTCCCCATACAAACAGACGCACGCACGCAGGCAAGATGCATGCGCAAGCACACACACACACGTGCACACACACAAGGCACATACACATATGCGCACACACACACCGACACACACCCACAAAAAAAAAACACTCCCCGCTGTTCAGTTATTTCCCTGAGGCAGCTGGAATCCAGGCAGGTGGGTTTGTTCCTAAACGGCACAGTAACAAAAAAAAATGAAAACAGAGACAGTTGAGAGGTAACGCACAAACACACACACGCACGAACACACACACGTGCCTTCGGGGGCCCAAGGACGAGTGAGTGAGTGAGCGAGCGTGTGAAAACACCCACATTCTGGCTGACACTCAGAATGCAAAATGAAACACATCATAAAGTTGCAGAGCTGTTCAACAAGGCGCCCAACACGCGCAGCAACGTGCAAATGAACAAGCTCCGCACGCCCCCCTCCTCGCTCACGCACACCCACGCGCACGCACAAATGCATGTGCACATGCACGTGCACACACACACACACACACCACACACACACACCACACACACACACACACACACACACACACACACACCACACACACACACACACACACACACACACACTCCAATGGAGGCGGTCAGAGCGTCAGACTCAGATGAGAGCGAGCAGCTCTGATTCAATGAATATCAATATTTACATTTTGAGTTAAGCAAACTTAAGCAAAAAGGTGTGTGTGTGTGTGTGTGTGCGTGTGTTGTGTGTGTGTGTGTGTGTGTGTGCGTGCGTTGTGGTGTACGTGTGTACAACGTGTGCGTACTGCTCACCCAGGCCTGAGTAGATGTGAAATGACCCTCAGAAGTGTTAAATTGCAAAGTGCTAAATGGAAATCACCCCCGCCTGGAAACATGACTGACACATCCTGTAACACATGAGCGTTGTCCGACTGCCCCTGGCAAGCAAGCGGGAAAGGTTTGGGCAAGTGTTCGGGTTGCTTTCAGGTCGCCAGACGAGCAAAACGAGTTTGAAGGGTGGTGGACGCTACAGTCTTCATTAAATACGGTTGTTTTCTTCATGAATAACAAACAATGCTCATTCCCATGCACTGCCAAAGTGACCGTCTCCCCTCGGCAGTTTAATTTGATTCGCGTCTCAGGCAAGTGCGTATAACCTTTGGGCAAGGACTTGCTACTGCAAGTAGAACTGGTACACAATATTGCTTTCTAAAGGTTGCATTCAGACAATTACACATGCAGACAATTACAACGCAACAACGCGAAAGCTGCGCGAACAGGGTGCGGCGTCCTTTGGCGCGGCGAACCGAGGTGTCTCG
>CM076976.1:37096386-37116386 GCA_039105355.1 Benthosema pterotum
ATGCCTACACTTTAATCATAAAATCATGGTATTTTCTTGTGCGGTTCTACAACAGATTTAGCCCATTCTAGAAAGAGGCCCCTTTTGTTGGTACAAGAAAAAAATAACACATCTACGAGGTCATACCTCTTGCTGCAAGATCGTAGATCTTCTACGATTGAAAAATCGTACAAACTTGGTACAAATCTTTGAACATATACTGTACGTTTTTATGGCAAGATTATACACTCAGGAAAACAATTAGAAATGTCCCTATTTTGTCCCTTTTTCAGGCTGCAACAGCCCTCCCGAGAGCTCAGTTTACTAACCACTCGATGTCGCAACATGTTGGCTGGTCCGAATATTACAGTATGTGGGTCGAGCCTTCATGTATTCAGTCAAATACAGATAATTCTGGAGGTCCTTGACATGAAAAAGGTTGAGAACCACTGAGAGAGGAACAGAAGGAAACCTTCTAGCATACAGAAGACCGTCAGGTCTAAGTGGACAATGAGGATCATGTCTCACCTGCTTGGTTGGTGGTGACGGTGACCGAGGCGCTCTGACCCGCCCCTGCGGCGGCGCTGGCCTGGGCGGAGACCCCGTTGCGCGCGTGTATGATGAAGGTGTAGCGCGTGTGGGCCCTCAGCTCGCTGACCACCACCCGGGTGGAGCGCAGCGCCCTCTGGCCCGGAGAGAAGGCCACGTCCGCACCGCACGCCACGCACAGCTGGGAGCCGGACGCTGCAGCGGCACCGCCCACCGGACCGGAACCCACTCCTCCTGCAGGCAGCCAGGGGGAGCATCACAGAGGTTGACAACATGCACTGGTACTTACAATGTAGGCATTAATTTAAGGGCTCCATTTTCTTTACATGATAAACCCATTATCCCAAACCTCCCTTTTTTACTATTTTTTTTAACTTTTGGGAATAGTTCAATGTGCCAGTCTATTGACACGTTGTGAGCATGTAGCCTGGCCATTGAACTATTGAAAAAAAAAAAATTCTCAAAGTAGTTTAAAAAGGCAAAGAAGTTAAGGGATAAGGGGTTTAGTGGTAACGAAAATGGAGCCCTAAGGATTATAAAGCATGCATATCGAGCTGAGCAGTCCCGCCCCACCCCACCCATGACGTCGTCCCTGTTGCAGAAATGGATTCCCCAGTCATTTTTCTCATAGACTTTTCCACACAATGTTTTGGGACAATCAAATCATTTCTAAGAAGAAAAATGAAACAAAAGGTGTATCCTGCTGTTGTTTTCTTCTTGTTAATTAGATATCGCATGATAATATTGTGTTTGTTGTCATGATTTGTCACCATTTTCGAAAAGTCTGAGGAAATGAGGAAACTGAATGAGGATTTCATTTCTGGAACACAGGCGACATGAAAGGGGCGGGACTGCTCAGCTCTATACAGTATACTGTATATGAAAGGCTAGATGGTGCGCCCGCACTGCTGGCCAATGGGGAGTGACATTGTTAGGTGGCAGACATCTTACGTCTTAGGGCATAGCGGTTTTCAAACGGATTGGTTTGTTATAAACGTCAAAGGCAAGTCCGTCAAGTTTTCAGTGAGTCTTACCTCCGTAAGATTGCCGCTGGTGAACTATGTTAAGAGCCATCTGGCCTTTATATAGTGTTATAAAGTCTTATGAATGCACATGCATTATCTTCCCACCAGGACACGTCCCCCTAATCTGGACTAAGTGGCGAACAAACACATTGAGCAGCACGGAGCGTTGGCGTTTGGAAGCGATCGTTGGAAAAATGTCAACGGTCCTGCGTACCACCTGTTTCTAAATGTCACATAATGCACAAGGCAGCAGCAGCAGCGTATTGCGTTATTGAAAACAAGTACTTCCAAACTTCTTTTTTTAATTAATTTATTTAAAGATTAGTCTTGGTCTTTTCTGCCTTCAGTGATAGATAGTAGCTTAGCTATAGCTGTAGCTTAGCTATAGCTTTAGGGTTTAAATCGGTGAAGACGTCCTGGGAATTATGTAAGCATATGGGCTGTGATTTGGCCCAGTCTTGAATGTCACTGGAGTCCTCCAGTGACTCCAGTCAGTGGAGAACTGCAGTAGGTTAGTCTGGCCTCAATCTGACTCTCTATGGTTCATCCAGGGACGTCCGTTTGTGTTGGTTGAAATCGGGCGATATTCTGGGCCAGATCTGGCCACAACCAAGACGTCACTAATTTGGGCTACTATTTGGTATTCTACGGCAGGGGTTTTCAACAGGTGGTCCGGGGACCACCAGTGGTCCCTGAGAGGGTTCCATGTGGTCCCCAGGCTAAATGATGGAAAGTTGGTTAACCAGATGTAACTCTTGAGAATGTAAACTCTCAAGAGTTAAAATATTCATCTGAATCAGCACTATTTAATTAAGAAGTCTACACTGTTTTGTTTGCAAAATCCAGCCTGGAATTGTCAACAAAACCAAAATAATTCTTTAGTTTTAGGTCTTGGGGCTAAAATGTCATCAAATGGTGGTCTGTGGCTCAAATTCTGAATAAATGGTGGTCCCTGGTGTCAAAAAGTTTGAAAACCCCTGTTCTACGGTAATCAGATAGAACTTTTCTGTTTGGATTCATACGCTGTCAAGGCCAGGATTTTTCTTGCCACTCAGTAGGCGTTCCCGCATAACTTAACAGGTACGACAATGTCGCGTGCCGTGCATACCCCCTCTATACCCATGACCTCACCTCTCCCGGACAGAACCCCTCCGGACCCCACCAGGCCCTGGTCCGACTGCATCCGAGGGGGGTCTCCTACTCCTCCTCCTCCTACCCCCGTCCGTCGGGAGGCCGCCGAGGGCAGGGTGCGGTTTCCGACGGGGGGCTTGGGGGGCCATCCATCCTCCACGTTTCCTCCTCCTCCTCCTCCCACAGCAGCACCGCCGCCCCCCTGGCAGATCAGGCAGTCCAGGTCGTAGCTGAGGTCGCTGCGGCCCCCCATCCTCCGCGGGGGGCTCCACTCCAGGACCACGGAGGTCTCGTTGACCACGGAGATGAGCTGCTGGGGCGCCGAGGGGGGCTCTGGAGACGGACGGGCAGAGAGAGTGGTGAGTAACAACACTAATACTGGGAAGTATCTGGAAGTAAGCTATGCATAAATGGTTAATATACTCTTTTCATTTATTTTTAGATTCAGATTCAGATTCAGATTATTTTATTGATCCCAAACTGGGCAATTCATTTGCAACTATGGTGCTTAGTCATACAAACAGTAAAAAACAGTAACAGTAGAAATATACAGACATAAAGACAGATACATTCGACAACGGGCAAGGTAAATGGACAAGCTCAAGTTGTCCCATAAATATGCAATAAATAAAAGTAACAACCTGCATCACTAAATAAATAAATACCGTGGACCTGCCACCTCTGTGTAACCGGACAACCTACACTTGGATTCCCCTGGAATTTAAGCATCTGATAGCAGATGGAATGAAGCTATTCGTGTAGCGATTAGTCCTTCCTCGAGGGGTCATATAACGACGTCCAGAGGGCATCATTCTAAATCCAGCCGAAGAGGGGGTGCCGTTATTTTTGTATTTTTTCCAATTTTGTACATGTTTAAGAGGTGACAGTATGTAAATAGTGTAGTTTTTATGTGCAATGATGTCTTCTCTTTGTATTTAGGGTTTCTTCCTGGGGGCTGAACCTTTCAAGTCAAACGTGCCAATGAAAAAAAAAACTTCAATATAGTGACATCACGTGCTCAGCCCCTCCCCTAACTCCTCCCCCTTTATCATGCAACTAAAGCTGTGGGCGTGGCTTCAGTTCAGCTGGATCTCCACCCATCACCACCCACCAGGCAAACCAGGCATACTTAATGAACGGGTATAGGGTGGAATCATAAAAATGACAAACACTGTACACTTTTTGGGGAAAAACAATCTTACTTTTCATATAACATTAATAACTTTTTAGGGTAGGAAAAAATCATGGCATTCCATCTTTAAGGGAAGGAATCCGTTCTGAATTCACCCAAACAAACACTGTTGTCCAGGGCCGGATTTAGAAGAATGGCAGGGTGTGCAACTCCTATGTTTTTCATATGAAGCAGTGGTTTTCAACCTTTTTGACACCAGGGCCAGATTATTTATTCGGCATTTGAGCCACGGACCACCATTCGATGACATTTTAGCCCCACAGACCCCCAAAAGCAAAATATTTATTTTGCTTTTGAATTGTTTTGTCCACAATTCCAGGCTGGATTTGGGGGAAAAACAGTCAAACATACAGATCAAAATGACCATTAATCTTCTGCATTATCTAGTTGTGTAGACCTGGGTCTAATTGGACCCTTGCGGGTCCATTTGGTTTCATTTTTACGTTCTCAAAGAGTTACATCTGGTTAACCAACTTTCTACCACTTTGCCTGGGGACCACCTGGAGCTCTCTCAAGGACCACTGGTTGAAAACCACTGACATTCCCTGTCATTGGGTGGGCAGGATGCACGTTTGAGTGGGCTCTGCCCACCCCTGCCCCCCTCTAGATCCGGCCCTGACTGTGTCACCGTGACCAAGTGGCCTTTTTTAGTTATGAGCCGTGAATAAAGCTTGTTTTGATGGAAAAGGCACTGTGGGTAAAGAATCTGAGATGAATGGATTCAAACAAACCTATTTACATTGAAGCAGACACAGGCAGACCTTTCCATTTCCAGTTTATCCAAAAGGCTTAGCGAAGTACCGAGAGCCATTTAAAAAAAAAGGACGTGCATAAAAACACTATAAAAACTCTGTCTGATTCATCCCTTGGCAGAAATTGCCATTGGGAGGGGAAAAAACATAATCTTGTCTAATTCACTCTTGACAGTCAATGACTTAATTGTCTGTTCCAAAAATAGCACTTGTGCAACACTCTGCATGTACAACAAAGTGCGCAGCTCCTAAATTTCAATATGGAAGTTCTGTCCATATAAGGAGTTCTTCGTCAGACATACCCAAATATGATGTCTGCTAGTTTGTGAAGCTCTGGCGCACAGAAAAATATGAGTGTCTGAGTTTGTTACACTCAGACACTGTGGATGTAACATTTGAACGTCTCTTTGGAATGAACGATTGGATCCAGTTCACATCATGAAACCGTTCCTTTTTGTAAGAATGAATGGATCACATTGCGGATTTATGCACATTTTATGAAAGGGGTACCTACCAAATACCAATTCTAAAAACTCTTAATACGTACTTTTAAAAAAATAAAGTACAAATCCTATCTCTAGGGCTCAAGAAAAATGGAACTAGTTTTCTGTGTGCCAGTAAGACACATACGGCCTCATTTTGAGTTTCTTAAGTATTCGGTCTTATGACTTGAGTCAAAACTGTGACTTAAGGTGTGGCAAATCTGTGTGGCTGTTTTGATTGGTCAAACAGCTTTGCTACAAATCCAAGTTTTGACTTAAGACAAAGACAATCAAAATGAGGCCCATAACATCTTACTGGTTAAGGAATACTGCAATGCATTTAGCCAATGCCAAAAGTATGAATTAACTGACTGTTGTGGTGTCTAAAAAGTAAGTAGTCAAGAAAACTCTCGATGATCTCTCGATTATGGGCGTAATAATAATGGAAAAAGAAAAAGCCATGGATGGGGATAACCACCGAGATGAAAATCTACAGCATATAATAACTAAATAAAAGTAAGTCCTCCCCGAGTGGAGCCAGATGTCTGGCATATCCTGGTGATGAGCAGTGATACGGGCAGATGGCGGTGGACTGGGGGGACAGGGGCGGATCTAGGCATGGGCACCAAACATGATGGCATGCAAAACAACCCAAGATATTTCAAATTAAAACTGCTTATATTTAAAATTATTTGAAACACTACTACTGCTACTGACTAACTACAGCTGTGTCACCACTAAACCAACAGCATTTCATCATTGAAAACAGAAAACTCTCAGAGTCAGACCTTTAGCTTTATGCATGCTGCATGTCTGGTTGCAACTTTAACAACAATTGATGTTATTATTGATGCTTTACTTGACTAATAAAAGTCCCGTAACTGTAAAAGTCCTGAAAATGGGCGATGAAGCCGCCCCATGCCATTTTCTCCTGCCCCCCCCAATTGGGAATTGTTACATCCGCCCCTGCGATGGGATGAGCTCTGTTTGACTTTACTTTCATGTGCTGCCTCTCTGTGGGTGTGTGTGTGTGTGTGTGTGTGTGTGTGTGTGTGTGTGTGTGTGTGTGTGTGTGTGTGTGTGTGTGTGAGAGTGTGTGTGTGTGTGTGTGTGTGTGTGTGTGTGTGTGTGTGTGTGTGTGTGTGTGTGTGTGTGTGTGTGTGTGTGTGTGCACGTGAGCACGTGCACACGCGTGTGAGGGACTATTCCATTTTTTCCCAGGCCTGGCAAAACCATGTGCTGCATATAGGCCATAATTAAGTTTATGACATACCAACCGAGGTCTTATGTACACACACGCATGCAACACGCACACACACCCCCACGCACGCACGCACGCATGCACGCACGCACGCACGCACGCGCACACACACACACACACACACACACACACACACACACACACACACACACACACACACACACAGAGCGAGAAAGAGACAGACTGAGGGACAGACAGACAGACAGACAGACAGACAGACAGACAGACAGACAGACAGACAGACAGACAGACAGACAGACAGACAGACAGACAGACAGACAGACAGACAGACATTAAGACAGACAAACAGACGCACAAGACAGACTCCGTATCCGTCATAACTAATAGGATGATAAATAGAGGGCAGACATTGTGCTTCTCTCTGTTAGCCAGAGATAACGGCATAATGTCTTCCTTTCTTAGGGACGTGTTTATGAGAGAGAGAGAGAGAGAGAGAGAGAGAGAGAGAGAGAGAGAGAGAGAGAGAGAGAGGGAGAAAGATAACGCCCTAATGTGTTCCATTCTTACGGAGGTGTTTATGAACAATGTGCCTGTCACTCAAGCCTCGCCGTCTGCTGCTGCTCTCCATTGTGCAGCATGCAGCCGTACAGCCTCGTGATTTATACTTTGTTGTTGTGCCCGAATCCTCCCAAAGTTGGGTTCTTAAACTACTAGCCGCGCTTACAGACTGCCACCAGATCTGCACCCGGAGCTGAGCTGCGACTACAATGTGTGTCTCTTGTTTTGAGAATGCCAATTCCACAAAATCGTGCACATTCCTGGGAAGTCACAACGATGTTGATTGGTACGGTTCACGCCTCTTGACATCACACTCCATATATGAACACGACTTGTGACGTCACGCCTTGTGACACATCACATCACATAATGCCACCATATATGGCAGTGGTTTTCAACCTTTTTCATACCAGGGCCCACTATTTATTCAGAATTTCAGCCACGGACCACCATTTGATGACATTTTACCCCCACAGACCCAAAACGTAATATTTAGCTCTGCTTTTGTCCACAATTCTAGGCTGGATTCCGGAGAAAACGAAACAGTCAAACAATAGATCGATGACCATTAATCTTCTACATTCTCTAGTTGTGTAGACCTGGGCTAATTTTGACCCACAAAGGGTCCATTTGGTTTCATGTTTACGCACTCAAAGAGTCACATCCGGTTAACCAACAGTCCATCATTTAGCCTGGGGACCACCTGTAATCCTCTCAGGGACCACTGGTGGTTCCCGGACCACCTGTTGAAAACCCCAGATATATGGCCATCTGATCCCCATATATCAGGGGTTTTCAACCAGTGGTCCGGGGACCACCAGTGGTCCTTGAGAGGGTTCCAGGTGGTCCCCAGCTAAGTTGTTTTAACCAAATCTAACTCTTGAGAACGTAAAAATGAAACCAAATGGACCCTGGCGGGTCCATTTGGTTTCATTTTTACACTCTCAAGAGTTAAAATATCCATCATGCGAATTAGTCCAAATCTACACAACTGGAAGATTAATGGTCATGGACAGAAGCAAAAGAAATCTTTAGTTTTGGGGTCTGTGGGTCTAAAAATATACTCAATTGGTGGTCCGTGGCTCAAATGCTGAATAAATGGTGGGCCCTGGGATGAAAAAGGTTGAAAACCCCTGCCATATATGAAGATCACAACACTGATCTAACACTGACCTAACCTTGGATAAACATACATGGAGAAAACATACAGTACGGACCTGGCTAGCAACTCTACCTCTGACCTTGGTGGGGGGTTGGAATTGTGGACAAACGTGAAATAAATCTTTAGTTTTGGGGTTTGTGGGAGTAAGATGTCATCAAATAGTGGTCTGTGGCTCAAATGCATAATAAATAATGGCCCACCGGTATGAACTCCACGGTGAAAACCTAGTCACTTCACCCTGCATGGAGTATGATCTCAATAAATATAGGAGCCTTTATCCTGCAGCACTTGTCCTGCCACCGCATGCAAAGGCTCCACCGAGGTAATTTAGACTAATTTAGATTAGTATTTTATGTAGACATAGAATTCTCTATAGTGCCGGTATATAGTCCTCATGGTTTCATGCACTAGAGATGCACTAATGCACAGGTTTGCATCAGTTAAACCCCATGCATGCATGCATGGGGTGTGTGTGTGTGTGTGTGTGTGTGTGTGTGTGTGTGTGTGTGTGTGTGTGTGGTGTTCTTACGCGTGCAGGCCATGGACGGCGGGTCCGTGTCCACGCGGTAGTACCCGGCGTGGCAGTCGCAGGCGGTGGCTCCCTCGTTGGCAGAGTGGCTGTGTGGCGGGCACTTAGAGCAGCCGCCCTCTGACGCCCTGGGCCGGTAGAACCCCACCGCACAGGCTGGAGGAGAGAGAGAGAGAGAGAGACAGACAGAGAGACACAGAGAGAGAGAGAGAGAGAGAGAGAGAGAGAGAGAGAGAGAGAGAGATTCAATAAGCCAGTGATACTACTAAACTTTAGAATTTAAAGGGGAACTAACATGGTGAAACATCTTGATGACATCATCAAGATGTATTTTCACCATGTTAATGGATTTCTTTAGACTCTTCTTTTTTCTGAGAGCGTACAAATGCAACCAAATGAATCCGTTAGGGTTCATTTGGTTGCATTTGTACGCTCCTTTTTTCAGAAAAAAAAAAGAAAATGGATGGAATTCCCCTTTAAAAGACTCCCAATATACGCTGTAAAAGCCTCAGTGTTTATTCAACTCCAAAGGTGCATTCACACTTGGATGGCACTTAGAGTGGTGCGATTACATTCAATGTCATTGCAACGTTGCACAAATGGGCGCGACCTGGCGCGGCACGAATGTGGCAAAAAAAAAAAAAAGCCGCCAAAAGAGTGTGAACAAGCGGATCCATTTGGTTACACTTCCGATGTCAAATGACTGTGGTTGCCTACAGCCAATATGTGACAAGAGCCCGACCGATATATCGATCGTACTGATATATATCGGCCGATAACGGTCATACTACTATATTGGCTGATGTATCGTAGCGGTGATATGCATTATCGGCTGATATATCAGTATGATATATCTGGTGATATATGCCCGCAACAGAAAAAAAGACAGAATAAGCAAGGCGTGGAATTATTTCACAAAAAAATAAATGATGGAGTCACATTATGTAAATGTTTTCAATGTCGCATTCTATTGTTAACTTGAAAAAGAAAATACATTTGAAGTTTAGAAGTTTTTCAAATGTATTTTTTTTCTTATCATTATTTTAATTCATTATTAAACATCAGTCTAAAACTACTAAGGCTTGGAAGATAAGCTAGACTCACTACCCAAGCCTTTTATTTTTTGTTCCCTGGAAGATGCAAAACAAAGATTACCATATTTTTATGTCGCTTTTGATCCACTGTCTGTGACAAAATAAGAAGAAAAAAAAGAAGGCAACACAAAAATGTGGGGCAATACATGCAACCTCAGTCCGCCATCCATGATGTTTGTTTCCATGCTATAGTATACATACATAATAACAAGTGGGGGAAACAGTGACAGAGAGAAAAAAGGGAGAGGAAAGAACTAAAGGAAGCACGGCACAGACCAGCAGAAAAAAGACACAACAGCATCCTTATAGAGGGGCTGTTGGGCGAAGGAAAACCAGATCTATTTAATTACGCGGTGCATTCGGAGAGAGGAGCTCATAAATAGACCCGGTCCGTGACAATACAACAATCAAGTGTCTAATTAGGAAGTGTGGTTGGTGACGGTTTCCACTGTGAGGCGACGCACTGGAAGCGGCTCCTTCTCCTCCTCTGTAATTTAGCAGGGAAATCCTCTCCTCTCCTCTCTCCCTCCTCTCGCTCCATCCGTTTGCTTTTTTTCCACTCATCATCTCTTCTTTCTTTCATCATTAACTCTCTATTCAGTCTCTCACACTCTCTCTCCCTCTCTCTCTCTCTCTCCCTCTCCCTCTCTCTCTCTCTCTCTCTCTCCTCTCTCTCTCTCTCTCTCTCTCTCTCCTGCCTCTGCCATCCATTCACAGAGTCCTCAACACATCCCAGCGGGAGAGGATAGGAATGTCTCTCTCTCTCTCTCTCTCTCTCTCTCTCTCTCTCTCTTTCTCGCCAGTTGGGATGCGTCCTCTGTAATCGGAACGCCATGTATGAGCTTCTCCAACTGCACCATGTGCAGCGACGCATGTATTAGAGTTTTGGACGCATGTATTAGAGTTTTGGACAAAAAAATAGCAGAGTACAGCCTGCCAAACGCAGCTCTTTGAGATTCAGCACTCTCAAAGTGTCCCCAGTACTCTTTAGCTAGTGGGGATGTGGTGTATTGATTGATTGATTGATTATTGTATTTAGACAATAAAATGCAAACAGCACGGTACATAATACAGTAAGGCAAGCATTGATTCAAAAGGCAGGAGCGGCGAAATCAGCATGCAACCTCGCGACTGACGCTCGAAATGTTTTGTAGTCGGTTGCAAATCGAGTGTAAATCGGCCGTGGCTGTTTTTAAAGGCCACAATCTTTTTTATGAAAAGGTCGGACAGGAGGAGAAAGGATTGTAAATCATTTTTTCCAAGGTTAAGTTTAGTACTAAAAGGTCGCTGAGGTACCGGTTACGACAGTTTTAAGCATACTCTCTCCCAGAAGGAGTGCCAAAGGAAGAAGAACTTGCGATCTTATTTCCGTTCGGGTCCTACTGTATGCAGTCAAACAAAACAATTATGATCACTAAACTAACAATATTAAAGCCATATGTACGTTGTACAAGTTGGAGCAAGAATGCAATAAGAATGAATGACAACCATGATAAAGAATGATAAGAATGATGTAGCGACAATGCATTATAAACAAATTTGTTCATCGCACAATACATGCATTCAATTTCGGGAGACTTCGGAAAAAAGGCAATTCTCCTGCAATGCTGGCATGCTGGCATGGAGAATAGTGACGTTTCGCATTTCTTTAGTAAATTCTGTATTTGCGGTAGGGAAAGGGATAGTTGTTGTTTTCGATTAATTCATTAGATCCCCCTTTAGCTTACTGCACACATGACAGCTGCTGTACAGCTATACTGTAGCATCCTGGGGGTCTCAAAACCAGACAATACCACCATGCATACAACACATATCACACAAGCAATACGATGCAGGGTCGGATTGACCATTGGCCGTACACGGAGGTCTCCCGGTGGGCCACGACCCGTAGGGGGCCGGTGGTATCACGGTATGATTAAGAGCACTGGTTTTCGACCTTTTTGATCCCAGGGCCCACTATTCAGAGAGGAAGACCATTTGATGACATTTTAGCCCCAACAGACTCCAAAACTAAAGATTTATTTTGCTTTTTGATCCACAATTCCAGGCTGGATTTGGGAAACAAAACAGTCAAACATACAGATCAAAATGAGCATCAATCTTCTACATTTTGTAACTAGACTTGGGCCAATTTAGACGAATATTTTAACTCTTGAGAGTGTTAACATGAAACCAATTGGTTTACCAACTATACCAGGTAGAATAGGTCCATCACGCGCTGGTTGTGGTGGGCCGTTCTAGGCCAAATCACGCTAAAAATGTCCGGGCCGATTTTTTCTCCCACTGATATGATGCAATGCAACACAAATATCAAACAATTACCAAGCTATACACTGTATTATATTGTGATGTCTCTCATCTCCTGCATGAACAAAAACTGACAGAAAGAAAAGGGGCAGGGGGGTGGGCTGAAGGCCCGCTTTGATGTCTGTCTGTGTGTGCACGTTCCTGATCTCCCCTCTCTCCCTCCCCTTTCTACCCGGGCCCCTCCCCCCACCACTTCCTTGTTCACCAACTTTGCCGTTTCCTCGCATGGTCTTCACATCAGGGGCGGATCTAGGTATGGGCATGGGATGGGGGGGTAGCTAAATGCCCAGACTGCCCCACCAAACATGATGGCATGCAAAACAACCCACGATATTTCAAAATTAAAGTGCTTATTTTTAAAAGGACTTGAAACACTACTACTGCTACTAACTAACTACAGCTGTGGCACCACTAAACCAACAGCATTTCATCATTGAAAACAGAAAACTCTCAGAGTCAGAGCTTTATGGATGCTGCATGCCTTCAGCAACAACTGATGTTATTATTGATGCTTGCATGTAAACGAAAATGTCCTGGGGGCGTCTTCATCGCCCGTGGCACGAAGCTACACGGGCGATGAAGCGGTCCCCACACCATCCCCCCCCCCCCCCCCCAATGGGAAATGTTACATCCGCCCCTGCTTCACATATACGCCTTCTTCCTCCTCCACACTTATCTCTTTGTCCGTCTGATCTCTCTCTCTCTCTCTCTCTCTCTCTCTCTCCCTCCACACACACTCCTCCTCCTCCTCCTCCTCTCCTCACATCGTCCGTTCCTCGCAGCCCTGCAAGTGTCAGCCCGCAAGAAGGCTTTGAAGTTCAGTTCCGTCTTCACAGCTCGTTATCCGTAGCGTGCACATTCACACACACACACACACACACACACACACACACACACACACACACACACACACACACACACACACACACACACACACACACACGCACGCACGCGCACACTCACCAATACAGACACACGCGCACACCCACCATGCAGTGGGGGAACGACGTGCGTTCAACTTTGATCAGCATCTATAAAGTGTCTCCCAGACAGATCTGTGAACAGCTTTGTTCTGACTGGACCAGTCACCATCGCACAGCTCCGCTGGCGCTGATCCAACACACACACACACACACACACACACACACACACACACGCACACACAACCTTATCACTCTCATTGAGCTGTCTGTGTGTGCATGTGTGCGTGTGCGTGTGAGAGAAAGAGAAGAGAGTGAACGAGAGAGACAGAGCAAAAATGATTCCTCTAACAAGGATGGGGTTAATTATAGGTCTCGCATGACTGTGCCAGCCACTCTCTCTCTCTCTCTCTCTCTCTCTCTCTCTCCCTCTCTCTCTCTCTCTCTCTCTCTCTCTCTCTCTCTCTCTCTCACTGCTCGCGCACACACACACACACACACACACACACTCCGGAGGCACAATCCGGCGGGTATAAGCTTTTGTCTGCCTCTCCGTCCAATCCGCTCTCCTTTTCTTCAACGGCGCAGAATGGATGAGAGAGGAGAAAGGAGGGCATCAAACTCCCTGAGCCTTCTCTCTCTCTCTCTCTCTCTCTCTCTCTCTCTCTCTCTCTCTCTCTCTCTCCTCTGCTTCAGATTGTTTTGGACGGGGGGTGGTGTGGGGGTTGGATCGAGTGAGTGAGCTGACCTGGGATCAGTGCTCATAAGGGTACTTGTTAACCCAACATTAACCCCACGCTACCGTGCGCCGTACAGATGGGCATACATACACGCCGCCATTGGCCCCCTGCTGCTGCCGCCGTGCATGTGTGCGTGCACATGCATGCACGAACCCGCACACACATTCGCACTTAAAACACAGAGACTCCTTTGTGTCCAGGCCAGTTGGCGGAGCACACACTCGCCTTTGAGCCGCGCGCGTGAGAGAGAGGTTCTTGGGTGTTCGATCGCGGGGGCAACCGGCGACTCAGCGAAAGAGTGCTATATGCTGGGTGGGGGGGGGGGGGGGGGGGATTTTTCACATGATGCGGTAAGTGATAGGAGCTGATGGTATACGTGTTGTAATCCGTCTCCCCAGGGCTGTAACAGAGACTGTAGCCTCAGTGCCCATGCATCCAGGCTTTCGTTTTCATCAGCGCAAAAAAAAAAATGAAAGCCAGCAAGGGAACGGGAGTGGGGATCAACCCTTCGCAGTTGACTCGAATGGCACGACGTAGCGCCGAATGAGAGTTGGGAGAGGAGGGGGCGGGGCTGACGGACACATCGCTGAGATCCAATCAAAAAATCTCAGCCGTGACACACCCCCCTTTTACACCACACCGTTAACACCTCATCTGTACATCCAGTGATGTGAGTTGATACATGGAATGTCATGATTATAATATGCGTTTTTCAATGAGACTGGTCCTAACGCACCACGAGTGACAACTTGGCCGTACAGCCACGTCGCACACACCTCCTACTGTATATTCGCTTGCAGAATCTCTATTTGAGCGAGATTTCACAGACCCAAACATATGTGTACAACAGCGGTGCCCACACTTTTTTGACTTGAGAGCTACTTTCAAAATTATCGGCTCAACAAGATCTACACATAAAAAAAACAAAAAACAATTTCAAGGCCCCCAAGAAAGTTTGACTTTGAAATAGCGTGATGGTGTTACTTACTGTTTTAGTGTTTAAGAATAAGGCACTTACCCTATTGGCCTGAATATAAGACCATGTTTTTTTTCCCCAATGGTAACCCTAGAAAATTGACTCGTCTTATATTCGGGGGCTATATTATTTGACATTCAATGTTCTTTTCCATAAATGAGTCTTAAATAAGGGGGGTCGTCTATAAATGAGTCGTCTTTATATTCGGGACAATAAGGCACTTATAATAAAACAATGGATGGGGAGAATTGGAAGGTTTTCTTTTACTGTATATGTTACTACTGACTTTTGAAAACAGTATTTGGGGTTTGACTTGAAAGTTCATGATGTTGAATTTAGTCTCTTGCACCCAAAGCTAATAACTTTCACGTTTTTGTCCACAATTGGGAAAGAGAACTGGCAAAACGTTGGTCAAAAAACAATTATTCTCCATTTCCTAATTGTGTGGACTCTTGAAATTATGTAATTCAGATGTTTAAATATAATTTAACTCTTGAGAGTGTAAAATGAAACCAAATGGACCCATAAGGGTCCATTTGGTTTCATTTTAACGCTCTCAAGAGTTACAGATATGTACATTTAAGGGGACTTTTGTCATGTGATCTACCTGCATGGCCTGTGTGATCTACTGGTAGATCACAATCTACCTTTTGGGCACCCCTGGTGTACTGTATATGGGTAATTTGATTGGTTCCAGACCACGTTGCAATGCCGGCGCTCCGTATGCATCCATTAGTCCAAACATGCCCTGGAAATCCACAATCAGCGCTGCTGATTGGCTGCTTCATTTTAATCCCACGCTGCGAGGTGCTCGCTGTTATGTTGAGGGTGAGGGTTAGAGATAGGGTTAGTCAATTCGGAACAATGAGAGGAATTGGGATAATGACATTGCAATGCTCACTCTCCGCCAGTGTGGATACTGTGTAACACGCTAGATCGGGCTAAAGAGGGACAGACTCCTGTGTTCTCTACCTGGCTTAAAAAAGATGGCTCGGAATCTCTGTGCGTACGTCTGTAATCCACCTAAACTCGACTTCAAATTCGACACCATGCCTGGTGGATACACAGTTGTCCAGAGCAGCGCCAGAGCAGTGGACCTTATGAGGCCTCTGTCATATACTCAGACAGAGCAACTCTGTCTGAGTTGCTCTGTCTGAGTAACTCAGTTCACTTCATAGGATGAAGTGAACTTCATCCTTTGAAGTGAACTCTCTGTTCACTTCATAGGATCAGTCCAGTGGTGGCTCTACCATCAATTTGTGTTTCACCATGTTAATGATTTTTCTTTTTGGACTGTTTTTTCTGACCTCATGTATTCCTGCCCAATTCCCACATCTGCCTGAGCTAATTGTTTTGCCGCAGCAATCCCAGCATTGCTGAGGAAGTTGGCAGGTGTATACCTGCAAACTTCCTCACACCTGCCATTTGATTACTTATCAGTCCACTTGTTCAGTTCTACACACCTCCACAAATACTCCACTGGCGATTCCGAAAGACGTTAAGTTAAATCGCAGCAGTCGAAGCAAAAACATTGAGAAATTGCGAATGGCTAGTAGGCTCCAGGCGAGCCTGCTGTCTGAATTGCGTTCGAGTGATAAGTACCCTAGTGGCGACTAAGACTGATTTTCGGTGGGTTTTCATTTGAATCCGGCACACAGACAGAATACAGATACAGAAAAAGATACAGAAATCTTCAAGTGGACAGAAGGATCCCTGGCATATTCTACTTCATCATGGATTTTATAAAAAATGTATGGGATGCAATTTACCAGCAGACTACAAAAAAAAATCAGACTTTACAACTGACAGCATGAAGTATTTACGACAGCGATTATGCACGCAATACGAGTGATTCACGCCGGATCTGTCTTTCTGCATGACTTTGTGAGATGCAGTCTGTCCAGCCATCATGGAGTTACAACAACAACAGATTCGCATCAGTTAGCCCAAACGAACAGAACAGGCCTCGCCTAAATGAGCAGGAAGCACACGCACGCGCGCGCACACACACACACACACACACACACACACACACACACACACACACACACACACCACACACAACACACCCACACACACACACACACACACACACACACACACACACACACACACACACACATCTCCTGAGTCAGTAGTTTGTTAAATGAATGCGTCGGCCTTTGCTGTAAATTTGTGCAATTCTCCGACAGCTGTCACCGCGAGCTGCGTGTGTGCACGTCAGAAAGAGAGAGAGACAGAGAGACAGAGACAGAGAGAAAGAGATAATGAATGAATTAGGTTATGAAGTGAGTTTTGTGACTTTAGAATGACCTTTCTGACAACAATGGAGTGGATTATACTACTTCACCATGCTCTACTTATTTGGAGGAGGAGGTGCAGAAGCAAAAAATAAAAAATAAACAGCTTTTCTGCCACTCGCTGAAGGAAAACGCCTCAGAGCTCTTGTGTGACTGTGCCGCGGCTTGTTGTGTCAGTTTCTTTTCTTTTTTCTCTTTTTTTCCCCTGAAATAATTGCGTCGGCCATTACATGTGAACGCATAAGATGTGAATCAAACAGCTGTCAAACCAGCGGCAGACCCTGACTGACTGACGCTGCTTGTGTTACACCTCACGCCTATGATTCTGTCATGGCAGCAAAGCTATGCAAATAGCGCACGCACAGCACACACGCACACGCACCACAGACACAGACACAGACACAGACACACACACACACACACACAGACCAACACACACACACACACAACACACACACACACACACACACACACACACACACACACACACACACACACCACACACACACACAAAACACACACACAACACACACACACACACACACACACAGAGGAGGCTGCTTTGTTTGGATCTGTGAAAAACAATAAAAGTTAGGGAGGGAAAAAAGCATGCTGCTGTCGCCACCACCAACGGCAATATAACCACTTAAGCCTGAACTATGCTTTATCCTGGAGGTTGTGGAGGAGGAATGTATAATGCCGTGACACGTTGTGAGCTTGTACAGGTGCTATTTTCACAGTATGACAACTGTAAGTGACAAACTGTCCATTATTGGGGATACCACCGTGAATTTAAAATCAAATGTATCATATAAATGTGATGTGCCTTTTCATACATACATTGTGTAGTCTATACCAGGGGTTTTTAACTGGTAGTCCAGGGACCACCAGTGGTCCCTGAGAGGGATCATCCCAGGTGGTCCCCAGGCTAGATGGTGGAACGCTGCATGGTTAACCAGATGTAACTCTTTTAGAGCATACACATGAAACCAAATGGACCCTTGAGGGTCCATTTGATTTCATGTTTACATTCTCAAGAGTTTAAATATTCATCATGTGAATTAGCCCAAGTCTACACAATTAGAGAATGTAGAAGATTAACAGCCTTTTTGATCTGTATGTTTGACTGTTTTGTTTTCTCCGAAATCCAGCCTGGTATTGTGGACAAAGGCAAAATAAATCTTTATTTTTAGGATATGTGGGGCTAAAATGTCATCAAATGTGGTCCATGGCTGAAACCCTGAATAAATAGTAGGCCCTGGTACTGTCTACACAACCCAGGGGTTGACACTAAGTTCTCAGTGGCACTTATATATTGTTAATTACCTTTCATTATAACTTGTAGAATATTAGTGTTTTTGTGGTGTTATGAGAAAGTGCTTTGATGGGCCGAAACGTGTCCGTTGTATTTTTAATGAACAGCAATATAATACAAAGTAGCTAAACTAATGCATGGTAGGGGAACAAATTGTCATGGTGGTAAGGACCCCAACATTTTGAAAAACATAAATGCGTAAATGCGTTTCCACCCAGTCGGCTGGGAAGGCCGGCCGGCACGAAACGCATCGGTTGTCTGATCACCAGACAACCGATCATGTGAAAATCATGTGAAAAGGGACATTTCTTGGGTGCTGGCATGTCCTTCTTTTTCAATTGTATTTTCTTTTTAACCCCTGCTTCGATGACACACAAATGCACGTGTTGTTCTCTGAAGCTCCTTTGCGTCGACCCCAGAGACAAAAGACAGTCGGAATGAAAAGACAGAAAAGTCACAGTAGTAAGAGACAAGGAGTTAAGACAGATCTGTCTCTGTCTCTTGCTCTAATTGCCTAACCGTGTTGCTCACTCTTTGTCGTTTACATCTCCTCGAACAAGGAAGGACCAGTCCCCAGAGAAGACGAGACAAAGAGTGATGATGATGCATGGTTGGGGGGATGGATGGATGGATGGATGGATGGATGGATGGATGGATGGATGGATGGATGGATGGATGGATGGATGGATGGATGGATGGATGGATGGATGGATGGATGGATGGATGGATGGTGTGCTTTGAAGACTACCGGCACCATCCTCATTAGCATAATTATATGCATTTCATCTTCTACGTAAAAAAAAAATGTGACTGTATAGCTGTCGCGGCCAAATCCAACCGATCCAGTCTGGATGGGTTAATTGCCACATCGGGGCATGCCGACACAGCGGACTGCACGTGTGCAGTGTGCCTGCACTCGCTCTTTCTCTGACCTCCCCCTGTATTTATCTGTCATCAGGTCCTTGGTTCTCATCACCAGAGGGGGAGAGAGAGATGGAGAGAGACAGGGGGCTTGTGAATAACGGAAGCAAACCCCCCCCACCCCATTGTCACCTGCCGTCTTCTGATGGATGGATGGATGTATGGACAAGGGGGAGGGATCAGAACGGACAGATTGATAGACTCTATGGCAGTAGGGAGGGACCCTGTTAATCTGAGGGGTTGCGTCCTTGTTCCTAATTAGAAGAAGCCTGTGTGTGCACTGTGTGTGGGTGTTGTGTGTGTGTGTGTGTGTGTGTTGTGTGTGTGTGTGTGTGTGTGTGTGTGTGTGTGGTGTGTGTGTTGTTGTGTGTGTGTGTGTGTGTGGTGTGTGTGTGTGCGTGTGTGCGTGCTCGCACATTCCTGTGCTGACTTCATGTAAGGGGAGAGCACTACTGTTGTGTGACTGCTTGAGGGCTTGAGGGACGAGTTCTATTTTGCTCAATCTGCCTTTGCATTGCATAGTGAATTGCAGTGGTTTTCAACCATTTTGATAGCAGGGCCCACTATTTGTCCAGCGTTTGAGCCACGGACGCAACATTTGATGGCATTTTAGCTCCACAGACTCCAAACCTAAGGATTTATTTTGTTTTAGTCCACAATTTCAGGCTGGATTTGGCAAACAAATCAGGTAAACATAGATGAAAAAAATGACCATTCTTCAACATTCTCTAATTGTAGACTTCTTAATTAAGTGGTGCTATATTCTAGATGTTGAATATTGTAACTCTTGAGAGTAAACATGAAACCAAATGGACCCTTGCAGATCCATTTGGTTGTATTCACTCT
>CM076976.1:37123886-37168886 GCA_039105355.1 Benthosema pterotum
CAGTGTTGGGTGTAACTTGTACCAAGTAATATTACTACTTTTTGTATGTGACGAGTAATAGTATTACAGTACGTGTTGTTAGAGACAAAAGTTATGTTATAGTTTATTACGTGGCTTGAATGAAAGCTGGTGAACACATGAATCGTTTTGTGTCCAAAGCGCTACGTGCAGACTCACAGATCTGCCATATTCAGCACTGTCATGGAGGAGAAATCACACTCAAAACGAGTGACTGAGTGAGAGAGAGAGAGAGAGAGAGAGAGATAGACGGAGACAGACAGACAGACAGACAGACAGACAGACAGACAGACAGACAGACAGACAGACAGACAGACAGACAGACAGACAGACAGACAGACAGACAGACAGACAGACAGCTAGCTAGACAGACAGACACAGAGCATGTGTGGCGCTGGATCAAGGGATGGGTGGGGTTTTGTCGCTGGGATTCGCCATGGCGTGACAACTAGCGCGCCTCTTGAATATCGCTGACAAACACGACATAACTCAAAAATCAATGGGAACACTGTCGCCGCTACGTTGTTGGCCTGCGCCGTCCCAAGCGCACGGCACCACCTGCCAACTGGCACCCGCCGTCGACTCTCTCTCTCTCTCTGTCCAGGGCCGGATCTAGAGGGGGATAAGGGTGGGCGGAGCCCACTCAAACGTGCATCCTGCCCACCCAATGAAATATCACTAATATCAGTGATTTTCAACCAGTAGTCCGGGGACCACCAGTGGTTAAGAGAGAGGTCCAGGTGGTCCCCAACTAAATGGTGGAAAGTTGGTTAACCAGATGTAACTCTTTGAAAGCGTAAAAATGAAACCAAATGGACCCGCTGTTTACACTCTCAAAAGTTAAAATATGCATGTGAATTAGCCCAGGTCTACACAACTAGAGAATGTAGAACATTAATGGTCATTTTGATCTGCATGTTTGACTGTTTTGTTTCCCAAATCCAGCCTGGTATTGTGGGCAAAAGCAAAATAAATCTATAGTTTTGGGTCTGTGGGGCTAAAATGTCCTCAAATGGTGGTCCGTGGCTCAAATGCCGAAAAAATAGTGGGCCCTGGTGTCGAAAAGGTTTAAACCACTGCTTCACATGAAAAAAAAAAAAAAAACATTGGAGTTGCCCACCCTGCCATTCTTCCAGCCCACCCTAGTAGGGCTGGCTAAATCCGGCCCTGTCTCTGTCGCTGTCTTTATGCCCCCCTCTGTCCGTCCGCCCGTCCATCAGGCCCGTCCCTCCGTCTGTCTTCCCTCCCGGCATCAATCCTCTCTACTTTCAATATCCTCTTTTTTCTCCCTTTAAGAGGAATTATGGGTCTGTTTGTTATACAATTAGCCTGCTGGGATGCGCTTCATGAATAAGGCTCCAGAGAGTCAGGCAGTCAATCTCTCTCTCTCTCGGAGAAAAAATGTGCGTGCATGGCTGTCTGTGGGTGTGTCTGTGCGCGTGCATGTGTGATTGAATGGAAAGGGAGTGACGTAGAGTTGTAAAAGTGTCTCCAGTTTGTCTGTCAGTCCCCCTCGTGCGCGAGAGCGCGCGCGCGCGCACACACACACACACACACACACACACACACACACACACACACACACACACACACTAAAGCACATCGTTGCAAGCATATGTCACTAAGCCTCCTCCTCTATGACTTTCTTTAACATGCATGTCTGAATGCATACATTGAAGCTATAGATATTGCTGCCTGTTACAGAATCATTTACCTCGCACTTCCAGCTCATTTAACTCAGGGGTTTTCAACCTTTTTGACACCAGGGACCACCATTTATTCAGCATTTGAGCCACGGACCACCATTTGATTACATTTTAACCCCAAAGACTAAAGAATTAGTTTGGTTTTGTTCACAATTCCAGGCTGAATTTTGCAAAACAAAACAGTGTAGACTTCTTAATTAAATAGTGGACCCACAAGGGTCCATTTGGTTTCATTTTTACATTCTCAAGAGTTACATCTGGTTAACCAACTTTCCATCATTTAGCCTGGGGACCACCTGAAACCTTCTCAAGGACCACTGGCGGTCCCCAGACCACCTGTTGAAAACCCCTGATTTAACTCACACACTTTCTTGCCATGTGGCTCTCACACTTTGCATGCAACCTGCATGGCAAGTAATATCCCACCGCAAAAGCATAGAGATGTTTGGCACACTTTTTCTAGGGCTAAACCCACTTTATTGGAATAACAAGAGTCTTCAATCAGACAAAGAGCTTCTGGTTGGTGCCCCCGCACAGTTTTAAATGGGCATTAATATTCTTCTCATATTTATTCACCCAAATATTTAAAAATAAAGCTGATCCATGGAAAGTCCACCTTTCTGCTTCTGTTGTTAGGTTTAGCCATTCTCTCTGTTGGAACTGGTCGGCTAACCCTCCAAGGCCCGGACTTATATTTCTACTTGAAAAAACTGTTTTCAACCTTACTACTAGATTGTACTATCATGATCTATTAAAAAATGCCATTTTTTAAATATTTTATTTATGCTAATTAATATAATGAATGTACATGTTCTAGACATTCTAATAATCACAAAATATATATTTATTGCAGTCATTTTACATACTTTTATTAGGGTTAAAGGCTAAAGGTCAAAGGTTAAAAATCATCAAAAATTGCTAAGTCCAGAGATTAATTGAAGAGGCTAATTGCAGCCTCTGTGGGGGGTATTGTTATGCAAATATCATGACCAATTTCAATGAAATTCTAAAGAGTCAACCTCAACCATGATATTTATGTGAAAAAAATAACAAAAATAATGATAACATTTTTTTTAATAATTAAAGTGTTAATGTTGCTAAAAAGCAACACTGGGCCTTCTAGGGTAACTTGTTTCTTCTTGTTTGTTTTCTTAACAGGCGTGTGGAGTTTGTGGACGTCATAGATGTGCGCATAATGCGGCGTGTGGAATGGATATACAGTACAAGCTACTGTTCTATTTCCGCACGCGACAACAAGCTTATTTGTATAAGGAGTAACAAGGCGTTTTTTGGCAGAGTAACATACTGCACTATCGTATTATATTATATCATTCATTTTGGTAAATGACAAATAGTGCATTCAGGGGTTGACACTAAGGTCTCCGATGCACTTGCCCATTGGGCAAGTGCAAGTCAGGTTCGACTTGCCCTCAGGTCATGATCACTTGCCCCCCAGGTTCCAGGTGGTCTCCAGTTAAGTTGGTTAACCAGATGTAACTCTTGAGAACGTAAAAATGAAACCAAATGGACCCTTGCGGGTCCATTTGGTTTCATTTTTACACTCTCAAGAGTTAAAATTCATCATTCTTCATTAGCCCAGATTAATGGTCATTTTGATGTTAATTTGCCTGCTTTGTTTCCCAAATCCAGCCTGGAATTGTGGATAGCTAGAAAGCAGGGAAAGACACAGAGGCAGAGTGCAATGAATGACTGCCTTCTAGACAAATTTATCTTGTGTTGTGTTATAGTGCACCAAGTCACACACTTGCCCGATCGGGCAACCAGGTAGCAGTCTTCACTTGCCCCCCCATTTTTTTTACTTGCCCCGGGCAAGCGGGCAAGTGTTAGTGTCAAGCCCTGTGCATTCATATAGCGCCTTCATCCAAGGCGCTTTACAGAGGTTGTGGATCCGATTAAGCCATTCAACCATGTAAGGTACCGACCAGCACGTCGGAAGCAATTGGGGTTCAAGTGTCTTGCTCAGGGACACATCGGGTAACTCTGGGGTATTCAAACTGGTGACCTTGCAGTTAACATCTGCCCACTCTACCGCTGATCCACCGCTGCCTATATCACTACTTGTTACCGAGTAGTGATATTTGCCCCTTGGGAATTGCGCAGTGCCAGATACACCGTGGTACAAAGTGCAAAGCAAGAGTTAAACTGTATAATACTATGCATCCGCCGGTGTCCCTTGCCCACTGCATGGTATAATTACACATATTACGGCGTGCAGGCATTCAGCAGATGCTCGCATCCAGAGAGACTTACACGTGTGAGATCAGAATAATTAGTGTAAACATGAACTATGGTCAACAAACAACAAGGTAAACAAACATCCGCACACTGCAAGGGCACCGTGTAGGGAAAACACAGTGCATCAAAGAAGGTGTAGGATGCCACGATGACGCGTTCGCCTACACAACAATGAACATACAGTAGCCTATGTGTTTGACACCAGGGACCACCGTTTATTCAGCATTTGAGCCACGGACCACCATTTGATTACATTTTCACCCCAAAGACCTAAAACTCAAGAATTCTTTTGGTTTTGCCCACAATTCCTGGCTGGATTTTGCAAACAAAACAGTGTATATTTCTTAATTAAGTGGTGCTAATTCAGATGATGACTATTTTAACTCTTGAGAGTGTAAAATGAAACCAAATGGACCCGCAAGGGTCCATTTGGTTTCATTTTTACACTCTCAAGAGTTACATCTGGTACATAAGCTTTCCATCATTTAGCCTGGGGACCACCTGGAACCCTCTCAAGGACCACTGGTGGGCCCCGGACCACCTGTTGAAAACCCCTGGTCTACACAACAACTGCGCTATCTACACGACATGGCAAGAAAAGGCATGAACATGTGCCCACGTAGTACCAATTCAACTTAACACTGCTCATACTTTCTGGGTTACCAACAGAATATAGAGATTCCGGGAAGCTCTGAAGTTATCGAGAATGGGAAATTCAATAAAGACGTTTGTCTTGTCTTGTCTTGTCTTGTTGATCCTAGACTGGAGGGAACCTGAAAGCAGTGTACAAGTGAAACCAAATTGACCTCGTTATAGCTTTGGATTTGGTTTCACTTTAAATGAGCCACTGATGATTTGACAGCATGCATTGGGTTAGGGCTCCCAGACAGACGCGATAAGAAAATCATATCAGCTGCAGATCTGTGTGGTCTAATGCAGGGGTTTTCAACAGGTGGTCTGGGGACCACCAGTGGTCCTTGAGAGGGTTCCAGGTGGTCCCCAGCTAAGTTGTTTAACCAGATGGACCCTGGCGGGTCCATTTGGTTTCATTTTTACACTCTCAAGAGTTAAAATATTCATCATGTGAATTAGTCCTAATCTACACAACTAGAAGATTAATGGTCATGGGCAGACGCAAAGGAAATCTTTAGTCTTGAGGGTCTGCGAGGCGAAAACGTCCTTAAATGGTGGCCCGTAGCTCAAATGCTGAATAAATGATGGGCCCTGGGATGAAAAAGGTTGAAAACCCCTGTCTAATGGATTATCAAACATGGGGGGGGGGGGGGGGCTTGAAATGACATAAAAAAGGATGAGGATCACTGATTCACTCTCTCCTATGCAAAGGGTTGGACGTTCCTATGACAACCTGATACATTGAATGTGTGTGTGTTTGTTTGTTTGCTGGTGCTATGTAATGCTAAAGAGCTTTGTGTCTTTCAAGAAACAATGCCGTCCATATCCAGGTTCTCTGGATAGCTGTGCTATAGCAACAATGCTATGAAATGTCCCTTCAGGGGCGGATCTAGGCATGGGGGCTGGGGGGGGGGGCGCAGTGCCCCACTAAATGCCCAGTCTGACCCACCAAACACGATGGCATGCAAAAAAAAACCCAAGACATTTCAAATTAAAGTGCTTTATATTTAAAAATGATTTGAAACACTACTACTGCTACTAACTAACTACAGGTGTGGCACCACTAAACCAACAGCATTTCATCATTGAAAACAGAAAACGCTCTGAGTCAGACCTTTAGCTTTATGCATGCTGTGTGTCTGTTGCAACTTCAACAACAACTGATGTTATTATTGATGCTTATACTTGCCTAATGAAAGTCCTGTAACCGAAAATGGTATGGGGGCGGCTTCATCGCCCGTGTCGCTTCTCTCTCTTGTGTTAAATAGTGGTGGTATGTGGCGCGACAGTATCAGGTGGGACACATAACAATGAGCAGTGTAATCACATTAAGGGGGAGGTCATGTTACATTTAATGAGCCCCGCCCCCTTTTCCTGACACTGGCTTATTATCCTCCTAGGCTGAGTTGAGTTTGTAACTGGCAGTCAAATTCACATTTTTTCTACCCCTGAACTAGTCAGATTGGAATGTTTTAACATACAGCAAAGCGACCTATGGAACCCGACTTACTTGCAAAGAATCAGGTTTGAGGACACTCAAAACTGACCACAACCTCCCCACAACTCACAACACCACTTTGACCAACCAACCAACCAAACAACCAACAAATATATACTGTATATGTATACACAAATTTTATTTTATCTACTCCCTTACACAGTAAGCTAGCAGGGTGAACAATTGGGGGAAAAACGAAAACGGTGACATGCATTTAATGTCCTCAATTCAAGCATCCAACAAGCTTTGAACTGAGCAGATTGGACCATCCATTCCACGGATAAGGGTAGTGAAATGCGCCAGCAGTGAATCAGGTTTTACAACGTAGTATTGATTAATCCAGCAATAAATTCAGTTACCATCGTTACCATCAGGCCACAAATAGTAATATTTTGTCCGCAGCGCGACAATATTTTGTCTGTGACACGATATTTTTCTGCGATGCAAACATCAGTTTGGACTTCGGAATACAAGAGGTTTTTCATAAAAAAAACATAGAGGAAAGCAAATAGGATGAATGGATCACTGTGTGTGCATAAACCCTTGTGCCCTTTTGGACAGACATAGCAACATGCATAGATGGCAAGTAAATTGGTATGCATGCCCTCTGTTTTTAAACCTGCCCCCATGCCCCATGCATGCCGACGTGTCAGCAATGAGTGTCAAGGAACTCACCCACATTGCAAAAAACTCTGAACTAAGCAAGTCTTGTAATCTTAAATTTAGACTTTAAGTATGATTGCTCTTGTTTTAAGAAGGATATACTAATTGTATGAGATTATCAACCTTGTTTTTAGAACATATTTCGTATTACAAGAATTCTTACCAAGTACAATTCACTTACCCCACGGACAGATTATTTTGCTTGCTTCTAGTACTGTCCGTGGGGTAAGTGATTTGTACTTGGTAAGAATTCTTGTAATAAGAAATATGTTCCAAAAACAGGGTTGATAATCTTATACAACTTGCTCTTGGTTAGTATATCCTTCTTAAAACAATCATACTTAAAGTCTACATTTAAAGGTAGGGGAAGTGATTTGAAATTCATGGTGTAGTACCAGCCTGGTGCACTAGGGGCCCCCAACAGTAGCTACACTATGTGAACCTGCTGCTCGCTCCTGATTGGAGGAGAATTGGTGGTGACCTGGGGAACTTTTATTAGCTCCTCTGCTAACGTGGGGGAGGGGGAAACTCCATATGTGGTTTCCACACCTTATAATAGAGCATTTTAACAGAAAAAAAATATTTTTGGGTGATATCTGACAAAAGTGAAATCACTTCCCCTACCTTTAATATTACAAGACTTGCTTAGTTCAGAGTTTTTTTTGCAGTGGCACACTCATAGTGCCGCTCGCATTCCGGACACAACATCAGAACTATGTGAAGAACCACATCAGCTCAGCTCAGCTCTCTCTCTCTCTCCCCTACCTTGACAGGCCCCGGCCTGGTCCTCTTCGTAGCCGGCGCTGCAGAGGCAGCCCCCGATGGGCACCAGCCACTCTCCGTCGGCGCCGCAGTACATCTTGGGCTCCTCGCGCTCCTCGGAGCGGTTGACGCAGGATCCGCGCACCTCCACCAGCGACGACGTGTCCTGGCCCGTCACCGTGTCGGGGAAGGTGGCCAGGTTGCGCACCGTCAGCGGGCAGGTCTTGTAGAAGACGCGCACCGACACCAGCGCGATGCAGGCGCCCACGTCCTGGAAGGCCAGGTAGAAGCCCTTGCGTGCCACCGCCACCTTCACGTCGCGCACCTCCGTGTTCAGCTTCATGATGCGGTCGCCCACGTCCACCTGTATGGTAGGGCATTAACCAAACATGTTTTTTGGTAGTCGAATCGAATACTTTTTTGGTAGTCGAATAATTTTCGACTAGTCTATAGTGATATATATTTGTTTTTCATCCAATAAAAACGTGTGATTCTAGGCCTGCCTATTACACTACTGTAACTCAGTTACAGTATGAAATTAAAAAAAAAAAGTAATCAACCAACAATCAGTCCCAATTGCACAGCACACCACCATTATGATCTGCTGTGGAAAAAAAAAATATATATATATATTAAAAAGGATTATTATCGAATAACGAATAGTGAATTAATAGTTGAATAGTGGTTTGCTTGTCGAATAATCGAATAGTTGAATATTTAGTTAATGGCCTACTGTATGGTAGGGGTGGGTCGATTCACTTACCTCACGATACGAATTAAACAGTACCCCCCCAACACTTTTCGACAGAAAACATCTTTAGAACACACTTTGAGGACTGAAATTCAGGAAATGGCTTCCTGACATGCAAGTAAAGCCAGTCATAATGGATACCAAATTTAAGATTTGTTTCAATGAAACAATCACATAGTATAGCATAGACTGACATGGTACGTCTTTCAGGACATTTCACTGGTTTGTCTCAACCACTAGTCTATATGACTCTGGCCTTTTTCATTTTTCTGTTTTTTAGCAGGTAAAAGGGGAACATTTAGTAACACTATACCGTTTCCGAAATCCAGCACGGTATTGTGGACAAAAGCAAAGGAAATCTTTAGTTTTGGCTTCTGTGGGGCTAAATGTCCTCAAATGGTGGTCCGTGGCTCAAATGCTGAATAAATAGTGGGCCCTGATGTCAGAAAGGTTGGAAATCCCTGTTGTAACTCAATCAATATATCAACAACAAAAGATGCGTGGTCCCGGCCTCTATGCAACCATGCGACCAGATCCCTTCCAATCGACCATACAAAGGTACCGCAACACCCACACTTAGATAATATGTTTGCTGGGAACTGTTGTGATCTTAATGTGCTCGTGGAATGAACGGGAGGGATGAATCGAGTTCGTCTCGCGCTGGCGTTTAGCTTATCCGTGGCTTTTTGAACATCCTAAATGCAAGCCACAAAAACTTGCGAAATGGGACATGCTGCATAATAAGTAGTTTACTCTTTTTTTTTATTTTCCCCCCTCAACTAGAAACTTCCTCCACTCGTGAGAGTCATGACTAATGGCTCTTCCTACCGCGGACAGAAGCTTCCTCAGCAGGGAGAATTCCTCTTGTTTCACAGCTCCGTGTTGTGTTGTCTAGATAAGGACTGGCGTGTAAACATTTGAAGTCGTCCCTTGTCTGTTTGCGCCGCATTTAAATAATGATGAAAAGAAACGCTCGAGACAAAACACGGTCGTAAAAAGGAGAAGCCACTCAAACCGCATGCCGTAAAATCAAATCCTGGTCTGATACAACGATACAATACACCACAATAAAGCTGTGAAAAGAAATTGAATGGAAAAACAACAACAACAACGGAACATTTTAGAAACGGCCGCTTTAAGAACTACTTTGAAAGATGACACTGATTTATGGGAACTGCAGCCGAGTGAAAACGGATTTAGTTCAAATCCATTCAGTTCACTGAGGGAGTTCACACTCTCTCTCTCTCTCTCTCTCTCTCTCTCTCCCTCTCCCTCCTCTCTCTCTCTCTCTCTCTCTCTCTCTCCCTCTCTCTCCCCTCCCCCCTCCCCCCACACTCCCTGGGTCTGTTTTTATTTACTTCAGCCCCATGTGATTCCCATTACAGACCCAACCCCAAACACAGTTAAAAACCACGGGCGTTCATTTGAACCCTGGGGAAGCGCACAAAACACAACCAAATGGACCCTTCGCGGAGGTCCATTTGGAATCATTCGGGTTACATATGCGCACTTCTCACATGGTTCAAATGAACACGCACAATTTTCTTTTTGGCGCTAAAACACAAATGTTTGCCACTGTATCTGCAAGACTGGCAGATAGAGTGATTCACTCAGTCAGCCAGTTTAGTCCTTTTGCAGAACTATATTTGTGTTGAATTGGTCTTTACACTGTATTTCTGTTCTGTTGTAGGCCTATATTTGTGTGAACGATCTACTAAAAAAGAAAACGAAAGGCCACACATCATGGTGTGCTTATCTTTCTCTGCATTTGATGCACCTCATGCGATTCTTGCTTATTGCAAATCGCTCTGGATTATGGGAACCTGCTAAATGCTTATAAGCTGTAAATTGCATGAATAATAACGGCATTCTGAAATGCCACAGCCCGTTAGATCTTTTGTTTTCAAGAAAAGGCTGTTAAAGGCGATATCTGACAATATATATTTCATACTATACTAACATCTGTGTCATTTTAGATGACAACTCTATGTGATCATTGGCTAGTCCCATCACATTGGGACACACTGCCCTGAGACACATTTTGTAAGAGAAACTAGCAGCCAGCTCTGCAAAAAATCACACCAATCTGTGAACTGAGCAGCGATATGTGCATGCGTGCATATCAATCATGACCTGCGACTGGTTATGGTACACACATACACACAAAACAAAGTATTTCTCGGAGCAGCAAAAACAAGGCCAAACGAAGTGACTATAGGTCAAGCACGCACACACATACACGAGTCCTCAACAATGGACACACTGCAGTCACGGGATGGTCCTTGATATAACAAGATAATATACACCCCCTAATCATAATAGCCTATTTAAGATTGGTAAATTGCGCAACCTACAACGTCATGAATCGCTCTGTGGTCGATATATAAGCCTTGCGGCCGCCCGACCCTCTCCTACGACGGCAAAGCGCAGCTCTTGGCGTCGTGTTACAACGTGGACGAGAGCTACGCTGTAGAGGAGCGTCACCATGGAAATCAGAGACGCCAGCGGAAGGGGTGGACTCTGTCGGTGTCGCCTGCTTTCTTAACTATGTTGGGCTTCTGGCGCAACTGCGACGGACCACACCTATGTTCTCGTCGTGTCCAAGGCCTAGAGACTGGAACTTAAAGTCCCTAATGTAACAAGCAGACATGGCCACACTGCCCCTGGTGGCCACTCACGTTACCTGAGTGAAGCTCTCGTCCGCGGCCACGGTGTCCACCTTGATGAAGCTGCTCTCCTTGATGAAGCTCTCTCTGTCGTCGTTGGACTCGTGGTAGTACAGGTTGAAGGTCTCCTGGAAGGTCACACACAGGAGGACAAGAAGAAGAAGAAGAAGAAGCAGCAAAGATGAGAGCGAAGAATCAAGGTGATTTATTTGTCATCTCGTTTTCAACGTTTTACTTTGTTAGAGCGGTTCTGTGGACAATAACAAAACGTCCCCTCATTCTGTGAGAAGAAATCATTAACATTGTGAAGTACATCTTGATGACATTATCAAGATGTACTTCACAATGTTAATGACGTTTTTTTCCACACCTCCAGTTCTCCCTCCCACAGAAGAGGGGACTTTTTATTATGTCCACACAAAAGCGCAAAGGTGTATTAATGAAAGAGTAGAATGTTAAAAATGAGTGAGAATGTTACTCCCCTTTAACCCAGTGTCTGCTCTAATCCTGTGAGGCAGGGGTTTTCAACAGGTGGTCCGGGGACCACCAGTGGTCCTTGAGAGGGTTCCAGGTGGTCCTCAGCTAAGTTGGTTAACCAGATGTAACTCTTGAGAACGTAAAAATGAAACCAAATGGACCCTTGCGGGCAAAGCAAAATAAATCTTTAGATTTGGGGTCTGTGGGGCTAAAATATCCTCAAATGGTGGTCTGTGGCTCAAATCCTGAATAAATGGTGGTCCCTGAGATGAAAAAGGTTGAAAACCCCTGCTGTGAGGCATCCTGTGAAGAAATCCTTTTGCGATGGCCTGTTTTGCGTAACAGCCATGACCGTTTTGCATAACAATCGTGACCATTTTCCAAAACAGTCACGGCCGCTTTGCATAACTTTCACGGCGGTTTGCATAACGGTCAAGGTTAAGGTTAGGTTTAGGCATAGGTTTTACTGACGTTATGTTTAGGAGTAGGGGTTAGGGTTAGGTTTAGTAGGGAAAACAATCGTCTGCTATGCAAACCGGCTGCAACTGTTATGCAAAATGGTGGACTGTAATCCTACGTTTTAACGGCGGGGAACCTCGGGCGATGATAAAGCAACGTCGCCCGACATCCATTATTTTTCTATGGGAGCCGCCAATTCGTGCGACAGCAGCAGAACGGAAAGATAAAAATTGGTGAGCTTTTCGGCCGGATCGGCCGACGTTTGGTCGGGCGACGTTTTTTATCCATCACCTGCCGTTAAAACGTACTGTAATGCGAAACAGGTACTACTGTTATGCAAAGCAGCTATAAAACCGTTGCCACGGCCGTTGCGGTCGCGAATGGATTTCGCTGTCTCTCCTCCATCAGGCTGGCTAGAGGGAGGCAGTAGCCCATACAGACACCCTGGATAACTGAATGTTTTTTTTGTGTGTTGAGGTTACCTACCCTAGGCTAGGGGACACGGGAAGAACATGCAAACTCCACACAAAAAAAGTCTAGTCTATTTGTAGCAGCGTTCAGCGGTGCTCTGCTCGGGGATAACGGCTCCACCACCTCTGAGTCAAGGACAACTGGCTGCAGCCAGTACTAGTGTGTGTGTGTGTGTGTGTGTGTGTGTGTGTGTGTGTGTGTGTGTGTGTGCGTGCGTGCGTGCGTGCGTGCGTGCGTGCGTGCGTGCGTGCGTGCGTGCGTGCGTGCGTGCGTGTGTGTGTGTGTACATGTTCATGAAAAAAAAGAAAAAAAAAAAAAGAAAAAAGTGCATGCATGTGTTTTTGGTGTGTGGGAGGAAACCCCCCCAGTCGGGACAAAGCCACAACATGCAAACTCCACACAAAACATTGTCTCTGCGGGGTTGGAACCCGCAACCTTGTCACTGCCAAGCTGACCGCGTTGAACCGGTACCAGGGTACCACGCGCTCAGACAAAGTCACACTGCTCATGGGCATGGAGTATACGGTGTCTTTCTGGGTGGTAACCTTGCATGTCCAAAACAGTAACATTTCAGGAAAATGTAAAGTATTTTTACTTGATCAAGTAAAGGTAAAAGAGGCAGCTTTTCAACCAAAAATTTTGTCAAAATAGATATACCGGTAGCGTCCCGGGGGGGGACGCTGCAGCTGTTTCCCTGCAGACAGACACTTGCTTCGTCCTCCAGAACTCTGTTGTTGCCAACATATGCATGAGAACAAAACATTAGTTTCGTGGCGGTGGTGGGGGCAGCATTTTAGCCAATCGCAGAACAGCAGTCTCCAGTAATTCCATAATGAGCCAATAGAGCAGAGTGGAGGGGAGGTGGAGTAAAGATTCTGTTTTTAAACCAAAAACAGAATGTAATGTTTGTAATGTTTGTTGTCATTCAGGGCCGGGGGCCAGGCAAGTCACATGTTGTACTGTGTGTATGTTTGTGCGCGTGGGTGCATGCGTGTGTTGTGTTGTTTGTTTATGGTACCTTGCAGGTGCCGGTGACCCCCGGCAGGCTGTTGCAGTCTCTCAGGGTGAACTTGACCTCCACGTAGACGCGCTGCGCTCCGGAGCGAGGGATCCAGTCCGTCCGCAGCCAGTTGTTCTGGCTGGGCTCCAGCACGTTGCACACCTGGTACGTCCGGATGGGGATGTTCTTCTCATCCATAATGCTCACCTCCTCCCACTGGGACCGGCACGCACACGCAAACACATGCACGGACAGACAAACACACACAGACACAGACACACATCAGGGGCGGATATAGCATTTCCCAATTGGGGGGGCATGAGAAAATGGCATGGGGGCAGCTTCATCGCACCCATAGTCACACCCATACCATTTTCAGTTACAGGACTTACTGTATATTAGGCAAGTACACGTAAGCATCAATAATAACATCAGTTGGTGTTGAAGTTGTAACAGACACGCAGCATGCATAAAGCTAAAGGTCTGACTCAGAGAGTTTTCTGTTTTCAATGATGAAATGATGTTGGTTTAGTGGTGCCACAGCTGTAGTTAGTAGCAGTAGTAGTGTTTGAAATCATTTTAAATTTAAGCACTTTAATTAGAAATATCCTGGGTTGTTTTGCATGGCATCGTGTTTGGTGGGGCAGTCTGGCATCGTGTTTGGTGGGGCAGTCTGGGCATTTAGGGGGGCATTGCCCCCCCCCCCCCCCCCCCCCCCCCCCCCCCATATCCATGCCTAGATCCGCCCTGACACACATACACAGTGAGAGAGAGAGAAGCAGGACCTTGAGAAGGCGTACTACAGTGTCTCAAGTCAGGCAACTATAATCATGATGTATGAATTGCAACAGCATCATGTAACCTCATGTAACTATACAGTGTGCTTCCTGAAAACCAAGAACGGAAGCTGGCATATGTTTACCAGTTCCAGTCACGGAGATACTATCAACACACAAAATGTTGTTAGTTGGTAGATCGGCTAATTATTGCGATCAGTTTGTGGAGGTCGGTCGGTCGACTGCTCGTTAAAGGGACATTTCACCGTTTTTGCAAAAAATAAATGTTTATATATTTGTATAGATTTAGAGCACTTTCCTGGTGATCTTTGTATGTTATGTGTGGGTATATCTTTTAGATGCTAGCAGTGAGTCCAGTGTCTCTGTCCAGTGTCATCGACACTACTTCCTGGACTACATCTTGTCTCAGTAAGACAGACCCCTCTCCCTAGCCACAAGTAGTGCAAGTTATTTGGTGCACAAGTAGTGCACCAAATAACTGTGGGAATTGTAGTCCAAGAAGTAAAGTCCATGACATCAGAGACACTGGGCTCATTGCTAACATCTAAAATATCTAAAACTACACATTGCACACATAATGACCACCAGGAAAGTGTTCTAAATGTTATGTCATTAAGATTTTTTTTTCGTATGAAAATGGTGAAATGTCTCCTTAAAGGGGCTTACAGACGGCGAGGAATAAATCGCCCACTCTAATTCATTCTCAATGGGGACGGCGTTTTTTAGCACAAAAAAATCGACCCGCGTTCAAGAAAGCGTTTATCGTCGGTCGTTTTCCGCCTGGCGTCACTGATTTTTATCGCGCGCGCGTGCACGAAACGAGCACGCGCGCGCGAGTTCAATTCATGTTCAATTCCAGTGAACTTTTTGTAAAACGCTTGGCGATTTATAGCAAACATACAACATAATGAGGACGATGAGGAGTTGAGGACCCACTCTACCAGTAGACCTGCACAGTGACTTCACCGTTTCTGTTCCGGGAGTGGATTCCCTAATCATTTAAGGCTCTGGCGCAGCCGAGCCAGGGCAGGATCTAGCCAGCCCTACTAGGGTGGGCTGGAAGAATGGCGGGTGGGCAACTCCAAAGTTTTTCATAAGAAGCAGTGCTTTTGAACATTTTTTTATACCAGGGCCCACTATTTATTCGGCTTTTGTGGACCACTAGTGGTCCACTGGTTGAAAACCACTGATATTACCTTTCATTGGGTGGGCAGGATGCACGTTTGGGGGCTGTGCCCACCCCTGCCCCCCCTCTATATCCGACCCTGAGCCGAGCCACGACGTGAGTTGTGGCAATTCTAATCTGCTCTAACGTTCTATTTACAACGCATTGTTGCGCGACGTGTTGTGAGTTTGTGTCACGGTCACGCTATGACGAAGCATGTTGGTTACATGCTTTTAGCCAGCAGAGTTTATTATACAACATATTTAAACCGTGATGGATGCTGCCGATTTTATTTTAACCTACGCAACTTGGAATAACTATAGTCTACGTTCAAATGTCAACCTCTACGGCTGCAGCCATCATTATTGGTGACTGGTGAGTCATTAATTCATTGTAAATGAATTGTAAATTCAGCGTGATCATGATCAGGTAGCGCTTGACTGGAAGTTGTCTGGAAAGTTGGTAGTCTGTTGGCTCGGTTGGCTTCTGAGCCACGCATTTCGTCCGCCCCCCTCCCCTCCCCTCCCCTCCGGCATAAAACGCGTGGCGTTTATCGACGGGCGATTTTCTTATTTCGGCACTGCTGGCATAAAAAAACTCGCCCGTCGATAACGCCGGCGTTTATCGGCGCCGTCTGGAAGCCCCTTAAGAATGTTAATTGGCAGGTTTAGTTGATGCAATTAAGGGGTGTGTCTTCCTATGGTTCCTATGCTGTGATGTCTTAATGCTGCTGCAAGCAGCAACACACTGTAGGTTTTCCTCAACAGATTTAGACCAATTTGTATGAAAGCATACTTTTCTTAAGTTTCCTCGTCGTGCAATGTCATACATAGAATGACAAAGTGCTCAAGACATCACACATCACACTATAGAAAAGTTGTTTTTTGAACAAACAACTTTTTTTAAACAGAAATCTCTCAAGGTGTTTGCAGTTGTTTGCAAAATCTGCCTCCATGGCCTGAGAAAACACAAACACTAGTGTTGCCTCGTTTATTCTTGTCAATACACCTGCAGAATCAGGAGGTTTGTGCAGAACGGTGCCAGAGGGCATCTGATCCCCACCGCACACACAGCGGGACAATCTCCATCTAATCCGTCTCAATGATGTCTGCCCTGTGCCTTCACCTTTACAAATGACTGCTCCAGTAGCCTAGTAGTGAACGGTTCGCTCACAACATTTTTTCTGGATCGAGGCCCAGTTGAAAATCTAAATTGTATTGTCCCTTCCCTACCAAAGAGGTCCTTGCAGTGATGTGCCTTATTTAAGGGGCATCCCCCGGTTCATGAAGGAGAATTAGACCCTAAGAAGGCTTCCTTACCTTTTTTGCAATTGATTTATTTCCAAAAAAGAGTGGTTCAGTTGTTGTAACGTATTTTGTGGGGGAAAAAAACTATGGACGTTTCCCCTACCCCACCATAAGCTTAGAATAGAACTATGGGATGTTGTTCAAATGCACCTACCGGTATTTCCATCACTTAAAAATGCATTTTATATATATTCTCTCTCCACCATGTCAATAGTGTGTTGACATGGTGGATTCACTTTCAGTTCAACACTGCTTCAGCCCCCCACACACACACACACCTTTTGGGACAGCTGAACCACTGCTGAACCAAAAGTGAAAGTATCAAACACTACTGACATGGTGGAGAGAGAATATATAGGACTATATAGGAGTATAGTCCGTTCAGAAACTTTCCTACCAGTGACATCATCTCGGTAGACCAGGATTGGACATGACGTTTTAGCAATGCAATGCTTGTATTTTATCAAGAATGTCCTTGAATGTTGAAGTTTTGCCAAGTGTTAATTTGGGGGGCCGCGATATATCCATTGTTCATTGTGTTGACTAAGACTAAAGGACTACTTCAAAAACAACTTCAGCAACAACTACACGGGATTAAGAATAAACGGTGTATTAGTTAAATCACTAAGACGAACAATATACTATAACTCAAAACATTAACACTGTTTTTTGAATGTCAGATCCATATATTACAGAGCAGGCACGGCGCCGTTTGCCTTGTGCCTTCTTCACCCTACAAATGACCGTCGCGTCCACTCTACCTCCTCCTGGACGCTAAATGGGCTTTTTATTGCCACTGAATAATAAAAGTCCCTCCTCTTCCCTACTGGTGAGAGCTGTGTGCACGCCGCTCGACAAATAGCCCGTGTCCAAAGGCTCAGAAAGAGAAGTGTGTGTGTGTGTGTGTGTGTGTGTGTGTGTGTGTGTGTGTGTGTGTGTGTGTGTGTGTGTGTGTGTGTGTGTGTGTGTGTGTGTGTGTGTGTGTGTGTGTGTGTGTCTGCCTGGCTTAACACTCGGTCTTATGCAACGATAGGAACGCTAGCTAAACATAGCTGATCTACAAGCCCATAACGTGTCGCATAAGCAAGGCAGTGTGAGCTTGTAGGCTGTTTTTTTTCTTCTTCTTCTTTTTCGGGGGGCATAAGAAGGCGCATATGCATTGGAGGGAGATGTGGAATTTGAGAATATACAGTATATATATATATATATATATATATATATATATATATATATATATATATATATATATATATATATATATATATATATATACATATATACATATATACATATATATATATATATATATATATATATTCCGCTGGTCCTGAGAGTACAGTAGAAATGGTTGTTTTGCAGTATGATTTTCACAACTTTTCTTTACAAATAGTAACAGATTCAGACTGGGGAGACTTGGATTAAGATTATGTTTAAAGGTTTGATGTTGGTGTTCATCATTAGGACGACGCAAACCAGAATTATACGACCTACAAGCTCACAGCATTATAAGTGTGTAGATAGATAGATAGATAGATAGATAGATAGATAGATAGATAGATAGATAGATAGATAGATAGATAGATAGATAGATAGATAGTATTCTCACGGTATAAACAGCAGAAATATTATACAAAAAAAAGATAGATAGATAGATAGATAGATAGATAGATAGATAGATAGATAGATAGATAGATAGATAGATAGATAGATAGATAGATAGATAGATAGATAGATAGATAGATAGATAGATAGATAGATAGATAGATAGATAGATAGATAGTATTCTCACGGTATAAACAGCAGAAATATTATACAAAACGCCATATCCTAAAAGGTATTATGTCCTCACAAGCGTTGTAATGCAAAAGCAACCAAAGCAAAAATGCCATATCCTAAAAGGTATTATGTCCTCACAAGCGTTGTAATACAAAAGCAACCAAAGCATGTGTGTGTGTGTGTGTGTGTGTGTGTGTGTGTGTGTGTGTGTGTGTGTGTGTGTGTGTGTGTGTGTGTGTGTGTGTGTGTGTGACTTCTAAAGAAGCTGAGGGGTGGAGGAGGGGGCATCTCCACTAGCCTCCTTTGGAGTTTTTGTCAGCAGACAGAAATCACAGCTGTCACTGAGAGAATAGGAGTGCACTCACGCCCCTTCTCACATGCTGAGTGTCTGTGCGTGTGCGCATGCATGTGTGTGCATGTGTGTGTGTTTGTGTACATGCATATGTGCCTGCATGTCTTTGTGCGTGCACATTCCAGGGGCGGATATAGGCATGGGCATGGGGGGGCAATGCCCCCCTAAATGCCCTGTCTGCCCCACCAAACACAACAGCATGCAAAACAACCCAAGATATTTAAAATAAAGTGTTTATATTTAAAATGATTTGAAACACTACTACTGCTACTAACTAACTACAGCTGTGTCACCACTAAACCAACAGCATTTCATCATTGAAAACAGAAAACTCAGTCAGACCTTTAGCTTTATGCATGCTGCGTGCCTGTTGCAACTTCAACAACGACTGGCGTTATTATTGATGCTTACTTTCCTATTAAAAAACGAAAATATGGGTGCGGCAGGTATGGGTGCGGCGTCATCACCCATGCCCCCCCCCCCCCCCCCAATTGGGAAATGTTACATCCGCCCCTGGCACATTCGTGCCTGTGCTGCATTAATGCTCCGTCCTGTCCTATGTTGTTGTTGATTTCATGTTATGCTATGCACGCTGCGGCTGTGCTGCATGCGTAAGGAGGGCACGCACCGACGCACATGCGCGTGTGTGCGACGTGCGTGTACGAGGAGGACGACATTCGGGGCGAGCGTAATCTAAAGCTCAGTGCGTGCGGAGCAAGACCCCGTCAGTCAAACAGCACGCGAGAGAAAGAGAGAGGGAGAGCGGGACGAGGGAGACGAGTCAAGTTCAACAATAACTTCTTAAAACCAACAAAGAGCTGGGTGGTGGTGGAGAGAGAAAGACAGAGAGAGAGAGAGAGAAAGAGAGAGAGAGAGAGAGAGAGAGAGAGAGAGAGAGAGAGAGAGAGAGAGAGAGACATCACCCCTAATCGGAAAGCAGATGCAATGTAAAGATGAAGATGGGTTGATATACGATGAGGGTAGGTATACCAGCTCAGTGAACTTGTGGTTATAGCGGGTAATAGATGTACCGTATGTACGCCAAGAGAGGGGTTCGATCCCCAACTGGCTATAGCAATGGGCCCCATGCAGGGCCGGATTTAGCCAGCCCTACTAGGGTGGGCTGGAAGAATGGCAGGATGGGCAACCTTCAACCTTCAAGTTTTTCATATGAAGCAGTGGTTTTCAATCTTTTTGACACCCACTATTTATTCAGCACCTGAGCCACGGACCAACATTTGAGGACCTTTTAGCACCACAGACCCCAAAACTAAAGATTTATTTTGCTTTTGTCCACAATACCAGACTGGATTTGAGAAATAAACCAGTCAAACATACAGATCAAAATGGCCATTAATACAGATCAAAATGGCCATTAATCTTCCACATTCTCTAGTTGTGTAGACTTGGGCTAATTCAGATGATGAATATTTTATGAATATTTTAACTCTTGAGAGTGTAAAATGAAACCAAATGGACTGTTGCGGGTCCATTTGGTTTCATTGTTACGCTCTCAAAGAGTTACATCTGGTTAACCAACTTAACACCATTTAGTTGGGGACCACCTGGACCTCTCTCAACCACTGGTGGTCCCCGGACCACTGATGAAAACCACTGATATTACCTTTCATTGGGTGGGCAGGATGCACATTTGGGTGGCCTTTGCCCACCCCTGTAGATCCGGCCCTGGCCCCATGCGACATACCAGTGGCATGTCCAGGGGCTAACTTGTTTCGTCTCGACAAGCCAGGCTTTCATTTCCGTCTGCGCTGCACAAAAAGGGAAAGCCTGGGATAAACCATTAACCGCGGATGTTGGCCTATAGAAGGGAGAAGTCTACCCTTTCCCGATCCACAAGATGCAACGCAGCTCAGTGCTGGTGGTGGGGTGGTGGCTAATATAGGAGTGGGCCAGGGTGTTGACTGACAGCTCAGTGAGATCCAATCAGGGATCTGTGTCGCTCCCCGCCTCTCTTGGCCAAAATGCTTTGGACCCTCCCTCTAGTGGAGTGCTACGTCACATCATCAGTGTTGCCAACTTGGCGCACTTGTCGCTATATTTAGCTTTTTTCAGACCCCCCTTTTTTCAGGCCCCCCCTCAAAATTAGTGAAAAGCTCCTGGCGGAAAATCTAGGGCTTTTTGGCTGGTGAGTTGGAGTGAAATTGATTGACAGGCACCAGAGATAAAACCCTCTTTTTTCATCATTTTTCCTCCTATGATAGTGATTTTCAACCAGTGGTCAGTTGGTTAACCAGATGTAACTCTCGAGAGTATAAAAATGAAACCAAATGGTAATTCAAGGTAATTCATCGTGAGAATTAGCCCAAGTCTACACACCTTCCATGCAAGCATCTAGTCCAGGGCTGACCAAAAGGTAGATTGTGATCTACCAGTAGATCACACAAGCCATGCAGGTCGATCACATGACGGTCCCCTAAAATGTATAGATCTGTAACTCTTGAGAGCGTTAAAATGAAACCAAATGGACCCTTATGGGTCCATTTGGTTTGGAGCATTTTAACAGAAAAAAATGTTGTGGGTGATATCTGTCAAAAGTGAGATCACTTCCCCTACCTTTAAATTATATTTAAACAACTGAATTTCAAGAGTCCACACAATTAGAAAATGGAGAATAAAGGCCCTGCTACACTAGCAATATTTTGAGCAATATCAACTAGCAATGTCAACATCAACAGGCAACATGATGAGACACATGGCAACAGGCAACATTAAAAGGGGAATTCCACCCATTTTCATTTTTTCCTGAGTGCACAAATGTGAACCAAATGGACCCTAGCGGGTCCATTGGTTCCAAAGTCAACGTTGATAGTTGACGTTGCTCAAAACATTGCTAGGTGTATCAGGGCCCTAATAGTTATTTTGACCAACGCTTTGCCAGTTCTCTTTCCCAATTGTGGACAAAAACGTAAAAGTTATTAGCTTTGGGTGCAAGAGACTAAACTACACCATGAACTGTCAACTCAAACTCCAAATACTGTTTTCAAACCTTCCAATTCTCTCCTTCTATTTTTCATTTTAAGTGTATTATTGTTAAGCATTATAACAGTAAGTAACACCAACACCACTATTTCAAAGTTCAAACTTTCTAGGGGGCTTTGAAATGGATTTTCAGTAATGGAATAATCACATTTTTGATGTGTAGATCTTGTTGAGTTGGTCATTTTGAAAGTAGCTCTCAAGTCGAAAAAGGTTGGGCACCCCTGATCTAGTGCATTCTAGTGCATTTTGGAAGTGCCACTAGTGCATTTTGGATTTTGGCAGTTGGCAACACTGCACATCATTTGGAGCAACGCCCGCCCTGCCGTGAAGGGTCGACCCCCACTCCTCCTACACCTCCTCCAGGCTTTCATTCTCTTGCGCCGATGAAAGTGAAAGCATGGACGGATACCTGCCGAGGCTACAGTACATCAAACTGCCCTCGCGCTACAGAAAACAGGAGACACGTTTCTCAGTATATGCCCCGTCAGGCGTCAAAGGGATGGAGAGATAGACATATGGCCATGCATGGTGCTGTTTGTTATTTTGGGAAACATCACATGGACAGGTGTGTTGTTGCCTGCATACCTCGAAAGGCTTCCTCGGGGGACAAACACACGAGTCCAGAAGAAGCCCCCGTTCGTGCAGGCCTACTTCATCAGACGACGGTGCCGTACATCAAAAAACAATGAATACAGCAGCCCTGCAAGCTCACGCTGCGCCGCGGACGTGCAGCACTCATGTGAGCTTGTGGGTCAGCTATTTTCTGCCGCGTGCGATACTCTCTGTCGTGCATAAATTAGGCTTAAGCCCATAATAACCAACCAGCCCATATAGCAAACAACACCACATTTACAAATCTCCTGAGATAATTACCGGTTACAGCCAGCCCAGGTGTGTGTGTGTGTGTGTGTGTGTGTGTGTGTGTGTGTGTGTGTGTGTGTGTGTGTGTGTGTGTGTGTGTGTGTGTGTGTGTGTGTGTGTGTGTTTAGCGTGTATATACTTGTGTCTTTCTCTGCATTCCTCTGCTTTTGTATTGTCTTCTTAGGTAAAAAAGGGATTTGGAAAAGTAAGAGCAGGTGGTATGTGTCTGTTTATGTGTATGTGTGGATTTGTGCGTGTGTGTGTGTGTGTGTGTGTGGGGTGTGTGTGTGTGTGTGTGTGTGTGTGTGTGTGTGTGTGTGTGTGTGTGTGTGTGTGTGTGTGTGTGTGTGTGTGTGTGTGTGTGTGTGTGTGCCCACTCACCCCTCCCTCTACAGGACTAGCCTCCCACTTCAACTCTCCTGGTACGGTCCTTGTATCCAAGAGGGTCACTGTAAAACAAATGCACGCACACACACACACACACACACACACACACACACACACACACACACACACACACACACACACACACACACACACACACACACACACACACACTTAATCAGCATTTCCTCCAGCAATAATTTGTTTATCAAGTCATACAAGTCTCTTGAATAACTTAGGGTTATGCCCATGCGCACACACACACACACACACACACACACACACACACACACACACACACACACACACACACACACACACACACACACACACACACACACACACACACACACACACACACCTATTCTTGGCTCTCATGATAAGAACTCACTGCATTCGAAAAAAAAATTATATAGTGGCCCCTCATATGCTCCCTGGTAAACGTAAAAAAATAGCTGATCTACAAGCTCACAGTGCATCAGGTCAGCTTAATTGCTTTGAGAGCTTGCAGCTCGGCCATTTCCGGAGGCAAAGACCCCTGGGTCAACGAAGTGTAAATTATATATTTAATCATTTATTTTTAGATGGTATAAATTATGCTGATGGTTGGATTTCTGATACTGTAACTGCATACCGGTATAGCCTATACTTAGCATGATGGGATTTCTAGATATGAACAAAAATCGAAAAACATTAGGCCTGTAGCAATATTTAAGTCATAGGCCTAATAGAAATAATAATAAGGTGCTGAAATCTCAGTTCCAACGAAAATAGTAATTCTCAATGTGTGGTCCAGGGACCCCCCCAGTGGTCCTTGAGGGGTTTCTACGGGGTTCCCAGTAAAATGCCTTAGTCAATTCAAACTATTTGTGAAATAGCGATTTACAAGCTGTGGGGTTAACACACGGTGACTTACAGAGATAGAAGTCTAAAATATTTTATTTTCATGTATTTGTTTTGTAATATTTTTAAAACACAATCTTCAAATTAAATGCCCAGGGGTGGGCTACTGGGCAGGCTATACGGTGACACATAATATGCTGCCGCTGTCCGCTGCCAGAATATGATATTAGGTCCCCTTGGACTTATAGGATAGGCTATGCAAAAATAAATAAATAACAAAGATAACCTATAGGCCTAATTATCTGAAAATCACTCTAGGAGCATAGACGGCCGTCGATCGTTCTCGTTCCAACTCTCCACTGCCTACGTAAAGGACGACAACCGTCACAACCCGTTACGTTAACGACGCACAGCCGGAATCCTTTTCGCTTTCGGTCAACGGTGTTCGTGTTCCCGGTGCGCGCGTGTCCAGGCCAGTGCTGCGCTGCGTGTGTCACACGCACACGCTCCCAAACCCGAACCCAACGCTGATGTTCCACACCGTCCGCCACAGTCACCCTGGACATGGACATGCTGGCGCGTAGCCTACAGCCCACTAGCTCTGGTCCAAATAGAGGATCCATAGCTCCAATGCTTCTATGAGTCCACCATGGCAGTACGCATAGAAGCGTTCGAGCTCTCGGTGGACCAGAGCAGAGGTGCGTACGGAGCTCCATGACTGTGTGCCACTGTCCCCAAAGAGTTAGGCTACCACAAAACTGGGCATCATCATCACGACCACCACCACCACGAGAAGATCGAAGCCGCTGCTGACCCATTCCGAGGCGACTCGGATCAGTCGGTTCATGGATAGTCCGGGTCCTTCCCCTGCCTCATATTAACACTCACGCTCCATAATTTACCTTCGTTGGGCGGGTAGGTCCTGGCACGGCTGCTCGCCTCCACCACCTCCACGGTGAGGTCGGGGAGCAGCAGGACCGCCCAGAAGAGCAGGCTCGGTACGATCCATGGATGACTCCTCTTCTTCCCGCAACTACTACTCCTGCTAGAACAAGCCATAAGTGTCGCCGAGCAGCGCCGCCGAGAGCTGTCGGTGTGCTGGTGCTGGTGGAGACCGCGCAACGCGTGACGATCCTCCGCCGCTCCTCTTCTTCTCTCCAGCAGCTCCATTCCGATGGGAGAAAGTACGAATCTGTGTGTGTGAATCACTATGTGCGCGCGAGTGCGCGCGGCGTGTGTTTGCGCGTGTGCACTTTGAGTGCGCGTCTACGAGTGCTTGTGGTTGTGAGAGTGTGAGAGCGAGCTGCGTGTTGTGCACGCATCGCATCACGGGGCGGTCTCTCTCTCTCTCTCTCTCTCTCTCTCTCTCTCTCTCTCTCTCTCTCTCTCTCTCTCTCTCTCTCTCTCTCTCTCTCTCTCTCTCTCTCTCTCTCTCTCTCTCTCTCTCTCTCTCTCTCTCTCTCTCTCTCTCTCTCTCTCTCTCTCTCTCTCTCTCTCCAATGACAAACCAAACGCCTTACATTTTTTTGGCCTACATCAGCAAGCATAAATATAACCTTTATATTAAACGCATGGAAAAGCGCTGCCTTTAAAGCGCGCGAGGGAGGGACGGGCCAATAGGCGATGTGTACATTTTAGCAGTTAGTATCCTATTAATAGATACGCCTATAGCTAGAGCCGCCTACAAACAACAGAATCTCATTATGTAGCCCGCATATTATAAGGCCATAATATGCTGTGGCCTCGGCAGTCTAATTGACAGTGCATGACTTTATTATCTAATACTAATTCTCATCATAGTAGTAACAAACGCACGAGGTTTTATCATTTATATGATAGCAGATTCCGCAGAGAGAGAGAGACAGAGACAGAGACAGAGTGTGTGTGGAAATCCAAATCAAACATCCTAATTGACTTGAAGTGACTCTTCGCCAGTGAGAGTTGAGTGACTGCGCTTCGGAGTGTGACCGACTGCTGTCACAACCTCTTTGTCCTGCTCGCTGAATGCGCTGGCAAGACAAAAAAGTGCAAAGCGTTCCTTTAGCGCCACCTGTTGTCGTTTAGCAGAGAGACAGGTGGGGTAGTGTGCACTAGTAGTAGTGAGGGAAACGTTTTGGCACAGCTACACGTATAGGCTACTACACCACCAGACAGTGCAGTGCAAAATGTACTCTCCCAGAGACCCCCTGACTGTGCTGTTCCATAGGGTAGACGTCTATGCTTGCTGCTTGGTTAATAATTAATATTCAGATTCAACAAGTTTCATACAGGGCAGTGGTTTATAATCCTTTTAAGATCAGGGGCGGATCTAGGCATGGGCATGGCAGCATGCAAAACAACCCATGATATATTTCAAATTGCTTATATTTACAATGATTTAAAACACTGCTGCTACTAACTAACTACAGCTGTGGCACCACTAAACCAACAGCATTTCATCATTGAAAACAGAAAACTCTCTGAGTCAGACCTTTAGCTTTATGCATGCTGCGTGTCTGTTGCAACTTCAACAACAACTGATGTTATTATTGATGCTTTACTAAAGTTTTTTAACCGAAAATGGTATGGGTGCGAAGCGACACGGGCGATGAAGTCGCCCCGATACAATTTTCTGTTGCCCCCCAATTGGGAAATGTTACATCCGCCCCTGTTTGATGAACGATGTTGGTTGATTGATGCATTATGATTTATTTATTTATTTACCAGTGATTTAGTTAGTGTTTTGTTTAGTGTTTATTCCCATGAGCTGTAGCCATATTTGTCTGATGATGATATTCTGTATTCAGTGTTCTACCCCTTCTGAGGAAAATTTGGGAGAGTGGCAAGTCGGCCACTGTGCACTGGCTGCATGCATCAATGCAGCATATGGTCCAAGTCTGTTCCATCTTTGGGATTTCAATAATTGAACACTATAGTAAGTGATTTCAGTGCACATTGCGCATGCCCATACAAACATGCACGGACACAGAAATTGTGGCTCAGGAGGGAGAGCAGGTCGTTTAGTGATCCATGTGGATCAGCGGTTCAAATACCGGCTCCTGCTGCCTACATGTCAAAGGCTCCTTGGGCAAGGCAGTGAACCCCAAATTGTTCCTGATACGACCTTCCATGGTTTCCACTGGCTCATGGGTCAACTCAACAGAGCAAGATCTAAAAGTCAGGAAGGCACTTGCATGGAGGGCCCTGAACAGCATGTCCAGTGTATGGAACCCCAACCTCCCCAGACCAATCAAACTCAGATTCTTCTACGCAACGGTAGAATCTGTACTCCTGTATGGCAGTCAATGCTGGACCCTGAAGCCAACCCTGCAGAAGTCTCTAGATGGCTGCTACACCAGAATGCTGCGTGTAGTGCTCAACATCAGCAAGAGTGCACAACTGCACATGTCACAAATGAGAATCTGTATGCTGGGATATTCGGGGTGCTACCCGACAAGATAGCAGAATGCGGCTTGCAGGACACTGCCAGAGACATCAAGAGCTGCCAGCCAGCAAACTGGTGTTGTGGGAACCAACACACGGGCACCGGTCACAAGGACGTCCCACATTTACATATGTGGATGTACTCAAGAAAGACGCAGCGAGCGCGGAGCACCAGTGAGCTGGCTGGATGTATGGAGAACCGGGAGGACTGGAAGCGACGATGGAAGGCTTGCCTGAGGATGACCTAAGAGAGCAAAACAGTGTATCTGCTTTTGTGCAGCCATCATGAACGGGACTCAACGGGACTCCATTAGGTGCAGGAGGTGCTGAATGATGATCAATAGACTCCATGCACAGCAGCCATTGGACAGACATTTTGGGCCTCTGCCTCACTTCCTTCACAGGTCTTAGCAATTATACTAATTAGGACATCTGTTCCATCCTGGTCAAAGTCATGGTGCTGACGTTGTGTGCATGCTGGATAACTGGAAACACTCTGCTACAAGTGTAATCCAGGTACCCCAGGTCTCCTTGGAGGGGATGGGGAAGGTTCCAATTAGGCCCTTATGGGTCTGTATAATCTAAGCCTGTGGCAAATGGACACGTAAGCATTCAATCCCATATCAACCGTGTTAGCTGTGCTTGGACATCAGGTCATAGGCTGATGTGTTACTTACACAAATTGCTGAAGTAACGGTTAACACTGCAGAGTCAAATACTATACATAACTGATAAATAACATTGCATATGTAAATGTAAATAACCTTGAGGCACATCCAGAAACATACAATCCACACAAATTTGTTGTTTGCCTATTCTTAAAGGCCAGCCTGTAAACTGAAGTGGCTAATCTGTTTTATTATTGCAATATAAATCTATATAATAATTACTTTGATTAACTTAAATATTAAAATAAGTGTAGCATGTGACATGTAAATGTACTGTAACATGAACATTTGCCTTTGAGGTGTAGTATAGAAGAAATAAAAGTATTGGGAATTTAAGTACACATGCCTAAAAGTGGTACTTAAAGGTACATTTCACTGTTTTTGACAAACAATACATTTAGAAGATTTGGAACACTTTCCTGGTCTTTATGTGTGCAATATGTGGACTTAGATATTTTACAGTTTAGCATGAGCCTAGCGTCTCTGATGTCATCAACACTGGACTGCTTTTTGTCTCAGTAAGGAAACGGACATGCACAGTACAGACCATGAAGTTTGACGCTGGCAAACCATGCTATGGCACAAGTACTGCGCATGTCCGTTTCCTTCCATGGATCAATGTGGACACCACCGTAGGAGACTCCACCTACTTCGCTTCATAACTTCTTTGGATAAACCATATCCACAGGGAGCACAATAGAACTGTGGGAAATGCAGTCCAGGAAGTAGAGTTGGTAACATCAGACTCTAGAGACACTGGAATCACTGGTAAAACCTAAGATATCTAAAACCACATACAGTATTACACACAAAGACCCCAGAAAAGTGTTCTTCTTCTAAATGCTATTGGCATATATTTTTGGGCAAGTACAGTGTTGTACTTAAATGTGTACATCTAATTAGTTACGTACACCACAGGATGCCATGCACTGGGAAGAGCCAGAGCTCCAGCACGTCTGTACCACAGGAATGATTACAGAAAACAACAACTTTCCGTGCATGTGTTCCCCTCCATCATTACGATGACAAACATTCTCCAAATAATTACACATCTCAAAACAACCAAGAAAATAACAAGCAAAGAAAGCTTAAATAAATGACTCTGCATCTATTTTAGTAAATTGTTTTTTGGGGGGACGTTTCTCATTCCTTTGAGACACCCTAATTACTTTTTTTTGGAGATGCCGTAATCATTACTTTGACACGCTATAAGTCATAATTCTACACAGGATCTTTTTGGGTTGTTGTTGTGTTTTTCTTCTTCTTCCATCGTGGCTTCCACACACTGCGGGAAGCTCTCGGTGGCACAAACAAATCTGCGAGCACAGCGGAGACTTGTGAAACAACACCGCATGACGGCCGGGGAACCGAAAAGAGTCGAGATGTTTTACATCATGCCCGTAGGCTCTCGCCCAAGACTGCACAAAGCAACTAACAGCGTCCATTAGTAGGCGAGAACATGGCCACAAGCGAGGACTGCCAGGACCGCGGCCCCTCCTCCTCCTCCTCCTCGCATATACGTTCCGTCATACAGCAGTGTCGCGCGCATGTGGGGGAAAAAGGGCTGATTCCCAAGCTCAACATGTGCCGCGTCTACCAAACCGCCGGTTTTCCTTGCTCTAAGGCAGTGGTTTTAAATCGGTGGTCCGGGGACCCCCATGGTCCTTGAGAAGGTTCCAGGTGGTCCTCAGCTAAGTTGGTTAACCAGATGTAACTCTTGAGAACGTAAAAATGAAACCAAATGGACCCTTGCGGGTCCATTTGGTTTCATTTTGACACTCTCAAGAGTTAAAATATTCATCTTAATTAGCCCAAGTCTACACAACTAGAAGATGAATGCTCATTTTGGTCTCCATATTTTGCCTGTTTTTTGTCTGGTATTGTGGACAAAAGCAAAATAAGTCTTTAGTTTTGTGGTCTGTGGGGATAAAATGTCCATAAAAGGTGGTCCGTGGCTCAAATGCTGAATAAATAGTGGGCCCTGGTGTCAAAAAGGTTGAAAACCCCTGCTCTAAGGAAAAGGAGATCGGAGCTTTGGTTTGATGCAATCGGGCAAGCCGCGAGGCCAACGTGGGGGGACGCACACATGGCCCCGTTGTAGGACATAGACAAAGGGCTGGATGACCCTGTCCTCCTACACTGTCCCTCTCTCAAAGACCACGGGTCGAAGCAAACCTCGCTCCTGGTTTACAGAGAGCGCAAACTCCGCTTTTACATTGATTCAGTGGCTATCTGTCCCCCATCTGCCGCTTAACGCATGTGCATCGTATGGAAAATTAGACCAGTGGCACACGGTGCAGATGCTTCTGGCCCTGTTGATCACGTACGAGTCCTTGTTAATCTTGTCCTTGCTGTAGCCGAGGAAGCCAGGTGACATCTGTTCGCCAATGACCCTCTTATTTAAACTAATTGAGAGAAGAGAACACTCGTTTATAAGTCGGGCGTGAATAGAGAAGAGGGTCTTTTCTTGGCTTACGCTCAATAGGACTAAAGGGGCGAATTCGGGCGGTGGCGTATTAAAGCGAACGATTGTACAGGTTCGCATGTGTGTGTGCGTGTGTAAACTCGTAATGCGCTGGCCGCTGGTGAGCCAGTTGGTCTCCACCGCGCTTTGTGTCGCCGCCGTTGCTACGTCGGAACAATCTCGAACCCCCCGTCAGGCGCCATAATAGACGCAGGAAAAGCATCTGGCGCTTTAGAGACGCCAAAGCAATCCCCCTACCACCATCGACCTGCCACTCAGCAACCCCACCAACCCACCCTCGGTCCACCATGGCATTTTTTTTTACGTTCCAATTCTCCACCAATCGCCACAGCAGACTGCGTCGGGACAAAGGCCCAATTAGCCGGGAGGGCGGAGGGGGCGACGTCGCCTTCGCCCGGGACCCGCGGCGGGCCAATCAGGGCCCGGCATTGAGGGGGTGGAGGTATTACGAGGGAGGCGCAGGTGGGTGGAGGAGCAGGAGGAGGAGGCGCATCACATCGCATCACGACGGGCTGGAGGAGGGGGAGGAGGCTATAGCCGGGCGGTGGTGACAGCGGACGGAGAACGGGCTCGTTGTTTCTCCGGCCATTTGTGTCACGGCAAGTTTTGATTGATGACCGTTTGTGGGGATGTTTGTTGGGAACCTGTTCTCTCTGTATCCCCCTGAGGTTCCCACTCGCTCCTCTGGAGAAGGAGGAGGAGCCTCTCCTCAACGCCGGACCCCCTGTCCATCCGTCCATCAGCCTCGGACCCAAACCCACCCACCCACCGACCCAGCACTATACCTTGAAGTTTGCCCCCATGGCCCCTGTGCCACACAAACGCACAGCTACACGCATGAAATCACGCACACACGTTTTGTTCTTGCTCTGGGGCACTGGATAGCTACATCTGTATTGTGATGCCCCTATATATAGTCTATTGAACGGTCTGTGTGTTCCTGGTGCAGCCCGAGCGGGAAGGAAAGAAAATCAAATAGTGGAAAAAACACACTTTTAATCCAGTGTTAGAGTATATAAGACTGCAAGTGGTGGTAAGTGTGTGCGTGCGTGCGTGTGTGTGTGTGTGTGTGTGTGTGTGTGTGTGTGTGTGTGTGTGTGTGTGTGTGTGTGTGTGTGTGTGTGTGTGTGTGCACGCCCGATGCGTTTGCATGTGTGGGCGCCTGGGCGTGAGGTGTGTGGGCGGCCCGAGACAGACGAACAAAGGAGGAAGGGATGAGAGGAGATGAGGAGAGAGAAGAGAGTTGCCACGGAGGGGATTTGGTTGGAGGAGGTGGTGGAGGAAGGGGGTGGGTGTTTGAAGGAAGGAAGATCTAGCTTCCCTCAAAGAACAGAAATAACGCTTCTTAAATTGTTCTTTTAAAGGCTATACGGTCCGTTCACATGCAAGGTTGTAGATATTCCGTTCTTGTGAAAGACATTTGGCGTAGAGAGAGGAGGGAAAGAGAGAGAGAGAGATCCCTTGAGAACTGTGAAAGTATAGAGGGTTTTTGTACATGGTGTTAAGGGTTCTTCATAGCCATTCCAATTAAACGGTACAAGTTTGTCTGAAAGGTTATTATTTCTGGAATAAAAATAAACCAATACATCTTCACAAACTGAAGAAGCAGTTTGGAATCCAGCTGGCACTTTTATATTTCTGTCCCTCTCTCTCTCTTTCTCCCTCGATCTCTCCTCCTGGAAGAGGCTGATGGGAGAGCGTTGTGACTTGGCCGTCGCATGCAGACTGGCTACGTGACGACTATGTCACGCACGCACACGCACGCACGCACACGCACACGCACGCACACACACACACACACACACACACACACACACCAAAGACATGGTCCTTATTATTCACAGTGGGCTGGGTGACAGAAAACGGCCGAGCACTGAAAAATCCAAAGTGTTACTTTAAGTCCAGTGAACAAAAAAAAAATGACCAGTAACTGTTCATTTGCTTAGATTTGTGCTATTATTTTGCAGTGCAGCTGTGTTTATCTCTTCTTTTATTTTGGTCTAAGGTCACTACTAGTGTGTTGTGTGGAAAGCTGTGATTTATTTCAGTTCCAAGTACCATCAGTTTGAGATATGGACTCCAAAAAAAACAAAACAAAAAAAAAAACAGAGTGATCCTTGTGCGTTTGGCCAAACGCATTTGGCCAAATTGTAATTTTGTTCATAAATATACTGTAACTTTGGAGTTGTTAAAACACGGATACTTCTCGCAACTTGGAAACCCAGGGCGGATCTAGGCATAGGCATGGGAGGGCAATGCCCCCCTAAATGCCCTGACTGCCCCACCAAACATGATAGCATGCAAAACAACCCAAATTTCAAAGATATTTCAAATTAAAGTGCTTATATTTAAAATGATTTGAAACACTACTACTGTTACTAACTAACTAACTGCAATTGTGGCACCACTAAACCAACACTCATCATTCAAAACAGAAAACTCTCTGAGTCAGACCTTTAGCTTTACTTCAACAACAACTGATGTTAGGCTATTGTTGTTGCTTACTTGCCCATTAAAAGTCCCGTAACCGAAAATGGTATGAAGCCGTCCCCATAACATTTTCTCTTGCCCCCCCAATTGGGAATTTTTATATTCGCCCCTGTTGCGAACCCTGCAACCGATCAACTTCAAATTTGAGTACAACACTAGGGAGGTTAAGGTTAGGTTTAGGCATAGATTTTTCTGAGGTTATGTGTAGGTTTAGGGGGTTAGGGTTAGGTTTAGTAGCGACCGGTGAAGAACGGTCGTGGCTGTTAGCCCAACGATCGACCGCTTTCAACAGTCTCAACTATAACTTAGTGTATAACGGTGGCAACTGATTTTTAACGGTCACAACCAATGGTCACGGTTGCAAAAAGATTTAGGTGTCTCTCCCGTTTCTAGCTAATGTAGCTAATCCAGCAGCAGTAATATTAGTGTTTTCTCTCAGTCAGTCGATTCATCATATCCAGGCAAGTGTCACAGCCTGGATGATTTGTTCATATAATAGTTCTTCCGCATCACAACGGTGGATTATTTCTCAGTTTCCTCAACACACATGGGGCTATATTTTCAGAATGATTTTCATGGATCAAAGACGAAAAACTGGAAGTGTTAATATAATTTAAATTTTGACCCAGGGAGCCATGTACCTCGGCCATCATGCATGATGCCCAGCGTCGATGTGTGTTGCCCATGCTGTTGTTTTATTTCCGCAGCCTGTCAGCAACGTTACATACCATGTAGAGTTTTAAAGAAAGACCGCTTGTGGATAATCCACCTCCATGGAAGCAGGCATGTCATCGCTGTTGCACACAACCACGCACCATGTTCAGAAAACAAAACACACACAACACACAAACACAAGACATTACGCAACGACACAACACGACTCATATCTTGCAGGCGCAATCCATTAGGTTAGAGAGTGCAATAACAGTGTGATCATGAAAAATATGATGATTTGATGGTGATTTTGAATCAACTCACACACACGTGTGTGTTAGCGCAGACGCATGCGGATGACTGCATAACGTGTGCTGTGCAAGCTCCTGCAGTCAACACGTCCTCACGGTAGTGTCTGAGGAGATAATCGTCACGCGCTTACCTTAGTTGTGTGTGTGCATGTGTGTGTGTGCGTGTGTGTGTGTGTGTGTGTGTGTGTGTGCAAACACGGCGGCTCTGTGATGGGGAGGTTCTCCACCATCCATCTGTTCTGCTGGCATTTCCATCTCCAGAGAGAGAGAGAGAGAGAGAGAGAGAGAGAGAGAGAGAGAGAGAGAGAGAGAGAGAGAGAGAGAGAGAGAGAGAGAGAGAGAGAGAGAGAGAGAGAGAGAGAGAGAGAGAGAGAGAGGATGTCCCGCAGAATGTCTCCATGTATACAACAGTATAGAATTAGTCAATATGTCGGCTACGCCTGTGGCATTGGATCAGGGGAACACTGGCTGGATATTATAACCACAAGGTAACCAACTAAAAAAAAAAGGAAAACCACTAGTTGACTTCTTTGTTACTAGTTCACTAGTTGGGGGTATTTTTTATTATTAATATTGTTTTAGTCCTACTATAACATACAGTAAATCTTAGCTAGATTGTAGTCACTTACGTAGTTTTCTTTTCACAATCCCACAGAGCAGCAATCAGCAGTAGCTGTGTTCTATGGTAACCATGGCAGCACACATTATTCCCCTACTACAACAAATAGGTGGCAATGGCAAACCATCGGCATTAACAGAAACACTGCGCAGGAGTAGCGACAACAGAAGGAAGCATTGAAATGGCAGCTAAACCTGTTAATGTTAATCAATTGTATTGTATGACAATATGTCACCGAAGATGTGGAAGATACTAGATGCCCCCACAAGCTCACCCTTTTTTCTTTTTCTTTAAAAAAAAAAAACAAGCAACATTTAATACTAGTTGGCTAGTAATCTGAGCAACTAGTTTACTGGTAAAAATCAATAGGGACAATCACAAGTGAAAGCTCTACCACAAGGTTTCCAGTTCCAACACAGGCCCAGGGGCTATAGTGTCAACGTGTCCTTGAGCAAGACACTGAACCGATTTGCTCCTGATATGCTGGTTGGTGCCTTGCATGGTTTCCGTCACCATCGGGTGTATGAATGTTCACCCAACGTGAATGGATGAATGTAAGGGACTATGTGTGCCAAGTGCTTTGGACAAAGGCACTAGATCTACATAAATGCACCATTTGACATTTACTGTATATTATATATTACAGTGTCTACAGACCACCTTCGCAGCATACTGTGCCCTTTAAAGGTAGGGGAAGTGATTTCACTTTTGTCAGATATCACCCAAAAAATATTTTTTTTTCTGTTAAAATGCTCTATTATAAGGTGTGGAAACCACATATGGAGTTTTCCCCCTCCCCCACGTTAGCAGAGGAGCTAATAAAAGTTCCCCAGGTCACCACAATTCTCCTCCAATCAGGAGAGAGCAGCAGGTTCACATAGTGTAGCTACTTTTGGGGGCCCTAGTGCACCAGGCTGGTACTACACCATGAATTTCAAATCACTTCCCCTACCTTTAAAGACTATGACACAGTTTTCTGCGCCATGAAGGGAAGGGCATTCGCCCCTGTGGTTTTCGGAGGGATACGGAGGGAGCGCCATCGCAAGTGAACGTGAGCCACGACCGTGCACCGCCGAGCGTTGCAAAGTTCGCTCAAACCCCGTTTGAGTTGCAACGTTCCAGCCCCCTCCCTTCCTGAGACACACCGTCCCCTACAGACCACCTTGACAGGACGTGATCAACATTGGGTCCCCTGCACAGCTACAGGCAGGGGGTGAATGTCGCCTGCCATCAGGGACGGATCTAGCCAGCCCTATAGGGTGGCCTGGAAGAATAGCAGGGTGGGCAACTCCAAAGTTTGCCTAATGTATTACAATGTTTTTTTCGCGCTTCATTGTATATTGTAAAATGTATCGTAAATCCTGATTAAATTGTAAACTTTTTAGCATTGTAAGTCGCTCTGGATCAAGAGCGTCTGCTAAATGCCTAAATTGTAAATTGCAATTGTTTTCAACCTGTTTTAGCCCCACAGACCCCAAAACTAAAGATTCATTTTGCAGTCAAACATACAGATCAAAATGACCATTAATCTTCTACCTTCTCTAGTTGTGTAGACTTGGGCTAATTCAGGTGATGAATATTTTAACTCTTGTAAAAATGAAACCAAATGGACCCGAACGGGTCCATTTGGGCATATTTAACCCCATGTTCGAATACCCCTGCCCCCCTGTCAAAAAGGGATAAGATTATTTAACAAAATATACACAGGACTAAGGATCTTGTTTGTTGTCATTTAATAATTCATATACGGTGGAATTGTCGACAGCCATGGCCATGCCAAGCTCGCCACAGCAAAAGGACGTACACGTCATCCACGACACCGTCGGACTGACAGAAGTTCCCTGTACATCTGACCGCGGGTTCTTGTCATATCTAAAAAATAACGAATTGAGCCTACATCCAATCAACAAGCTCACGGCAACGCCTCACACTGTGGCGTTGTGAGCCTGACAGCGACAATACGGCAAGCCAGGAGTTGTCTGCGTGCGATTGCGTGCGTATGTGTGTGCATGTGCACAGCACATGGATGATGGATGTTATACGTGTGTGTGTGTGTGTGTGTGTGTGTGTGTGTGTGTGTGTGTGTGTGTGTGTGTGTGTGTGTGTGTGTGTGTGTGTGTGTGTGTGTGTGTGTGTGTGTGTGCCCGAAACCCTCTCTCTCTCTCTCTCTCTCTCTCTCTCTCTCTCTCTCTACTTATCTGGTCTCCCAGGAGCCTTTCCCGCCCCCTCCTGCCATTTCTCCCTGCAGCCATATGACCGACCAGTGATACCTCCCCGAGACCCCGTCTCCCCCAACCCAGATAACACGCCACTCGCCAACCCTAAAAATACTACCTCTCTGCCTGTCTGCCTGTCTGTATGTCTGTCTCTATCCACCTCTCTCTCTCTTTCTCTCCCTTCCTCTCTCTCTCTCTCTCTCTCCTTATTCTCACCTCTTGCTCTATTGCTCAGAAGTCTCCATGGCCAACAGTAAAGCTCTGCCAGACTTTAAATGCCCCGGGGCTGTTTAAGCTAGCTGCCAGGGAATGTGTCTTTTTATATGAGAGCCTCTCTCTCTCTCCTCATCTCTCTCTCTCCCTCACTGAAAAAAATACGTGTATATCTCAGAGCAAGAGGAAAAACTCCACATTTCAACTTTTTATCGGGCTCCTTAAAATAACGCCTTACTTTATCACAGTGGTTTTCAACCTTTTTCATCCCAGGGACCACTGTTTATTCATCATTTGAGCCACGGACCACCATTTGATTACATTTTCAACCCAAAGACCGAAAGAGTTCTTTTGGTTTTGTCCACAATTCCTGGCTTGATTTTGCAAACAAAACAGTGTAAACCTCTTAATTCAGATGATGAATATTTTAACTCTTGAGAGTCTAAAAATGAAGCCAAATGGACCCACAAGGGTGGAATTGTGGACAAAAAAGAAATCTTTAGTTTTGGGGTCTGTGTGGCGCGTTATTGTTTCTGTGATTAATTAATCTCAATTAATCAGTTAAAGTCCCAGCCCTAATATATATATATATATATATATATATATATATATATATATATAATATATATATATATATATATATATATATATATATATATATATATATATATATATATATATATATTATATATATATATATATATATATATATAAACTTTATTACAGGCTCATGGCCCACATTTTAAAAACAGTACAACACATAATAAAAGTAGAAAGAAGTAGAAAAAAAAAAAAAAAAGAAGAGAAAAAAAAAAAAAAAAAGTTGAGAGTTAGGAGAGGCACTTATGCCAGTGTCCTCGAATGTTGGATGTAAACCTCACGGTACTACGTCCAGGATCTGACATTTGAACAATTATTCCATTTTGTGAGCTGTCCAGTCTGCACATAAATTTAAACATGAGGTTCCTTAGCAGAGCCATGAAGGTGGTGAGACCCAGTGAGCAGAAAAGTTCACTGGCTCTGGTACTCCTGGGTTTCTTTAACAGAATCCGAAGACAGTCATTGTAAGCTACTTGCAGCTTGCGTAAACTCTCCTTCTTATATGTGACCCACAGTGGGGCAGTATAGAGAGGGGAGCAATAAGCTCTGAACAGGTTAACCTTGACATCAGTAGAACAGTGATGAAATTTACGAACCAACATGTTCGCTTGAACATAGAGCATTCTCCTCTGTCTAGACATATCCTCATCATCCTCTAGGGTGTCGGTTATAATATGACCAAGATATTTGGTGCTTTTTGACACACACATAGTTTGACCCGACAGGTAAAAAGCAGGATACTTGAGTTCAAGGTCATCCTTAGATCTACAAATTAAAACTGTGCTCTTTTTGGCATTATAATTAATGTCAAAGTCAACACCATAATTGGAGCAGATATTGAGCAGCTGTTGAACCCACTACTACAAGGGGAAAGTATGGTAAGATCGTCAGCGTACATATAGTGATTAATTAAAGCATCTCCAATCATACAACCTGTTTTGCACCCCCCCAGCTGCAATGACAGGCCGTCCATATATAAATTGAAGAGGGCAGGGGATAATATCCCCCCTTGCCTGACTCCATTACCCACCCTAAATGGAGTGGATAAGGTGCTCCCCCATTTAACAAACATTTTCTGGTTAGCGTACCAGTACACAAGAATACGTATAAAGCAGTTAGGCACACCCCTAAGCTTGAGCTTATTAAAAAGCTTGAAATGATGTAAGCGATCAAAAGCTCGCGAAGCATCGATGAACCCCACCAGCATAGTAGAGCCCTGTGTTCTATAGGTCTCAACTGCTTCTTTCAGAGCATAAATACACATGTCTGTACTATGTTTAGGCTTAAAGCCAAACTGGTTATCAGAGGTACTTAAATACACACTTAATCTGTCAAGAAGCAGATGTTCCATGACTTTAGACATTATACTAGCAAGAGCTATGGGTCTATAGTTGTCTTTACTCCCAACTTTCCCCGCCTTGTCTTTAATAATAGGAACCAAAACAACAGACAGCATGGGATCTGGTAAGGTACCATGAGTCAGCAGCCCAGAGAAGCAGATGGACAGTAGTACAGCGAGCCTGGGACCAGCCAGCTTTAAATGCTCAGCAGTAATATTATCAAGGCCACAGGCTTTATTATCACTGAGTTGCCCTATTACCTTAGAGATCTCATAAATGTTAAAAACAGTGTTTCCTTCTTGTTCTATTGTTCCTACTTGGAAAGCTCACCTTTAACACAATTAAAAAGTGATTCATAATGCTGTCTCCAGAGGTCAGCGATGCCAACTGGATCTGACACTCCCTCTACATTACATGGGAGAGCTGCATTGGCCCTGTTAAGGGACTTTACTTCTTTCCAGAAGTTAGTGATATTTTTATTAAGCAGGTTGTCAGCCATAGAGTGAGCACTCAGGGCCAGCTCTTGTTTGCTTATATACCGTAAAGCATATTTATATTTAGCGTTAGTTTTCTTTTTATGCTCAAGGACAGTACCCTGTCTAGGCCTTCCAGCCATTACCCAGGCTTTGTGTGCCTCATTTGCCTCAGCATGGTGACTAGCTACAAATTTATTCCACCCTGGTTTGGTGTGCTTGGCCTTCCTAGGCCGGGTGATTAAAAACCTGCTAGCATCATGAAGAGATCTCACTATTTCATTATAAAGAATACATAAACTTTCTCCATGGGAGGAAACCTCACAATTTACATTTGTGCAACATATGGCATCCATAGGCAGATTCAGTCTACACAGTGCTTCATTTGAATAAAAACTATATTTGAGAACATCATCATTGGACAGTTTACCCCAATTTATTTTTAGCCTCTCTGCTCACTGCATCTTTAACGAGCTTGGGTACTTTAACCATATTTAATGTCATGGCAAAAGGAATGTGGTCAGACGTAGCTAACCCATAACAGATTTCCATACTATCTAACGAAGAATGGGCATCAACAGTGGAAACCACGTGATCAAGCCATGAAGTAGTATTCCATGCGTCGCTCACGTAGGTGAAACTTGTGTCAGGCAGAATAATTTTGCTAGAGATAACTAATTTAGTATCATTAAAAAACTTCAACATATGTTTTGCAAACAAGGATTTACTATCAGACAGATCTGCATTAAAATCTCCCAGGACATAAATGCATGACGACATATTATCCTCTATAAAGGATTGTATAAACGCAAGCCTGCTCATAAATTCATCGAGATGATCATATGATTCAAAAGGCATGTAAATATTGATAATGATAAAATGCTTGTCATTACAGTTAAACTCATATATATATATATATATATATATATATATATATATATATATATATATATATATAATATATATATATATATATATATATAATATATATATATATATATATATACAATGGGGGAAATAAGTATTTGACACGCTGATGATTTTGTAAGTTTTCATGGTTAGAATGAAATGAGCACTCTGTCATTTTTATGGTACTTTTATTTGAACAAATAGAGGCAGAATATCAACAAAAATGTCCACAAGAAAACATTTTTTAAAGGTTATGAATTAATTTGCGTTAGATCTGGTGAAATAAGTATTGGATACCCAAGCACAGTCTGACTTCGTACTTGGTGGAGAAACCTTTGTGGGCAAGCACAGTTGTCAGAAGTTTCTTGTAGTTGGTCACCAAGTTTGCGCACATCTCAGGAGGGGTTTTGGTCCACTCCTTTTCTCCAGATCCTCTCCAAATCCTCAAGTTTTCGAGGGTGTTACTTTCCAACTCGAAGCTTCAGCACCCTCCATAGATTTTCCATAGGATTAAGGTCTGGAGACTGGTTAGACCACTCCATAACCTTAATATGCTTCTTCTTGAGTCACTCCTTTTGTTGCCTTGACCGTATGTTTTGGTTTGTTGTCATGCTGGAAGACCCAGCCACGACCCATCTTCAGTCCTCTGGCTGAGGGAAGGAGGTTCTTGTCCAAGATCCTGCGGTACATGGCCACATCCATTGGCCACACAATGCGGTGAAGTTGCCCTGTACCCTTAGCAGAGAAACAGCCCCAAAGAATAATGTTTCCACCTCCATGCTTGACGGTGGGGATGGTGGTGTTGGGTTTGTATTCAGCATTTCTCTTCCTCCAAACACAATGAGTCAAATTGATGCGAAAGAGTTCAATTTTGGTCTTATTTGACCACATCACATGACCCCCAGCCTGCTTTGAATCATTTAGGTGTTCATTGGCAAACTTTAGACAGGCCTCTTTGTGGGTTCTTGAGCAAGGGGACATTGCGGGCAGTGCAGGATTTCAATATGTAGTGTGTTGCCTTCAAATCATTAACACCATCATCCCCACTGTCAGGCATGGAGTTGGAAACATTGTGCTTTGAAGCTGTTTCTCTGCTAAGGGTACAGGGCAACTTTACCGCATTGTGAGGTCGATGGATGGGGGCAACATCTTGGACAAGAACCTCCTTTCCTCAGCCAGACCACTGAAGATGGGTCGTGGCTGGGTCTTCCAGCATGACAACAAACCAAAACATACGGTCAAGGCAACAAAAGGAGTGACTCAAGAAGAAGCATATTAAGGTTATGGAGTGGTCTAACCAGTCTCCAGACCTTAATCCTATGGAAAATCTATGGAGGGTGCTGAAGCTTCGAGTTGGAATGCAACACCCTCGAAAACTTGAGGATTTGGAGAGGATCTCTAAAAAGGAGTGGACCAAAACCCCTCCTGAGATGTGCGCAAACTTGGTGACCAACTACAAGAAACTTCTGACTACTGTGCTTGCCCACAAAGGTTTCTTCACCAAGTACAAAGTCAGACTGTGCTTGGGTGTCCAATACTTATTTCACCAGATCTAACGCAAATTAATTCATAACCTTTAAAAAATGTTTTCTTGTGGACATTTTTGTTGATATTCTGCCTCTATTTGTTCAAATAAAAGTACCATAAAAATGACAGAGTGCTCATTTCATTCTAACCATGAAAACTTACAAAATCATCAGCGTGTCAAATACTTATTTCCCCCATTGTATATATATATATATATATATATATATATATATATATATATATATATATATATATATATATATATATATATCCCGACTCTCTGCAATACATACATACATGGCTCATCATTGTATCACTGCTTTTTTCATGTAATCCGTACCACCCCTATATCTCCCACTCTCTCTTGACACAGTGGAGCGTTGGCCACTGTGGGGCAGATGGGATGTGGGAGGAGATGGACAGACAGACGGACGGATAGATGGATAGAAGAAGGAACGGGGCGGACACAAACACAATCACCATTAATTATATATCAACGCCATGTGGGATTGTTACCATGCATGCTCCAAAATTTTGCAAGTAACGTGCCATTTCGGCAGAGTACTTTTTGTTTTCTTGCTGTTTTGTCCAGTGTCTCGGAGGGAGGGAGAGAGAGACAGACTGACTGACAGCCTATATAGAGAACAAAGGCATTCATGATAAACTACTGCTTTTCTTCAGTTTGTTTTCATATAATTTGTCCATCACGGAGAAGCCCTTTCTTTCTCTAGTAGAGTGGTTTTCAACCAGTGGTCCATAGACCACCAGTGGTCCTTGAGAGGATTCCAGGTGGTCCCCAGCTACATGATGGAAAGTTTGTTAACCAGGTGTAACTCTTTGAGAGCGTAAAAAAAAATAATAATCATCATCTGAATTAGCCCAAAGTCTACACAAGAATTGAGAGAATTCAAAAGATTAATAGTAATTTTTGATCTGTACGTTTGACTGCTTTTGTTTCCAAAATCCAGGCTGGAATTGTGGACAAAAGCAGAATAAATCTTTAGTTTTGGGGTCTGTGGGGCTAAAATGTCCTCAAATGGTGGTTGTGTGGCTCAAATGCTGGTAAATTGTGGTCCCTGGTATCAAAATGGTTGAAAACTCCCTCCCTTCCCCCCTTCCTCCGTGATCCCGGTTTGTTTCCTAAACACCCACGTCGTCCCATGGTTTCTAAAGAACGGCCGCGGGCGTTTTCTTTGAAACGGCATGGAGAATAAATAAATAAATAGAAAATAACAACTTCGACATCTATCAGGAGACCACGAGGGAGGTCAAGATGCATGTACATTTCTGAAGTCGTCTGTAAATAATAGTGAATTGTCTACGTGGAGTTAATATGAACTGAATACATACTGTAGCGTCGCAACAGAAATGGGATTTTTATTGTTATCCACTAGAGAGATCACACAGGCCAAGCAGGTAGATCACATGACAGTCCCCTAAAATGTATGGATCGGTAACTCTTGAGAGTGTTAAAATGAAACCAAATGGACCCTTACGGGTTTCATTTTACACTCTCAAGAGTTAAGTTATATTTAAACATCTGAATTACGTAAATTCAAGAGTCAACACAATTAGAAAATGGAGAATAATTGTTACTTTGACCAACATTTTGCCAGTTCTCTTTCCCAATTGGGGACAAAAACGTGAAAGTCAAAGTTTGGGTGTAAGAGACTAAATTCAATAACATCACGAACTGTCAACTCAAACCCCAAATACTGTTTTCAAACGCCAGTAGTAGCATATACAAGAAAACCATCCAATTCTCCCCCACCATTTTTCATTGTAAGTGCATTATTCTTAAACACTGTAACAGTAGGTAACACCATCACCACTATTTCAAAGTCAAACTTTCATTTTTTTTTTTATGTGTAGATCTTGTTGAGCCGGTCATTTTGAAAGTAGCTCTCAAGTCAAAAAAGTGTGGGCACCACTGATTTATAGTTTTCAAGTGAAGATAGATGGGAAAGACCGGAGCACGTGGCTAGCCAGCGGGCATGCCTTAGAGTTTTTTTTTTTTTTTTTTTTTTCAGTGATTCATTCAGTGATTTGGGGTCATTAGGGAAAACCCTACGGCCCCCCAGGTAACAAGACCTGCACATGCACACACTCACACCCACTCGATCCTGATTGAAGGATGGCCATTCTCATGCTGATTGGACGAAAGGCTTTTTTTTACCCAGGGGATCATGGGGGGAACGGAGGAAGGAACTCTTTATATGGTCACCACATATAGCAGGGATGAAAAAGTGCCAGCACTTTTTCATATTTTTTAGGTAGCTAGTGCCAGCGATTTTCATGTAAAAGTCATGTTTCATATTTCGGTCCATGTTTCCAGTTGGACAAGTTAGTTGGCGCACACAGGATCTTAGCTCCGGTCCATCTCTTATTTGGGTCCATCAGCTGGCAGAGGAGGCGATAGCTGCTCACTGCCGCTAGCATAGGAATCGTATCAAAGGAGTGATGTAGATCAACTTCAACGGCACCGGTAATAACTATTATTTGATAATGGCAAGAGAGACGTAGATCTACTGCAAAGGCACTCTTTGAGTTAACAAAAAACAGAAGAATATTTGAATTAAGTGAAATCACTTACTATACTTTTAACTATAGCCTTTTAAACTAATGCATCTAATCCATCAAATGCCACTGCCATATGAGAGTAGAATGGGGCCACGTGTTACGGTGTCCTTTCCTGACAACGTCAAACGCAGCAGCGGTATAATAAGCGATAACGAAGCCATGGCGGGATAATGAACAGCAGAAATGAACCTGCCAGGGTTGATCATTAGACCCCCGTGAGAAGAGGAGGAGGAGGAGGAGGGGGACAGAGGTCTATGTTATATCACCCTGAAGGAAGTTAGTTTGTTGTGGAAAAGACTGATGTGTCTTTTCATGGCTCATGGTGGAGAGGGGGAGAGAGTGCCATGGTGTGTGTGTGTGTGTGTGCGTGCGTGCGTGTGTGTGTGTGTGTGTGTGTGTGTATTTATGTTCATTGAGTCTTACAGGGGGACCCCTTTGCCTGCTGTTGGCCCAAACCCCACGCAGGTTGACCAGAAGGGTCCTGTGTGTGGGTGGACAACTCAATGGAGACCCCACCCACCCACCCCTACACACACACACGCACACGCACACGCACACGCACACACACACACACACACACACACACACACACACACACACACACACACACACACACACACAGAGAGAGAGAGCCTCGCATCCATTAT